>CM031596.1:93117536-93120036 GCA_018398815.1 Conus ventricosus
TTGGCCAATGTTGACTTTGACGTCACCTGACCAGAATCCAGCCAGTGATTGGCCAGTGTTGACTTTGACGTCACATGACCAGAATCCAGCAGGCTGATTGGCCAATGTTGACTTTGACTCATTTTTTCTTTTCTTGCGGAGAGGAGTAACTTTTTGACTGAAAAAGTCGCAACTTTTTGAGAATTTATCGCATTGTAAATATGTCTTAAGGTCCTTTTCTGCCTCGAGTTTTCTGGAATAGGACTTAGAGCATCGCATTCAAGCTGTAGAAAACCATAGGTCTTACTCAATTTTTTCAAAAATGTGACTTAAGTACTTTTGCAAGTAAAGACTTCAGAAATGCAGTTGACGCATTTGTGGCCTGCAATGACAACCTTAACGTCCGGTTCTGGTGGACCTATATCGAAATGGTGGAGATCCTCCTCTACATCAGAGCACAGAGAGATGGCTGTGGCAGCTTCAAGTGCATGCCTTCAAGTTGATGCTTCCATTCTTTTTCAGGTATAATCATACCAACTATGCCAGATGGGCACCATCTACATCAGTGAGGTGAATCCCAGATCCAGTGAAGGCAGAGTTTGAGAGTGGCAATTTTGTTGTGAAAAGAGATCAGCTCAGAAGTTCAACCAGGTAGACCCGGAACAGAGCCAAGAGTGGCTGAAGGGCATTGGCAAGAAAAGTGGTGGTATCGTTGGCATCGCAAAGACGACGTCAGCCTTGAGCAGGTGGGCTCTCTCATTCCACCTGAGATCTCACTTTGTAAGTGAGACCAAGCTGGTCTACGCATTGGCGAGACGATGCATTCATTCATAATGAATGCAATCCTGCCAGGAAAAAAACTTGATCTGAAGGATGAAGACAATCTCCTGAACACATTTGAGTCCTTCAAGTTATTCTTATCTGACGCTAGTCTAGAACTGCAGAACATTGCCACAAAAGATTTTGACACAAAAATCATTGAAGAAGAGCTGCTGATGGCTCGCCAAAAAGGCCAAGATCAGCTAATGCACTTTCTAGAAGAAAGGCTTTTGGCTGGCATCGACAGGATGGTCTCTTTTAGAGACACCTTGCCAAAGAATAAGCCTTTGACTTTCTCTTCTCTTTTGGAAGTTTGAGCGAAACAGTCCACAACAACTTCAAAGAAAGTAGTCCAAGCAGACAGGAAGTTCCTGCAGCGCCTCATCACTGCTTTCCAGGCTGGAAGGGATGTGCTTCTGGAGGAAAATACTAAAACATGAGCTGATGCCTGCTCCCTGCCCTTGCCAAATGAACGGCGATCTACGATCAGGTCAAACGTCCCTCCTGTCAGATTCACGTATTGGCGACACGCCTTGCCCTCAGAATGTGGAGGCTGCAGACATTGGTGAAGAAGGAACACTTATTGGCGATGGGCAGGCGTAATGTTTTTGCTCTAGGGAAGCCACCTAAAGCAAAAGAATTCGGGGACCTTGCTGACATTTTCGTTACATCAGTACTACAAATTGGTATGCATTCAGTCGGATTCACATCATTTTTGACAGATACTACGACCTGTCCATCAAAAGCGGCACAAGAAAGACACGGGGAATGAAGGCAGTGCCCGTGAGAAGAGAGATGCGGGACAGAAATGTTCCTCTCCCTCAGAAATGGGACAACTTCATCACACATGCATTTGAACAAAGCTGACTTGGCGGAGATTCTTATCCCAGCAGCTGCTTCTGAACGCACCGGTAGACAAGGCCATTGTGGTTGCAGGAGGTTTCAGCAAGGAAGAGCAGGTGGAGTACCCCTGACGTCAACACTGCAGAACTGGAAGGGCGCCATGAGGAAGCTGACACGCGCATAATACTGCACTGTGTAAAGAGCCGAGCATCCAGCATCGTAGTTGCTGCTCGTGACACTGACGTGCTAGGCTTCTGCTGGCCCACGTTGCAGACATGTCATGCCCACGGATCTGGAACCTCCAGAAAACCGATATATATCCCAAATCACTCAGTGGCAGCTCAGTTTGATGTTCATATCCTCAGCAACTTGCCAGCGTTTCACTCGTTTACAGGATCTGACACCAGTCTTTCTTGGCTGGTCACACCAAGAAATCCTGCTGGAATGTCTACAAGGAAAATCACGACCTCCTGTCAAATCTCGGCAAAGGCGACCTCAGTGACCAAACCTCTGCTGCTGCAGAAGCCTTCATATGTAAAGTCTACAAGATTCACGCTACAGTTTCTGTGGACAGTGCCAGGTCAACCCTCTTTGCTCAGGTCCACCTGTTGGAGACCCTACCCCCAACTCATGATTCTTTGTCCTTCCACATCTAGCGGTCACATTATCAGCATTAGTATGGCGACAGGCAGACATACAGCGTCCTGAACTGCCCCACCAGAGACTATGGGGTGAAAAATTCAGAGTGGTGCTCTGGTTCCAACCTTGACCTCCTTGCCTTCATTGCCAACGTCCTGCATCGATCTCATCACTTGCAAGTGTACCACACAGTGCAGAAGCAACAATTACAAAGGGAGGA
>CM031596.1:93125036-93142536 GCA_018398815.1 Conus ventricosus
ATCATTCCTAGGTATCTATAAGAATTGACAACTTTTATTTCTTCATTTCCATAAAACATTTTTTCATGCATTGAAAGGTGTCCACCATTTCTAAATACAATAATATTAGTTTTATCTAAATTGACAGTTAATCCTAAACGATCTGTTTCTTCTTTTAATGACTTTAATTGGTTCTGGAGACCTATAACTGTTTGAGACATTAGAATGACATCGTCAGCAAACAGAAGCAAAAATATCTCAACAGCTCCTGAGATTAATTGGATACCGTGCTTTCCTTTTTTTGATATTTCAATTGCTAACTCATTAATGAAAAGGAAAACAATTGTGGGCTCAAAAGGCAGCCTTGTTTTACACCCTTTGGACAGTCAAAATAATTAGAATATTCACTCTTTGCACGCACACATGCTAGCACAGAATTATACATACCACGATAGCCAAATAAAGTTTTCCATTCACTCCACTTTTACGCAACACGTTCCAAAGAATATTACGATTAACAGAGTCGAAAGCCTACCTGAAGTCAACAAAGGCTATATAGAGTTTAGAATTGCTCAATAGATATTTCTGTACAAGTGAATATAGTGTATATATATGGTCATAGTACTATAATTTGCTCTGAATCCTGCCTGTTCTTCTAATATTTTTCCTTCATTTTCAGCCATTTTGATAATCTTTTGTTCAAGATATGAGTATACACTTTGCTTATAGTGCTAGTGAGTGCTATACCACGATAATTATCTGGATTACTGGAATCACCTTTTTTGTAAATTGGAATAATAATAGATTTAGCCCATTCTAAAGGAAAATTGCTGTGTTCAAAAAGCTCATAAGCGAACAAGATAATCAATTATGAACGAATTTGCTTCTTTTAACATTTCTCCAACAATTCTATCAGGTCCAGCACTTTTCCCTGTCCTTAAATGTCTGATACCATCCATTACTTCTTCTCTAGAAATGGTGTTATTGAACAATGGCACAGATTTTATCCTCATCATCCAGTGAAACGTCTTCTTCCAGAGGAACAGTATTATCTGAATCATTGAAAACATGCAAAAAGTGATCATACCATTGTAAGATGGAGATTTCATTGTAAATTAAGCTTTTCTTATTAACGGATCTTATTACTGACCAAATGTTTTAGAATCGTTTGTGGATTCTCTTAATTTCTTTAGTCTATTTTCCTCAAATTCTAATTGATTAGTTTCTCTCAGTTTGATGTATTCTTTTCGTGACACTGCATATTCTACTCTTTTTTCTTTTTTATCACTAGCTGTTTTATATCTCTGAAATCTTTTTAGCAGCCTTTTTACTACTGCTTTCTTTCTCTCACATTCAACATCAAACCAGTCATTACTTTTTATTCGACCTTGACCTACCGTGCGGACCATACATGCAGCAGCTCCATATAAAGCATTAACAAAAGGTTTAAACTATCATTTATATCAATATCCATTTGCAGGAGGGCTGACTGTAAACAACTTTGGAACTCCTCACTTTCAAGTTCGTCTTTATATTTTTGAACATTTTCATTCGACCAAAAATTTTTTTTCACCTGACTGTTTAACCTGGTTAATTTCCAGATTCCGGTGAATGTTATTCCATACAGCTTCGATTGGCAAGTGCCACGAGTGAACACAGTCACCAACATGCAAATCAAATTTCGGTAATAAATCAACATGAATCAAAAAGTAATCAACCACACTACATCCATTAGGGGATACAAAAGTGTAACTACCCTCTTTATCTCCGTCACAAAACCCATTTAAAAATATTCATATCAAACAAAAAACAAAAATCCAGTAACGTTTTCCCAAAGCTATTTACAACCATATCTTTTGAATGACGTAAAAAAATGTCATCCATTTCGTACAAATCAAAATCACACATAGTCATATCTTCATGCTCAGATTGCATCTGACCTGTTCGAGCGTTCATATCACCAGTTACAATAAAGTATACATCATCTTTATCAAACTTTTCCAGTAAGCCTCTTCTAATAAAAGTACGCCATCTTTGATAACCTTATCATTATATGAGGGCCTCCTTCTGGAACAATATAACAACCAACAAAAAGGATATCTTTATTCACACCAAAAACAGTTTTATCTATTCTTATAACAATTGTATTGTCACAATTTATCTGAATCTCTTTTACATATTTTTCTAAACACTTTCTTACTAAAAGGAGCACACCTCCTGAGTTTCTTCCATGAAATGAAAACTTTCTAGCTGAAACATAAAATTTCATATAATCATTGAAGATGCATTTATAATCAAAAGACGAATCTAAAAAGGTTTCTGTGAGGCAAACAAAATCAAATTTGTTAACATAATGTACAAAAGAAACATCACGCAGTTTTGGAAACAAATTTTCAACATTATAACTTAGGAAAGTCCATTGTTGTGGATGGTCTAGCCTGTCCTATTTGCTTTTTACAGAGTTTGAACGCAAGGCTCTAGTACCACCCGTACCCCTTTCCCCACATAGAGACTTGCTGGACTGGTTAGACAGGTACGCTCGCATGCCACTCTGTCTGTCGGGCACAAATCCGCCACGCGCTGTGTGTTTGTCGTTACGAGAGAGAGAGAGAGAGAGAGAGAGAGAGAGAGAGAGAGAGAGAGAGAGAGAGAGAGAGAGAGAGAGAGGGGAGAGAGAGGAGAGAGAGAGGAGAGAGAGAGAGAGAGAGAAGAGAACGGAGAAACACGGATTCAAGCTCACCCGCTCTCAACCGGTCTTAACCGGTTTCGAGCGGCCGACCTTGAATCCGTGTTTCTCCGTTCTCTGACAAGTAAGACTTCAACAATGAATTAAAAATGATAATCCATCACACATTTTTTCAATAAACAAAAAATAACGACCCTACAAACAAACATACTGTGTAGGGTTATCCGTTTTCAATACTAATTTATTAAACTTTTCAGATTTTAGTTTTTCTGCGTTTTTTCTATCGTTTTCAATAACATCATTTTTGCGCAGACAGTCATTTTCAATAACATCATTTTTGTGCAGACAGTCATCAAACTAAGACTTGGCTGAGACACTATACGAACAACCCTAATTAGAGGGCTTGGGGTTTGTGGCAGTCAGTACCATGCACAGCGGTCCTAGGTGGCTCATGCGATGCCTGTAATTAACTAACTGTAACCACCATAAGGCGGGGCCTGGCAGCGATCACCTGACCAGGTTAACCCGCAACATTGTGGTGTCACAAAAGAACATTCCTGAACGGGCAAAGTGTAAGCCGCACAGTTTAGTCATGGCTTTCAATGGAGACGGACGTGCTTTGTTCACAGAGGAACAACTTCTTGTTATGGAGGATCATATGCAATACCACAGGCTTATGGTGGAGTATATAAACAAAAGAAAATCAGGTGAGCGCTGTTTTTTACCTTGTAAGCCAAAGAGCAGTATTGCTTTTTTGGAAGGTGGGGACAAAGAAAAACAAGAACCAACCGTTGAAGAACTACACAACTACCTTAAAAGCTTGTTGGTTCAAGAAAGAGATTTAGAAAGAGATTTGGGCAATATTACTGAAAGAGATGTTGATGGCTTTGATAAGCTTTTGACTGTTGGCGAAATGATTCCATTTCTACATAATGGTGCTCTTTTACTAAAACTTGGCGAAAGAAAAACCATCCATCATGCTCTGATTGTGGGTCACTGCCTTGAAAAGGCGCAAACAATGTTTCAAAGATCAAAACCCACTGAGACATGGCGTTCATTTTTACGAACACACATGAATATTGATGACTCATATGCAAGAAAACTGATGCAGCTTTCAAAACATTTTTATTATTGTCCAAAATTTCACAACCTTAACATCGGCATCAATGATTTGTTTGCCAAACAAAGTCTGATCGCAAAGTACTCGCAGAAAAATGATGTTTTTCGAAACTTCTGGCAAAATTAGATTCGAGTTCTCTTTAGTACACCTAACAGAACGGGGTGGGGTAGTGGGTGGCGCCACTATTCCTACAAAAAGCTCCGAATGTTCAGCGACAGGTGTACTAACTGGCGATTAAGAGCCGCCAAAAAAAGCTCTGCCAAAGCAGTATTTTACTTTTGAAAAAAAAAAAAAAAAACACTAACTCTGCCAATGCCGGTCCCAAGCCCGGATGAAAAAAGAGGAGGGTGTGGTATAAACTTTTTTTGTGCGAGAAGGAAAGTATAATGAAACTCTTTGTTGTGGGAGGCAACCTGCGGTAAAATTAGCCTTGCTGACTGTTGCTATAAATAGGCGTTCACGGCATGAACGCCTTATTTTAGTAGCAAGAGGGCAGCAGTAAAATTAGCCTTGCTGACTGTTGCTATAAATAGGCGTTCATGCTGTGAACGCCTTATTTTAGTAGCAAGAGGGCAGCAGTAAAATCCGCCTTGCTATAAATAGGTGTTCATGCTGTGAACGCCTTATTTTAGTAGCAAGAGGGCAGCAGTAAAATCCGCCTTGCTATAAATAGGCGTTCATGCTGTGAACGCCTTATTTTAGCAGCAAGAGGGCTGTGGTTAAAACCAGCCTTGCTATAAATAGGCGTTCATGCTGTGAACGCCTTATTTTAGTAGCAAGAGGACTGTGGTAAAATCCGCCTTGCTATAAATAGGCGTTCACGGCATGAACGCCTTATTTTAGTAGCAAGAGGGCTGCGGTACTGCCTGTACTTGCTATGTGCGGGCACTAAGGGAGGTAACTCCTGCACACCCCCACCCCACGCACGCACGCCCCCCCCCCCACCCAACGCACGCACACCCCCGCTCCACCCCACCCCGCCCACCCCCACCCACGCATGCACACACTCAAGTCACTTCTAAGTTCTTAACTCAAGTCACCCCAAGTCACTTCTAAGTTCTTAACTCAAGTACCCCAAGTCACTTCTAAGTTCTTACTTAAGTTGTCCTCAAGTCACTTCTAAGTTCTTACTCAAGTCATCCACAAGTCATCCTCAAGTCATCCTTAAGTCATCCACAAGTTCTTACTCAAGTTCTTACTCAAGTTACCTCAAGATTGTAATTAAGTCATCCTCTAAGTACAACTAAGTTCTTATTCAAGTTATCTTATAATTATCAAAAAAAATACAATCTATGTTTTTATCTTAAATAGTAGATGTCTAATATAGTACACACACGCCTCAAAAAACGCGTCATCGTTGAGGATGTCTTGCTCAGCGTTCTTGGCGTGAGATTGGTCAGCATAAATCTTAATGAAGTTCTTACATCTACGCAACCGCATTGATTACAATTCTGGTCTATGGAAATGTCTTTTATAGACTCCATGTCTTTATTTATTGACTTCATCATTTTAAACAAATAATAATCCGCCATGTTTTATTAAAATTTAAATTTAAGTTCTTAAAATATTATTGCATTATAAATGGATCAAAATGATGTTTTGTTATTGGTGGTTTTGGCGTGCTGTTGTCTTTTTCTGTATTTAGCGATTCAGATTTTTTTGGCTGCTTTTGTTTTTGTTGCCATTGGCTATATATTTTATAACCGTAATAACTGCCCCCAGCAGCAACAAGGACGCCAAAAATGACAACAGTTTTAAGTTCAATATTCCATGAAGGCTTTGGTGCTGTAGGCCTCGAATCAACTTGTTCTGGTGTTTTTATAGCCGGCATTGAAACAACTGTTGGCGGTGATATGTTTTCATGATGAGTTATATTCTGTGATTGTAACATTAATTTTCTTTGTCTGTTCCACTCTGCTAATTTTTTTCCTGCTTCAACACGCCCAGGATGAGGATGCTTTTCACTGGTCACTTTCTCCACCTGATTCAATGTTTTCTGATTCTGATTCTGCTGATTTTCTGGCTCGGTCATTTTGAAGGGAAATAAAATCTATATGATTAAAAGTAATTAATCCCCATAATTAACGGCGATAACAATGTTCCAAATCTGTAGTATAGATCACATCCTAGAGACTCTAATGACTTTGTTAAAACTGGATCTTGCGTTAAATCATACATAAAGTCTTGTTCAGAATCAATGGGAGCAAATCTACTGACTAGTTTAGTGTACAAACTAAGAACCGTTTGCCCCACACTTTTCACCATTCTCGATCCAAGTTGCGCTTCATACCTGTTATGATACTTTATAATGTCTTGCGGCGACATCTGTTGAATCTGTTCTATGCTGAATTCAGTTCCGAGGAACTGTTTTGTTTTTCCACATGCTGCCAAAGAATACAGTCTTTCTTTTTTTGGCATAATAGCTTGCTCATCAACCTGGTCATTTGTAATCATAAGTTCAGGAAGGTTTAATAGATCATCGGTGTTCATGTTTTTATTAATTATAATTATTTTATTTTTTAAAATGAGCACCGAAAAAACTATTGCCAACCTTGTATACCATTCTGCCGTTATTGGAGGCCTAAGTGTAGGATACTCAATGCTTGGTAAAAGCTTGTTAAAAATTAAACCGGCGGATCTTGGCAAGCTAGACTTTGAGGATTCAGCAAAACTGATTGCTATCATTGCAGCTTCGTTTGCTACGAAAGATTTTCTAGTCAAGCAAGGAATAATTCCAGAGAATATAAATATGTAAAAAAATACATTTATAAAAAATGGCTTCACTCGTAATGATGATAGGTGGTGCAGTGGTTAATTGCGCTTGCTTTTAGCGGAAGTAATTACGCATTTAGTAAACTACGGGATGACGGCGAGAGAAAAAGACATAACAAAGCTTTTGGAGCAACTAGCTGCAGCACAAGATCGCTATGAAAAGCAGAGAATTGAGCAGTTAGATTTTATTAATGACAAACTGAAAAAACGGGGACATGCAGCTTACACATTTAAAGATGTGGCCCCGGCAATAAAAGAGTATTATCTAGTAACGGGCAAACCACGAGACATTGCCCCACCAAAATTCAGTGACTTTTATCAGCCATCAGAAAAACAAAAGATCCCAAGAAATCGGGTTTTTGTCTTTGGCATGGACCGTCGTGTTTTTTGGGTTGCGCATAATTTTGGTTTGAATAAAAAAATGAACAAAATCTATTATTCGCCAAAAGGAATTGGAAGGGAATCACGGCAATAAAAAAGCTAAGCCAAGCAGCTGGAGTTAGTGAACAAACAGCGAAGGAATGGTTATCAAAAACAAGCGATTTGGCAAATTTATTTACCTGAAACCCAAACGAATACAAAGACCGCACTTTGTGAATACAATACCAAACGACACCCATAAAATGGACCTTCTATATTTACCCTCTGATACGATTAGACGAAAAAGTTTTTAAGTACGCACAAAACAGTCATTGACATAGCTTAAAGATACAAAGATGCAAAACCATTAACACAAAAGAGTGCTTCTGCTGTTGCTGTCGCTATACACTGATATACCAACGAGGCCCGCTAACTTATCCTCGCATGATTCAAGTTGATGATGGAAAAAAATTTTTAAAGGTCAAGTGAATCAATATTGTTAAAACATAGAGTTACCATTAAAAGAGGCATTCCGGGAGTTCCCCAAGATCACAGGCTTTAGTTGAAAATTTTAACAAACAGTTATCCGAAAGACTTTTTTCCTACCAGTTCACGAGAGCTGATGACAATTCTCGCAACACAGAAGGGGTTTTAGAAGACTGCCCTCAGTTTTGCGCGCAATGAAAATGAAAAATTTTTAAAAGGGGCTAAAACCAGTACAAGCAATAAAAAGAAAAACAATAAATGTTGCTGAAGGAGAGTCTTCATCCAGCAAACTATTACCATTTGGATTGAAAGTAAGGTACCTTATTTACCGGGGGAAGCGGAAGGGACACTCGCATCAGGGCAACCGATCCAGTTTGGAGTGTTGATCATATGAATAAAAAGAATTGTAAAGATGAATCCGCCCGTGTATTATTTACGAGAAACTGACACAACAAAACAACCGGCTCCTCAAAGATCTTTTGTGAAGGAGGAAACTGCAGATAATTCCGCCGGGACACAGTTCCGTTTTAAAATTTAAATTTACGTAAATATATTTGAGTTAAATGGAAGCTCACAACGAAGAAGCCTTACGTATTGAGGCACAGAAGAAAGAATTCTTACATGGAACTAAACCGGAAACAAGAATGATAAATGCAGAGACCTTGGAATTGATGCGGGAATCATTTGATTTGAATTCTGCTATTGGGGACAACATTTGCGGGACTCATCAGGACATGGCAATGCATCCAGATCACCTACAACCCCAAATCCCAAATTTTGATTATCAAAAATGGGATAAAGAATATCTTGAAATAAAAAAAAAAAATTCGAGCACATCAAGCAAACATGAGAAAAATTTTGAATGAATTGGATATTGATGCGATTGAGCTTATAGAATAAACTTCGGGAAAAAAAAACCCCAACCCGCGGACAAAGAAGATAATAATTATGCTGTTCTCCAATGTCCGATTGCATATGAAAACTCGGGATTAACAAACACACGTTTTGTGTTTGTTCTATCTAATGACTTCTTTGTTACAACCGTTGTGTTGATCTCATGTTGATTAGATCGCAGTTTCCGTTGTCATGTGAAAAGTCTTATTACCAAACAATGCTTCTTTGTGTTGTCATGCGATATGTTTGACTGCACAACACTGCAAGATATTCCTTTTGCTTTCTTAAGGGGTTTTTCTCCTGGCTCGAAATACTGTACATTTTCGATCTTAAACCAATAAACTCCTTAATCACCTTTCCAGATAATTCGTCCTTCATCTTTCCTAAAACCTTCTTGTTAACGGTGAATGTAAAGGCGAATCTTTAGGGTAATCGGACGTGTCATACCATCCTGCATGCCCTTTAGCTACTTCTAATTCCATGTCTTTATGATGTCTTCATAGGGTTTACTATAACAAAACTATCTGTATCTGTGTAAAGTACTCGGGACTCTGGATACAAGGGTTTAAAGTAGTCTAAAGAAATTCTAACATCAAAAGCTTTGAAAATTCTAAAACGGTAAACCCAATAAATACAGGCTTGTCTAATTTGACTTTCTTTTTTTCATCATTATGCCAAAAAGTGATCATGAATCTTCTGAAGTCCTGATAATTAGGTTTGAAGTCAGCTTAATTGCTTCGTTCTCTTTGGTGACTAATCTGACATCTTTGCGCTTGTGCGGATTCTCCATAAGTCTTTCCGAAACAGCTGTTGTTCATCAACTTGAAAAAGTCTTTTTCTGAGCATCTGTGGATTTGGTTCTGAGATCTGTGTTCTTCATGATGTATGGTTTCATGAACTGTTCTTGATCAAAAGCAATTATGCGATGAACTGCTGTCAACTTCAACCCTGTCTTAAATAAAATTGTAGAAGTCTGTAATGACAGACATAATTTTTTTTGCCTCAAAGATTAGGCACAAGTTTAGGGGGTTCTGTTTTCGCCATCTTTAGACTTTCTGCGCTAATGGATAGTCATTATGCAGGTCATGGAGTTCATGAGGATATTCTAAATCAACTTCTAGAATGTATCCACGCTGTTGACCCGGCGTCAAATCCCCAAACCCCACTTTAATGCTTTGGAATATTTTTCGGATCCCCGCCTGTGTACATCTTGAATTTACGTAATGGAAGGGGATTGCGCCATTGCCCAACCATACAGATTGTTTGCATCAAAAATACATGAGATAGTTAGAACCTTTTACTTGGATCATAGTCGTCCAAGTATTTGTTGTTTGCTTTACAGTAATGGTGCGACGCCATACAAATTTCCCTCCACGCAATCCGTTTTCAATCATCTGAATCATTGGAAATCTGACAATAAATCAATCTGTACTCCAGTAAACTTTAAAAAAGCGTCCCCAGCTCATCCCGGGCGCAGAAATGTAATGCGCGGGATCCAGGCTATAATGTTTCATGCAGGTCTTTCTGTAATTTTCAAAACGTCCCCCAAAACAAACATGTATCACCCTTTAAAGAAAGGAGTCATGATAGTCTCCCATCGTTTTACATTCTAACTTCTCACGCATCTTGGGCATGCTGGTAATCAGAATCGCTGATGTCCTTTCCTCTAAGACTAGAAAAGAACGCCCCTTTTTAGGTGGAAGTGTATTTTTCGGCAAACCTTTCCCAACTTTTTCATGTACTCATAAGGGTAAACGCCCTTTCTAACAAGAGTTGGGTCAAAATTTCTTTCCGTTATTGGGCAGGACTTTAAGGACATAGCCAGTGCCCTCTAACGAACCCATCATGTGCTGCATAGAATCATAAAAAAGACATGTTATTTAAAGTGAAACACATGTACTTTTCTGATGACTGGGGCAATGCATGACACCCTGAAGGCGCGGGTTTACTGCTTGCATTATAAGGTGAGAGTCAAAACCTCGCAAGTTGTGAAAGAAAACAGGCAGCTTCCATGTCTTTGGGTCAACCTTTAGTTGAAGATTGCATTTACGTGTGCTGCTCCTCTAAATTTTCCCGCTAATGTGATCATGGTCTCTTACCCGCTGGCCACCAAGGCCACCTGTTGGATTCGCTGCGTCTGATGAGAGGCCTAAACCGCAAATCCAAAAATGTGTGGCTGAGTCATACTGTTCTTGGTTTTTCAGGGGGTCATCATGATTTCAGATAAATTCAGATTATTAGAACAGTCATTGCGCACTTGCTGCATGCGCTGTAAAAATCTTCTAGCCGCATTTGGTCCCCTATATAATTCTGGCTTTGAATGAACGCCATCCGACCGACAATAATGAAGGCAAATGAACAAATTGATGATTACTCATTAAGACTTTTTTTTTCGAAGTTTTGTGGCGCTGGCCCTTCATAAGGAACAATGAGTGATTCAAAGTCTGCGTAAACAACATATGGAGAATTTTGCAGCCGTTTCCAGTTCTTAAAACTAACTTTAGATCCGGCGGGGGCGTAGTTAGTTCTGTATTACAGTCAACTGGGCCGATACAATGTTTCTTATGTTCGCTCGCGCTTGAACAGAGGGAAATTTCTTGTTAAACATTTTCTGCAGAATTCTTGTTTATTTTTTTGCTTTGAAGTATGCGTCAATAATCTACTCATTGTTCGTATCAATTTTATAATGGGTAGCCCCGCTGGTGAAAACATCAGCAGTAAGTCCACATGATTTTTGTCTGGTCGCCAATCGTTGGACTGTTCTTGGACACTCTGATAGGCAGTAGATTTGTTTCCTCATCCCATGTGTAGATATTGACAGTTATTGTTTGTTTTGTTCTTCAAACTGAAAAATTTTGATCCACGCTAACAGGAAAGGTATTCCACTAAAGTTAAGATCATTGATGCAAGGTTCATAGTTAGACACTCTCTCTGCGTTTTTGCGGGCGTAATGCGCCTTGCGAGAACGCACCACATGAAACATTTGTTGTCTGATTTTATGTTTAGAACTGCTCTTTTCGCTACCAAAGCTGGAGGTAGTGGAATGTAAGCCTTGCCTACAATCGGTGCATACTTAGCCTGTTTTAATCTGATCTCTAAGACTTCGCCCTTGACCAACCAGAGCCTCTCATTTTGGCTTCTTCAGCGGCCGCATCAAACTGTGTAAGCAGTTCGTCTGCCCAACCGGGTGTTAAGTCATTATGAGAAAGAATAGTGGTTGTTTGTTGAGACCCAGACCTTCTAGATTTTCTTCATTTATTGTTACATAGTCGATTAAAACAGCTAACATTACTTTAAAATGGCGGGTCTATTGTTAGTTTACCTGGAACTTTAGAAATAGCATGACCAACACTTGCCCGTACGTTTGCTGGATTAATGATTCTAAAACAATATCATTCGTGCTTTTTGATAACGCTCTTCCTTAAGCATTCCTTCAAACAATTCGTCGGGGGCCTTCATATATCTTATCCATGCTGAGTTCTTTTCTAAATCAAAATATTTATTTAAAATAAAAAAAAAATTAATCCGAATCAATATTAACGGTCTTTTGTGCTTGACTCATAAACTAAAGTATAAACACCCTTTGGCGTTGTTAATGTTTAGCTGTTTAGAACAGAGTTTAATGTCTCGTTTACTTTTTAAACATTCCTTTTTTTTTCTGCTCGGTGTCTGGCTGGTGAGAAAAAGTTGTCCTCGCCTTTCTTTGAATCAAACTTTTGTCTTTTGTAGTCATCAAATCGGCCTGTAAACGATTAAATTCTTCATCCGTGATGTTTGAGTCAACTAGTGCTTTTTAAATTGTCAGTTTGAACGAACTAAGTTTAGCTGTTATTAGTTGAACCATAGCTGTGTGTTTTGGAGTTTAGTTTTTATTTTTTTGCTAGCAGCACCTACAGCTAATGAACACAGGCCAAGAGCTAAAGACAAAACCACCTAGAGGTTAAAGCCGCGGGTGCGCCTATGCCCGTTGCTAAGAGACCAACACTCGTCCTGCTGATGCAGCGCTTATAGTCGATGCTCCAGTATTAACATAGGTAACAGCATTAAAGGCAGCAGAATACCTTCGTTTGGTTTGCTGTATTTTGAAAGGTCCTGCTCTAGATTTTGTTTGCATTTGTGTAATGTTTGTTAATCTGAAGGTTTTTATTAGGGTTTTCTACTATCTCTTCTCTTGGCAACTCCGGTGCTGTAGGTACTTTTGGATAAACTTGAACAGACATGCTTTTTATAAAATGAAAATAATTTAGTATTGTATATCTTTTAATCTGGTTATCTTCAATATTCAGCTGCGCATCATATATTAAAAACAAATACGCGTTAAGTGGTTTATCGACCTCTTTTTCTTTATCAATTTGAATGTTTATTATGTCTCTGACAGTTCTCCGCTTCCATGTAAACTATATCCCCCGTTTGACCTTAGGTCAACCATAAACCGTATTTCGTTGTTAAATAATGATCAAGTCTAACACTGTGAAGATGCAGATTTTTTAGACACAAGGTCAACTGTCGGATTTCTACACCTCCCCCTCCAAACAGTTTTCTTATTTCATCAAAATGCTGATAAGGTTTTAAACCCGCTAGCGTAGATTTGGTTAGGACTACCCCCAATTGTACATTGCACTTTTTTTATTTTAGGATTAATAAAATTTCAGTTTGTCTTTCGAATGGGCCTTCATCTTCACACAGCAATAAAATACCTTTAGCGATCTTGCTGTGGCACTAAAACTGAAATTCCATAGTGTCTGCCCTGCTTTTAGGATATTTAGAATGATGAATCACTCTTTTGTAATATATTGCTAATTTTGTCTTATATTGTTTCTCGATCAGCCTCGCCCAAGTTAGGGGTTGCTAACGATGTCAAACTCTAACGAGATGTCAGAAATGCTGTACTTTTCTTTTGTGTCTTAGATATAATAACATGTTTGTAGTCATTAAAAGTTAGTTCATATGACAATCTGTCTTTTTAACGCTCCCTTGAAAGTAGGGCATGCGCTTTTTAAAAACTCAAATCTAGGGGTATGAAAAAGCGATTACCATACGCATAACTTCACTACAAACCTTTTGCCGTCTTTTAGCGTTTTGCGGCGCCCCCATTCTATGTTTTAGTGCTTCTTCATTTTCGATTCCTTGAAACGCAAGATCAGCCCTTTCTTCCCGGTTAGCCATAGATCAGAATAGGCTAAAAAAAATGTCGCATTATGTAAAGAAAAATTTCTTGCCCCCTCAAGTTTTTATAGAAATTTCTTAACGATTGCCCGCCCCAGATTCTGTACAACCGTCCTGTTTGGGTCTGTTGTTGAAGCGAGTTCTATTTTGAAAGTAAGACGTGCAGAGCCTGGCACAATCACTTCATCCGCTCCTAGGTCGGAAATTTAACAGTAAAAATTTGATCCGCATCAATAGTAGAGGATTATTTGGAACAGTAATATTCCGTTTATTTCCCTTCACGCCAAAGGTTCTTTTAGTCTTCTATGCGGGTCAAGAATCGAGCCATATGCTTGTGACATTTTTTTATAAAACAAAATAAAAAGTATATATTAAAGAAACATGGCAGGCATTGAAGATGAAGATTATGATGTTTTTTATCTGGAGACGACATGAGTGAAATGACTCCTTTGACACCGCATCGTCCCGGGGTCCTCATTGCGGCGTGAATTAACAGAAAGTAAGGTCAGATCATTTTACCAAAGTGTAGGCCAAGAACCTCCCGAATTTATAGACCCTAATGATTTTGAAGTAAAAGATGACCATTTGTTTGTGAGGAGCGACCAAGGACAAAATTGTTCAGCTTACAACAAACCAGACTCATCAAAGTTTTTAAAAAAGAGTAAATTTGACAAAGGCTCGGTTGTGAGCGAACAAAATCGCCTTGGCATTACTAAACCAAAATTAGATGGGGCTGTTTCTAAACTTCAAAACACACTACAAGAACTCCCCAAAAGATAACCAAATACAAAACATGGAACTTAAAGAATTAAATCATCGGCAGAAAGAATTAATAAATCAAAGAAGCAGAAACCAGTTTTTCAGAAGAAACAGCATTAAAGACTATACACGACTCACCGCTACCCATGCGAGAAATAGCGGCCCTTGATCATGCTTTGAGAAGCATCAGAGGCGAATTAACAAACAATTTAGCAAAAATAGGTGAAATAGATGAGCATATAAAAGAGAAAAAGAAAAACTCGTTGAAGCTGACGACGCCAACTTTAGGGGCCCGGTGTTAAAGAAAAAAATAACCCGAAGACTACATGATCTTGAACAAGAGAGATCAGCGAGACTAGAAGTTTTTTTCTACTAACGAGAACAATTACGAACTCAAGTGAACAGAATAAGAGAAACTATCCAAAGAATTTTATATGAAGACACGACACTAGCAGAACGATCGAACACTGTTTAGAGAGCAAAAGGGGTCACATTAGCAAGCGTTATAACAGCCTTAGGATTTGCAATAAGTACACTGGTGTTGGCTATTACAGGGGGCGGTGGAGGGCAAATCCCAGTGCCTCCGCCACCATCGCCTCCATCACCACCTGATAAATCATGGGTAAAAAAACAGCTTGATCATCTTGCGGGCTTTTTTAAAAAAATTAGCCAGTAAAGCCATGGACGCTTTTCCAGGTATATTAGGGGGATTGTTAGCTGGCTTTTGTCTACTGCAGGCAAAGTAGTTGGCTTTATGGCCGAGCACTTATGGGCATTAGTTTCTCTTAATAGTTGGGTTACTTTTTAGTAAGATAAAGACCAAGTAACCTAGGCCAGTTAATCCAAAAACAAGTGCTGCCTTTTTATATTCATGGTCATTATGTTTTTGGACTTCGTGGACTTCGCGTTCTTCAACGGCCTTCGGGCTTTGGGCCACGGGATTGGATGACTTATTCTTGGGGGGTCAACTTGTTTGTTTACTGCTTGCAATATTACTGGCTCGAATTTATTTCGTTTTTCCGACCTTCTGTTCATTGCCTGCCAAGGATTTCATTATTGTAGTTTATTATTGTTCCTTTCTGGAGCCTGAGGTCAGAAGGCCGCATGTATACCAGTACCAACAGCAAAGCTACTTTCGATCTTGCGTATTGTAAAACATTTTGGTACCTTTTATACTTTAAGGTAAATCAAATGTAGAATTAAAGGCGTCCTCTAAATTTGCTAAGTATTGTTTTTGTGCGTCAAAGCCAGTAAAGGATCTGTTATGTTCGATCTCGTTTGTGCTTGCGAACCTAGCAAACACCAAACGTAAGTACGAATAGGTCGTTTATTCGTTCTATTCCTGCTTTAGTTAGGCCCTTAGAAGTGTCTAAGATAAATGTTGTCCATGCTGATTTATGCTCTTTCTCTATGGACCCGAGGGGAAAGCCTGTGCCCGAAAAGAAGATGTGTAGGGAGGATTCCAGTCATAGTTATACTTTCTGTGCAGCCCCAATAATAAGGGGTGCCTAACCATGATTAAGTCCAACTTTTTTCTAAAGTCTGTCTTAACATTAATATTGAATTCGTTACAGATCCTTTCAAAAGCCTTCATGTCTATTCTGTTGCTGAATGGATTAAACGGTTTGTCATTAGGGGAAAGGTGCTTTTCAGTTCAGTCAAAATACGTCTGAAGGTGTAATAGAAATGAAATCTGTACACTGACCTCACCAAAGGATCAGGATGATTTAAATGATCAGCATACGATACTCCACACCCAGTTGATGCACAAAACACAGCAAAGTTTAACTGGTTCTGATAAAACTGCATCGGATGACTAAACCACACTTTCGCGATGTAGTCTTTTTAACAGGAGGGTTAAGATATCTGTTTAATGGCGTACTCACCTTTACTTGAAAGGTGTCAGTCTGGGTCAAGAAATGTCAAGAGTATCAGTTGTTATTTTTTTTAAGATTGTAGTGCGGCCCAACAGAATATTTTGCATTAGTATATTTGAATGCACTTATTTTTATTTCGTTTAAAAATGTTTGTAACAATAACAACCCAAGACCGTCCTTCGTTTTTAGAACATGCTGTTAAGAACGATTGCGGAACCAAAATGGTCGCACTCCATGAAATTTTTTACAAAGTCGTATGGTTTAATATTACTAAATCCCTGAATAATAAAAAGATTCTGAAAGTTGACAAAACAGGGGCCAAAGTTAGCCAGTTAACAATACCTGATGGTTATTACGGGTTTTTTGCTCACTAAAAGAAGCAATGAGTAACTTCGACATTACTCTCAAACTTAACAATGCAAATCTAAAAACAATGTTAACATTCAAGCCTGAAGAAGAAGCAGGTTACTATTTTGATAAAGAGCTAGCTAAAATGTTAGGCTTTGCAGCGGCGTTCATAAATTTAGAGTTACACCAAACAAAACTACTTATGAGGGAGAAAATCCGCTCGATCTTGCATTACATTCATTACTCTATGTTCATTTGGATGAGCTGAGCACTGATGAAAACTTATATGATGGAAGGCCCTCAACTGTTTTAAGAGCTCTTCCGTCAGGGAAAGCTGCATATTGCGATTATGAAATTATACAATTCCCTAATTTACAGTTTAAAAGATTAGTTTGTGGGAGGGTCGGATCATTTAATATAAAAATTGCAGACAAAACAGGGAAGTCGTGAAATGTGATAACCTGCACATTGTTTTGGAAATAAAATAATAAGTTGTTCTAAAAAATAATGTCGCGCGGGCCAGAAGAACCGGGAGTTACATTAGCACCTGTAAGGTGTATAGCCTTAGAATTAAAAGACCTTGCAGACGTTGCAGACTTTGAACAGAATGGTGAGATAGGCGCTTTGTATGGTTTTGAGTACACTAAAGATGGTGATTATAAACGCAAAGAGGTTAGCGACAACAAAAAGTTTCCTAAACTAGAACAACTACGCAATGTAGAAGCAAATAATGCTGGCCAGTATGAATATAAAATAGTTCGAAAACCTGACAGCAAATGGCACTTAGAACCATATTTAGAATGGGAAATAAAATTTGAATTCATAAGCCCATTTACATTTTTTAGCCGTCAAAAAAGTTTCAGAAAAGCATTCAACTCTGGCCCTTTACATGTAAGTCTTATGCCGGACGACAATAGTCGGAAAGAGATTGAAATAACGCCGTATGGGAAAAAACAGTACATCCTCCACAGAAGAGAAACGGTTTTAAAGAAAGCTTCTACAAAATTACAGTTCTTTCCAAGCAGAAAATTAGGAGACACGTTCACAATGATA
>CM031596.1:93147536-93151891 GCA_018398815.1 Conus ventricosus
GAGACAGGCAGCAAACCGTTCATCGGCTCAAGATGTCATCTTCAAGAAGCGTGCTTTTGGGGATCCTTGAGCGCATCGCAGACTGGTTATCTGGAATGACAGCTTTGAAACCAACATCAAAACACGATATATCACACTGGTCACTCGAAAAGCACAATTTTTGTTTTGTTCGTTTCCTTATTAGCTTGATTTTTGCTCGTGTTTTGCTCTTGCTCGTATGTCTTTCCTTCCTTTCCCTACATATCTTTTTCTCTCTTTGGGTTTCTTTTTGTCTTTTGTCTTTCTGTCTGCCTTTTTATCTTTCATCTTCCTTGGTTTCTTTCTGTATTTGTTTGTTTTCCTTCTTTCTTTTTGACTGTCTTTCTGTTGCTGTTCTCTTGTTTGTTACTGGTTATTTCTAAGGCAATTTCGACAGAACTCTGTATCATAGCCAAAAAACTCTCTGTCCATTCGCTCTTTTTTCCCCCCAGCTTTTTTCCCAATCACCACACTCCCCCTTTTACCTTACCCTTTCCAGCCGAACCCATCAATTTTCCCCCAACATCTAAAAAACAAGAAAACCACACACACACACACACACACACCACCACCACACACACACACACACACAAACAACACCCCACACCACACCAAAAACCACACACCACACACACAAACACACACACACACAAAACCCCACCACACACAACACACGCACCCCACGCACCCACACACACCACACACACACACACAAAAAACACACCACAACACACACACAAAAGGCACGGACGCACGCACGCCCGCACCCCGCACGAAAACGCACACACACACACACCCCACACACACACACACACCCACACACACACACCACCACACAAACACACACACACCACACACACACGCACGCACCGCCCCACCCCCACGCACACATACCATACAGAGGAAAATTTTCCCTTGAAAAACGGACTCTCTCTCTTCCCCTCTCTCCCCTCCCCCCTCTCTTTTTCTCTCCCCTCTCTCCTCTCTTCTCTCTTTAACTTCTTTTTCCCTTTTTATGTCGTGCTGTGAATAGGTTTTTTTGTTGGGGAACTTTTGGGTGGGGTTGTGTGCCCTGTATAATATATAAAAATCGGTCGGGAAAGATTGGGCCGGGAAAGGGGAGAAAACCGCCAACACACAGACCCCCCCCCCCAAAAAGGGACGGGACACACAGACGGGCCCACACAGACACCCAAAATTATACCCAAAACCAAAGGAACCTGAAATTTTACACGGTAAAATTTTGAAACACAACGACAAAATAAACGCTTAGCAAAATGAAAAATTTGGGAGATCTTTGGGAAAAAAAAACCAAAAAATAAACGATGGTACCACTCACAAAATGTGTGTTTTTTCCCTTTTTCACTATAAGGTCTTTTTTCGCAGTTCAGATTCAAAAGTCACCCCGTGAATAAAAAACGGAAAAAATTAAAATAAGGGTTTGGGGTTGGTGGGGTGGGGGGGGAATCCAGCCCCCCCCCCCACCCCCACCCCTTTTTCTTTCCCAAAACCCCCGGCCCCCCTTTCCCCTTCCCCCCCCCCCCCTGCGTCAAAAACTATCACACTGTTTTCTTTTCCTATGTCCCGTTCCGGGCCGAAATCTGAAAGCCCCTTTAAAACAGCTTTTTTTCTTGGGAAAAAATCCTTTTTTTTTCCGAGACCCCTCCAAAGAAACCCTCGTCATGAAAATCTCATATAAATCCCGGAAGACCCACAAATGGCATTTCCTTTCCCATTTTCCCCCATTCTCTTTTTCCCCCGCTTTTCCCCTTTAAAAAAATTTTTTGGGGAAATTTTTAGGGGAAAACGACAAAAAATCAAGACGGTTTTTTTTCCGCACCCCCCTCCCCTTATTCGCTCTTTCCCTTCCACTTTCCCCGCCCAAAAAAACCCCCACTTAAAAACCCCTGCCCCGACCCCCTTTGTTCTTCCCCCGCCCATTGAATCAATTGTTTAAAGCACTGTCCGGGGATTCTCTACGACACTACAGGTTTTTTGGGAAATCTCTTTCCCCAATCCCTTTTCTGGGCCCTTCCCCCCCTTCTCCTTTGCATCCATTGTCCCGGCGGGCCCAATTCCCGTGCTTTTCCCCCCCTCCTTTCCCTCCCCGGGAAAAACGTTTTGGGGGATTGAGTTTGTTTCCCCGAAAAAAACATTTCTTGGGCCAACCCGTAAAAATTCCCCAAAAAGAAATTCAAACTCCCCCCCCCCCCCCAGCTTTTCCCCTCTTTCCCTGCATATCCCTTCCCCCCCCCTTTTTCCCCCGTCGTAAAGGACAAGCGATCACACCTAAGGGGGAGGGGGAACTTGTATTCGGATTTCATTCAGATCCGCCTCCCAAACCCTTTTCCCTGAAAATAGGACCAGGTAACTCATCCTGTGGAGGGCGTGATGAAAAGCGAATTTGGTAAACCCGGCAGTATAAACGTTCTGGGTGCATATATAATTTAGTCAGAGTGAAGACAGTTTTCAATTTAATGCTATAAAACAGACGAAACAACGACGCACGCACGCACACACGCATACGCACTCAAAGCGCGGGGCGCGCACGCACACACACACACACCACACACGCAACGAACCGCACGCACGCCGCACACCACGGCCGCGCGCGCAAAAACACACACCACACACAAACACACACAACACACACACACCACACACCCACACACCACACAACACACACACACACACAACCCACACCCCACTGAACAAAACCATTTTTTAAATTAATTAAACTTTAAATTGCAAATGACAAACATTTTTTGCATGCCAGCGTGCGCACGCACACACGCGCGCACACACACACACACACACACACACACACACACACACACACACACACACACACACCACACACACACACACACACACACACGTACACACGCACACACACACCACACACACACACACACACACACACACACACACACACACACAACAAAAGAGAGACAGACAGACAGACAGAGACAGAGACAGAGTATCATGAACAGAATTCGTCGATACACTTCAATAGACAGTCGGGTAAAATTTTGATGAAACAGAAAAAAAAAAACCCACTAGATAAATGCCTAGCAATATTAATGAACATGTGAGGGAGAGGATTTCTGTGGGTATGGGGGCCAAAAATCAGACAGACACAAAGACATATAGAAAGAGTCTGAAAGACAGACAGACTCACAGAGAGAGAGAGAGAGGGGGGGGGGGGATTGGGTGTCAGCTACAAAGAAAAGTCAAAGGAGGGCATTCCTGTGAGTGTTTTCGTTTCTGGTTCTCTTCTGGAGTGACTTGACCTTTAAAACAGAAGAAAGGCAAAGGATATGGTTAACATCGCGTAGCGTAGTAGAAAACAAACTGCAATCTAATGATGGTAGCGCTAAAAAAAATCTGTTTTTTCCCTTTGCACGATTAGGACTTTCTGACAGTTCAGATTCAAAAGTCAGGCATGAGTAAACGAGAAAAAGGGAGTAACGGTTAGGGTGGCGGGGGGGTCCTGAAACCTATATTTCTCCGAAATGCTCACCCCTCTCTCTTTCCCCACCCACTCCCTCCACCAACAACGCACCACATTCCTTTTTCGCTTCGGTTTCGATTCCAATTTTTCTTTAATCTGAAAGCACCTAAACCAATGCATTTTTTTTTTGTTGGAAAAAAAAAGGTCTTTTGCTCAGATTATCAAAGAAACAAATCATTATGAAAATATCACCTAACTCAGAAGACTATACACTGACATACCTCGTCGCCTATCCATCCCGCCATTTCTCTTCTCCTGCGCTCTCTTAAACAACATTCTGGTGACCTTTGCTCGGTCAACGACAATAAATCAAGACGTCCCCATTACATGCTTTCAGCCTTTCTACCCTCTTTCCTTTCCTGTCTTGCCATCTCCCACCTTCCCGTTTTATTAACTGCACCCACCCCTCTCTGTTCTTCCCTGAATTCATCCATTGAATTCAACTTTTGTTGCAACTTCACGTCGTTCCCTACTCCGGTACAAGTTCTGGAACCCCCTTCCCGACTCCTTCTCCCCGGCCTCTTTTCTTCTCCTTAGCATCCTCTCCCCCACATCCAACCCCAGTGCGTTCCCTTCCCCCTTCCCCCTCCCAGGGAATACCTCTTTGGCGAGTACACTTCATTCCCTAGGCATATTCCTTGGACCAGACCCGTAAAGTTCCAAAAGGAAATCGTAACGCCTTTCCCCCTAATCCTTGCCTTTCTCCTCTTCACAACACACACCCCTTTCCCCGCCCACCTTTTCCTCCCTGGTGTCTGGATGAAGCGATCGGCACCTGAGGGCGTTAATTGTATTCAGGTTTTATTCAGATCTGCAACAAGCC
>CM031596.1:93155391-93170391 GCA_018398815.1 Conus ventricosus
TGCATATATAAGATTTAGTCAGAGTGAAGACAGTTACATCTGAATGCTATAAGCACGCACGAACACACGCACGCACGCACGCACACACGCATACGCACTCATGCGCGAGCGCGCACGCACACACACACACACGCACACACGCACGAACACGCACGCACGCACGCACACGCACGCGCGCGCGCCACACACACACACACACACATAACACACACACACACACACACACACACACACACACACACACACACACACACACACACACACACACACACACACTGAACAAAACCAGTTTATAGATTAATTAAACTTAAGTTGCACTGACAAACATTTATGCATGCCAGCGTGCGCACGCACACACGCGCGCACACCACACACACACACACACACACACACACACACACACACACACACACACACACACACACACACACACACACACACGCACACACCACACACACACACACACACACACACACACACACACACACACACACACACCAAAAGAGAGACAGACAGACAGACAGAGACAGAGACAGAGTATCATGAACAGAATTCGTCGATACACTTCAATAGACAGTCGGGTAAAATTTTGATGAAACAGAAAAAAAAAACCCACTAGATAAATGCCTAGCAATATTAATGAACATGTGAGGGAGAGGATTTCTGTGGGTATGGGGGCCAAAAATCAGACAGACACAAAGACATATAGAAAGAGTCTGAAAGACAGACAGACCACACAGAGAGAGAGAGAGAGGGGGGGGGGGGATGGAGATCAGCTACAAGAAAAGTCAAAGGAGGGCATTCCTGTGAGTGTTTCGTTTCAGGTTCTCTTCTGAGTGACTTGACCTAAAACAGAAGAAAGGCAAAGGATATCGGTTAACATCGCGTAGCGTATTAGAAAACAAACTGCAATCTAATGATGGTAGCGCTAAAAAAAATCTGTTTATTTCCCTTGCACGATTTATGATTTTCTGACAGTTCAGATTCAAAAGTCAGGCATGGAGTAAAACGAGAAAAGGAGTAACGTATGGTGGAGGTGGGGGTCCTGAAACCTATATTTCCTCCGAAATGCTCACCCCTCTCTCTTTCCCCACCCACACCCTCCACCAACAACGCACCACACATTGCCTTTTGTCCGTTCTTCTGTTTCGATTCCAATTATTTCTTAATCTGAAAGCACCTAAACCATGCTTTTTTTTTTGTGAAAAAAAAGGTCTTTTTGCTCATATTATCAAAGAAACAAATCATTATGAAAATATCACCTAACTCAAAATAAGACTATACACTGACCTTTACCTCGACGCCTAGTCCATCCCCGCCATTTCTCGTTGCTCCTGCGCTCTCTTAAACAACATTTCTGTGACTAGCGCGGCAACGACAAATAAATCAGAATCCCCATTACATGCTTATCAGCCTTTTCTACCCTCTTTACTTTCCTTCTTATCCATCTCCCACCTTCCGTTTTTAATTAACTGCACCTGCACCCCTCTCTGTTCTTCCCTGAAGTTCATCCAATGAATACAACTTTTTGTTGCAACTTCACGTCGTGTCCCTACTCCGGTACAAGTTCTGGCACCCCCTTCCCGACTCCCTTCTCCCCCGGCCTCTTTTCTTCTCCTTAGCATCCTCTCATTCCCCACATCCAACCCCAGTGGGCGTGCCCACTCCCACCTTCCCCCTCCCAGGGAATACCTTCTTGGCGAGTACACTTCATTCCGCTAGGCATATCCTTGGACCAGGACACCGTAAAGTTCCAAAGAAATCGTAACGCCTTTTCCCCCCTAATCCTTGCCTTTCTCCTCTTCAACAACACACGAGGCCCCCTTTCCCCGGCCCCACCTTTTTCCTCCGTGTCTGGATGAAGCGAATCGGCACCTGAGGGCGTTAATGGTATGCAGGTTTTATTCAGATCTGCCAACAAGCCTTTCCTTAAAATAGAACCATGGTCACTACACCTACTGCCGACGTGACTTTAAAGCAACCTTATCTAGTATGTCTAACAACGATAAAACTTGTCTAGTGCGCATGTATAATGCCTTTCGTGAGTGATAATGCACACACACACACACACACACACACACACACACACACACACACACACAAACACCACCACACACACACCACAACACAGAGAGAGAGAGAGAGAGAGAGAGAGAGAGAGAGAGGAGAGAGAGAGAGAAGGAGAGAGAGAGAGAAGAAAACCCCACTCATTAATAAATTTACAACCTTAAACTGTACTGAAAAACCACGAGTGAAAGCACTCACACACACACACACACACACACACACACACACACACACACACACACACACACACACACACACACACACACACACATCAGAGAGAGAGAGAGAGGAGAAGAGAGAGAGAGAGAGAGAGAGAGAGAGAAAGAGAGAGGAGAGAGAGATAAGGAGAGAGAAACAGAGAGAGGAGAGATAAAACAGACAGTCCAGGCAGGCTGATTGAAAGAAAGCGAGTAAATAAGAGAGAGAGAGGAGAGAGAAGAGAGAGAGTAGAGAGAGAGAGAGAGAGAGAGAAGAGAAACAGAGAGAGAGAGAGAGAGAGAGAAACAAAGGAGAGAGAGAGAGAGAGAGAGAGAGAGAGAGAGAGAGAGAGAAAGAAATATAATAACAGAAAGAAGTCGACACACCTTTGATAGACAGTACCTTTGATAAACAATGGGGTAACAGAGTTGAAACAACGAACGGGAGAAACTCTACAATACACTGGTTGGGAGGAACGTCAGAGGTCTTTGTGTGGCTGTGGGTGCCCGAAGATCAGACAGGACAAAAGATATGGAGTGAGAGTGGTGAAAGACAGACAGACGAACAGAGAGAGAGAGAGAGAGAAGAGAGAGAAGAGAGAGGAGAGAAGGGGGGGGGAGATGGAGGAGGAGAGAGAGAGAGAGAGCGAGAGAGAGAGGAGAGAGAGAGAGAGAGGAGAGAAGAGAGAGAGAGAGAGAGAGAGAGGAGAGAGAGATAGATAGAGAGAGAGAGAGAGGAGAATGACAGAGAGAGAGGAAGAGAAGAGACTGAAGAAAGAGAAAAAAAAGGAAGAGAGGTAGGAGGGGAGGGAGGAGGGGAGGAGGGATGTCACTTAACCAAAGGCAAGAGGGCATCACTGTGATCATTTTTTTTTCTAATATTTTTCAGAGTGGACCTGAACCTTTTAAAAGGTAAAAGGGCAAAACAACTAGCCTCTTAGAAACAAAAATGCAATGGAATCCCTGGAACCACTCACAAACTGAGTTTTTTCCCTTTCCACTGTTAGGACTTTTTAACGCACAGTCCAGATCAAAATTAAGAGCGGGAATAATAAGAAAAGGGAAGTAAGGTGTGGGTGGTGGGGAAGGGGGGGGGACTAGACCCCTACGTCTCTCCAAGTGTCCGCCTCCATTTCCTCTGACGCTCGCACAGGCCTGTGCCAGCTACTCATCACACTTCCCTTTTTCCCCTGGCCGATACTGATTTTTCTTTAATGAAAGCACTTTAAGTAAGGTAATTTTAAACCAGTGCATTGCTGGTGGAAAAAAAGGTAATTTTCCTCAGACGTCAAAGAAACACTCGCATGAAAATCTCACAAAAAACTTAGAGAAGACTATTGCTACTGCCCGTCCCTCTCACGCAATTTCTGTTTTTTCTTTTTCCGCGCTCTTTGAACATCATTTTTAGTGACTTTGCTCGATAAACAACAGAAATCAGGAAGTACCCACAGTACCTATCTCAGCACTTCGACCCTTTTTTCTTCCATCCTTCCCATCCCCCAACCTCCACTCTTATTCCACTGCCCCCCCCCTCTCTCTCTCCTTCCCTGCACCACCTATGATTCATCTTTTGATGCTATTGGTACGTCGTTTCTCTACTCCAGTGAAATGTTCCGAAGCCTCATCCCAACTCTTTTCTCGTCCCGTCTTCTCCTTAGAATCCTCTCTCCCCACCGGTCCCCCCCATGCTTTCCCTCTCGTTCCCTTTGCATAGAATACCTTGCTGGTGATTATCAACTTCATCCCTAAGCCTTTCCCTTGACCCAGACCCGTGAAGTTCTAAAGGGAAAATTGAAACGCCTTCTCCTGCGGCGCCCCCCCCCCCCCCCCCTCCCCATCCCTTTCTGCACATCGTTCCCTACACCAGTACAAGTACTAAAATCCGCCTTCCAGTTTCCTTTATCCCCCTTTCTTCCCCCCCCCCCCCCACCTCGCACACCCCTGTGCTTTCCCCCATCCTTCTCCTCTCCATGGAGATAAACTTTTTGGCGATTGTAGTTCGTTTCCAAATTACATTTCTTGGACCAGACTTGTAAACTTTCGAAAGGAAATTTGAAAATTCTTCGTCCCCCAACCCCCCCCCCCCCCACCCACCCCCACCGCGCCCGCCCCCACACACACACACACCTTTCTGCCTTCCGTCTCTTCCTAGGAGAGGAGAGAGAGAGAGAGAGAGAGAGAGAGAGAGAGAGAGAGAAAGGAGAGAGAGAGAGAGAGAGGAGACAGAGAAGAGAGATAGAGAGCGAGAGAGAGGATGGATGTTGGCTAAACGAAAGTCGTAAGATGGCAATTAACTGTGATCATCTCCTTCGGGGGGCGGGGGAGGGGGAGTGACTTGACCTTATAATTAAAGAAAAAAGGTAGAGTAAACAGCAGGTAATACCACGTAGACAAAGAAAAAACAAAATGCAATGCAACAATGGTAACACTCCGCAAACTGTGTTTTTCCTTTCACTATTGGGTGACTAATCTCGCAGTTCAGATCAAAAGTTCAGCATGAATAAATAAGAAATAATAGTACAGATCCCAACATCTTTCCCCAAATGCTCCACTTCCCTCTCTGTGCCAACAACCCACCAAAATCCTCTTTTTTTTCCTCTGTCGCAATTCCACATTTCCTCAATCCTGGAAGCACCTAAACTATACACTTCCCTGTTGGGGAAAAAAAAATAGTTTCCTCAGATCGTCGAAGAAACAAGTCGTTCATGAAAATCACATAGATTAAAGACCTATGCCACTGGCCTTCCCCTGTCCCCTGTCTCGTCTCCCAACCATTTCTCTCTACCTGCTCTCTTGATAAACCATTTTGATCACTTTTGCTTCTGGTAACGAAAATAAAAAATCAAAAAGGTCTCAATCAAGTACTCTCAGCCTTTTCTACCCCTTCATCTTCCCAGCCCCCCCCCCCCACCCCCCCTTCCCCCCTTCCCCTCCACTTTATTCACCAACTACCCCGTCCTCCCTGTGCTACGAATTCGAGTTTTGATGTTTTATAGTTGTTCCTACACCACTGACAAGTTTGAAACCCCTTCATGTCTCCCCTCCCCCTCCCTCCCTCCCCCTTCTTCTTCGTTAACATTCTCTCTCCCCACCCTCATCCCCAGTGATATCTTCCTCCTTCCTCTACCCATGAATACATGGTGGGAATTGTACTTCGCTTCCCCTAAGTACATCTCTTGGACCAGACCTGAAACTTCCAAAAGGAAATTGAAACTCTTACTTTCAGCCTTACCTTCTTTTTCCCCTAATTCCCACCCTGCCACTACCTCCTCCTTGCCGTCTTGACGATAGTGATCAGCACCTGAAGTGTTAACTTGTAATTCCGGCCTCATCAGATTCTGCCAACAAGCCCTTCTGTACAAAACATGACTATGGTAACTACGCTACTGCGGACGACTCAAACCAGACTTAAGATTGTGTTAGTCAGACACACCGGAACGTGTCTAGCACGCATAATTAGTGATAGCTTTTCGTTAGAATGACACATTCACATTTGAATGACATATGCCATGCAGACATGCACGCTCGCGACACACACATGTAGAACACAGCACACACACAACACTCACACACACACACACCACTACACACTACACACACACACACACACACGTGCGCGCGCAGTGCACGCGTGCATGCACACACAGGTGCTCCCCTCCTATCTCTCTCTCTCCTCTCTCTCTCCTGGTCTCTTCGTCTCTCTCACAGGTCTGTGTTGTGTCTCTCCTATCATGCTCATCAGCCGTAAAACCAAATATCATCAGACAGATAGAATCGGGAAGAACAACGATTCGCACATCAGATGATGAGGGTGCTCAACAGCTGCAGATTGTATTGTCTTCTGACAAAGACTGCGCTGTTTATCAGTTCTGTCGGCAACACACTGCATGACAAAACACAACACACACACACACACACACACACACACACACACACACACACACCACCACACACACACACACACAACCCACACCAACACACACACGAACACGAGTACGCTGCCGCGCACTCACACCACACACAAGCTCCATGGCGCTCGCGGCGTAAGTGCGTGCGCGCACACAAACACACTCACAGAACAAAGCATGCCCGCACACCACACTCACACATGTACCCACACACACACACACACACCACACACCACATATCACACACACACACACTACGACACACAACACACACTTTCTTGTCCATCCACACCCCCACTCCCACCCTATTTCGCTCCTTTCCATTCCTGGACCTTCTCTGTCCCTGTGAACAAATATTTTGACGTTCGTGCTTTTATTTTTCTTCTTTTTTTTTCTTTTTTTTCTTTTTCTTTTGTTTTTGTTGCTTTAATTTTTTTGTCGGTTGTCGCTTAACAGGTTGTTTGTGCGCCGCTAGTACCTCCCATCCTCCCTCCTCCCCACGCGTCCTGCCCCCCCTCCCCCCCCCCCCCCCACACACACACACACACCCTTCCTTCATTTCCTTTCCTCTCACATTTCAAAAATAATAATTAATCTTTTCATACTTGAAAATAAGTAAACGAACATGTACAGAAGTACAGGCACAAAGATTGCATGTATGATTTCCGAAGGGATAAAAAAATAACATAAAATGAAATCACGCAAAGATACGTGTCCCCTTCCTCATTGTGCTGTCTGTCCTGTGTATAATGTCTTTCTTTCTTTTTTTTCTTTCTGCCCGGTCTTTCCTCTCTTTCTCTGTCTCTCTGTCTTATCATCTCTGGTCTCGCTCTCTGTCCTCTGTCTCTGCTCTCTCTCCTGTCTCTGTCTTTCTCTGTCTCTGTCTGTCTGTCTCTGTCTCTATCTCTCTGTGTCCTCTCTCTGTCTTCTCTGTTTCTTTCTCTGTCTCTGTCTCCGACTCTGACTCTGCTGTCGTCTGTCTGTCTGTCTGTCTGTCTCTCTCTCTCTCTCTCTCTCTCATCTCTCTCTCTCTCTCTCTCTCTCTCTCTTCTCTCTCCTCTCCCTCTCTCTCTCTCTCGGTCCGCCCTCTCTCGTCTCTGACCCCTACTGCTCAGTCAATAATGGTTTGAGCAAAAAAGAGATCTGAAAAAAAAAAACATTCACCCCACTTCCTTCCTGGAACGAGTGAACGCTACTGAGAGAAAACGAACTTGAATTTGTGATGGAGTCCAATACTATTGTACACTGAGTATGCTTTCCCTTTCTCGGATGCAGTTTTATTTTCACGGTTTCGTCTTTTGAGGCAGCGTCATAGTAATACAAGTCTGATAGTTTTCAAGAGTCTGTAAATATCTCAAATTATGATTTAAGAGGAGACCTCTCCGCCTATGCAAGTCGCATTTTGCAAATGCACATTACACTGGCTTCTGTGTTATCGTCAGTTTGCAAATGTAACAATTTTCTCGTCAGTTGCTACTAATATTTTTTATACACAGATTACTGTCTTCCTCACTGATTATCAAGAAACAAATCATTATGAAAAGATCACCTAACTCAGAGAGATTGAACTAACACCTGACATACCTCTTTCGCCTATCCATCCCCATTGTCTCTCTCCCTGCGCGCTCTAAACAACATTTTCTGTGACCTTTGCTCGGTCAACGACAATAAATCCAGACGTCCCGCATTAACATGCTTCTGCCTTCTACTCTCTTTCCTTCCCCTGTCCTTGCCATCTCCCACCTTCCCGTTTTTATTAACTGCACCCACCCCTCTCTGATCTCCCTGAATTCATCCTTGAATTCAACTTTTGTTGCAACTTCACGTCGTTTCCCATACTCACGGTACAAGTTTCTAGGAACCCCCCTTCCCGACTCTCCTGTTTCTCCCCGGCCTCATTGTTCTTCTCCTGAGCATTCCTCTCTCCTCCCCACATCCAACCCAGTGCGTTTCCCTCTCGCCCCTTTCCCCCTCCCAGGTGGAATAACCCTTTGGCGAGTACACTTCATTCCCTAGGCATATTCCCTTGACACCACCCGTAAAGTTCCAAAAGGAAATCGTAAACGCCCTTTCCCCTAATCCTTGCCTTTCTCCTCTTCACAACACACACGCGCCTTTCCCCGCCCCACTTTCCTCCCGGTGTCTGGATGAAGCATCGCACCTGAGGCGTTATTGTATTCAGTTTTTATTCAGATCTCCAACAAGCCTTTCCATGAAAATAGAACCATGGTAACTACACATACTGCCGACGTGACTTGAAAGCCACCTTAACTAGTTGTATAACACGATAAACCTTGTCTAGGTGGCGCATGTTATAACGGTGCGTAGGCGGAATGCACTCACAAACACACACACACACCACACACACACACACACATCACCACACACACACAACACACACTACAAGAGAGAAGAGAGAGAGAGAAGAGAGAGAGAGAGAGAGAGATAGAGAGAGAGAGAAGAGAGAGAGAGAGAGAGAGAGAGAGAGAAGAAAACCACTTCATTAATAAATTTACAACCTTAACTGTACTGAAAAAACACGAGTGAGAGCAACACCCCACACACCACACACACACACACACACAACACACACACACACTCACACACACACACAGAGAGAGAGAGAGAGAGGAGAGAGAGAGAGAGAGAGAGAGAGAGGAGAAGAGAGAGAGAGAAAAGAGAGAGGAGAGAGAGAGAAACAGAGAAAGAGAGAGGATAAACAGACAGGCAGGCAGGCTGATTGAAAGAAAGCGCGTAAATAAGAGAGAGAGAGAGAAGAGAGAGAGAGAGAGAGAGAGAGAGAGTGAGAGAGAAACAGAGAGATAGAGAGAGAGAGAGAAACCAGAATGAGAGAGAGAGAGAGAGAGAGAGAGAGAGAGAGAGAGAGAGAGAGAGAGAGGAGAGAGAATAAATAATAACTGAAAGAAGTCGACACACCTTGGATAACAGTACCTTTGATAAAGCAATGGGTAACATTTTGAAACAACGATCTGGAGAAACGACTAACCAATACGACTGGTTGGGGAGGAACGTCAGGAGGTCTTGTGTGGCTGTGGTGCCCAGATCAGAGCAGGACAAAAAGATTTGGAGAGAGAGTGTGAAAGACAGAGAGACGAACAGAGAGAGAGAGAGAGAGAGAGAGAGAGAGAGAAGAGAGAGAGAGGGGGGAGAGAGGGAGAGAGAGAGAGAGAAGCGAGAGAGAGAAGAGAGAGATAGGAGAAGAGAGAGGAGAGAGAGAGAGGAGAGAGAGAGAGAGAGAGAGAGTGAGAGAGATAGAGAGAGAATGACAGAAGAGAGAGAGAGAGAAGAGACTGAGAGTAAGAGAAAATAGAAAGGAAGAGAGGTAGGGAGGAGGGAGTGGAGGAGGGAGGGATGTCAGCTTAACCAAAGCAGAGGAGGGCATCACTGTGATCATTTTTTTTTCTAATAGTTGTTCAAGAGTGACCTGACCTTTAAGAAGTAAAAGGGCAAAACATCGTACCTCTTAGAAACAAAAATGCAATGGAATCCTGGTACCACTCACAAATTTTTTTTTTGAACTGTTTTTTTTTCCCTTCTCCACTTGTTAGGACTTTTTATCTCACAGTCCAGATTCAAAAGTTAAGCGGAATAAATAAGAAAAGGAAAGTAAGTGTGGGTGGGGGGGGAAGGGGGGGGGTCTAGACCCCCTACGTCAAGAAATTGGGACACCTCCATTCCCCTACCCACTGCCTGTGCCCAACTCATCACACTTCCCTTTTTTCCCTGTCCCGATACTGATTTTTCTTTATATCTGAAAGCACTTAAGTAAGGAATTAAACCAGTGCATTTCTGTGAGGAAAAACAAGGAATTTCCTCAGATCGTCAAGAAACAACTCGTCATGAAAATCTCACATAAACTGGATAGAAGACAATGCACTGCCCGTCCTCTCACGCAACCATTTCTGATCTTTTTCCGCTCTCTTGAACAACATTTTTAGTGACCTTTGCTCGATAAACACCAATAAAAACAAGAGTGTCCCCATTACCTTACTCCAGCAACTTCGACCCTTTTTTTCTTCCATCCCTTCCATCCCCCAACCACCACTCTTATCCCTGCCCCCACCCCTCTCTCTCTCCTTCCCTGCACACCTTTGAGTTCAACTTTGATGCGATGTACGCAGTTCTCTACTCCAGTGAAAGTTCCGAAGCCCTCTCCCACTCTGCTCTCTCCCTTGCTTCTCCTTAGAATCCTCTCTCCCCACCTCCACCCCCAGTGCTTTTCCCTCTCTTTCCCCTTTGCATAGAATAACTTGCAGGTGATTACATTCATTCCCTAAGCACTTTCCTTGGACCCAGACCCGAGAAGTTTCTAAAAGGAATTGTGAAACGCCTTCTCCGCCGCCCCCCCCACCCTCCCTCCCCATCCCTTTCTGCACATACGTTCCCAACACCAGTACAAGTTCTAAAATCCGCCCTTTTCTGCCTTCCCCATTTCCTTTATCCCCCTTTCTTTCCCCCCCCCCCCCCCCACCCGCACCCCCTTTGCTTCCCCCATCATTCTCCCCTCCATGGAAAACTTTTTGGCGGATTGTAGTTCGTTTCCTAAGTACTTTCTTGGACCAGACTTGTAAACTTTCGAAAGGAAATTGAAAATTCTTCGTCCCCCCAACCCCCCCCCCCCCACCCCCCCCCCCCCCCCCCCCCCCACACACCACACACACCTTTCTGCCTCCCGTCCTCTCCTATAGAGAGAGAGAGAGAGATAGAGAGAGTGAGAGAGAGAGAGAGAGAGAGAAGAAGAGAAGATGGATGTTGGCTAAACGAAAGTCGGAAGATGCATACTGTGGATCATCTCCTTTCTGGTTTCTTGTTCTGAGTGACTTGACCATTAAAGAAAAAAGGAAGAGTAAAACAACATGGTATACCCCAACGTAGACAAAGAAATAACAAAATGCAATGTAAACAATGAGTACCACTCCGCAAACTGTGTTTTCCCTTTCACTATTATGACTTTCTCGCAGATCAGATTCAAATCAAAGCATGAATAAATAAAAATAATAGGTACAAGATCCCAACATCTTTCCCCAAATGCCTCCGCCACTTCCCTCTCTGTGCCCAACAAACCACCAAACATTCCTTTTTCCCTCTGTCTCAATTCCACATTTCCTCAAGCCTGAAGCACCTAAACCTATTACACTTCTGGTTGGAAAAAAAAATAGTTTCCTCCTAGATCGTCGAAGAAAACAAGTCGTCAAGAAAATATCACATAGATTAAAAGACTCTGCACAGGCCCTTCCTGTCCCTGTCTCTCCCACCATTTCACTTCTACACGCCAGCTCTCTGATAAACATTTTTGAGCACTTTGCTTGGTAAACGAAAATAAATCAAAAAGGTCTACAATCAAGTTACTCTCAGCCTTCTACCCCTTCCATCGTCCCAGCCCCCCCCCCCCCGTCTCCCTACTCTCCCCCCTTTCCCTCCACTTTTATTCACTCCCTCCCCTGTCCTTCCCGGTGCTACTGAATTCGAGTTTTTGATGAAACTGCAAGTTTTCACGACACCACTACAAGTTAAGAAACTGCCCTATCATGTCTCCCCTCCCCCCTCCCCCATCTCCTTAACAATCTCTCCTTCTCCACCCTCATCCCCAGTGTTATCATCCTCTCTCTAGCCTCTACTTGGAAAACAATTTGTGCGATTGTACTTCGCTCCTAAGTACAATCTCTTGGACCAGCAGAACCTTAAACTTCCCAAAAGTAAATTGAACTCCTTACTTTCCACCTCTACCGCTTTTCTCCTCTTCTTTTCCATCCCCTTGCACTACCTCCTCCGTTGCGTCTTGACGAGCGTGATCACACCTTAAGGAGTTAACTTGTATTCAGGTCTCATTTACATCTGCCACAAGCCTCATCTGTCAAAACAGGACTATGTAACTACGCTACTGCTGGAAGGGGACTTCAAACCAGACTTAATTTTTGGTAAGTCTGACACAGCCGGAACGTGTCCTAGCACCATACGTATGATGACTTTCGTGAGAATGAACACAATCACAATTGAATGACATCTTCAAGCCAAGAAACATGCAAACGCACGCACACACACAGTAGCACGCCACACAACTCCACGCACACACACACACTCACACACACACACACACTACACACACACACACACACAGCACACACACACACAACACACAAACACACACACGCTGCCGCTCCAAGTGCACGCGACGCATGCACACACAAGGTGCTCCCTCCCTCTCTCTCTCTGTCTGTCTGCGTCCCTGTCTTTCCTGTCTCTCTGTCTCTTCTCTCTCTCTCTCTCTCTTCTTCTCTTCTCGTTCCTTCTCTCTCTCTCTCTCGTCTCTCTCATCTCTCTCTTCTCTCACTCTCTCATCTCTCCCATGCTCATAGCAGTAAAACCAAATATCATCAGTCAGAATAGAATCGTGATAGGAACACTTTCGCACATCAGATTATGAGGGTGCTCAACAGCTGCCAGATTTGTATTGTCTTCTGACAAAGACTGCGGGGGCTTATCAGTTCAGTCGGCAACACACAGCAGACAAACACACACACACGCGCTCGCGGCGCTGCGCGCGCTACTCACACACACACTACACACACACACACACACACGACACATCACACACACACACACACACACACCACACAAGCACACACACACAAACGCACGCTCGCGCGCACACCGCACAAACACACTCCCCAGACACAGGCATGCACGCACACGCATCACTCAGCACGCACACTCACTCATACACACACACACACACACACACACACTCACACACACACACACACACTCACACACCCACACACACACACACACCACACACACACACACACATCACACTTTCTTGTCCATCCACACCTCCCATACCCACCCTTGTCGCTCCTTTTCCATTCTTGACCTTCTCTGTCCGTTGAACGACATTTTGACGTTCGTCTTTTTTTCTTTTCTGTTTTTTTTTTTTTTTTTTTTTAGCTTTATTTTTTTGTCGTTTTGTCGCTTAACGAGGTGTTTGTGCCCGCCCGCTGTACCTCTAGACCATTCCCTCCTCCTCTCTCCCCACGCTTCCTGCCCCGCCCGCCCCCTCACACACACACACACACACACACACACACACACACACCACACACACGACACACACACATCACACACATACACACACACACACACAACACACTTCCTTCATTTGTCCCTTCCTCTTCACATTTTGAAATATTAATTATTTCTTTCATACATTAAGATAAGGTAAACGAACATGTACAGAAGTAACGCAAAAAAGATGCATGCATGATTCGAAGGGGATAAAAAAAGAAATATCATCAAATGAAATAACCAACAGGCGGTTCCCATTCATCTTGTGTCCTGTCTGTTTTGTATATGTCTGAGTAATTCTTTCTTTTTTTTTTTTCCTCTTTCTGCAGTCTGTCTCTCTGTCTCTGTCCGCTCTGTCATATCTTCTCTGTCTCGCTCCTCTGTCATTGTCCTCTCTCTCCTCCTCTGTCTCTGTCTTTCACTGTCTAAGTCTGTCTGACTCCTGTCTCTATCTCTCTGTTTCTCTCTCTGTCGTCTCGTTTCTGTCTCTGTCTCTGTCTCCGACTCTGACGTCCTTCTGCTGGTCAGTCTGTCTGTCCTGTCTTCTGTCCTGTCTCTCTCTTCCTCCGTCTCCTCCTCTCTCTCTCGGTCTTTCTCTCTCTCTCCCATCTCTCTCTCTCACCCCCTCTCTCTTCTCTCTTCTCCCTCTCTCTCTCGACCCTACCTGCTCAGTCAAGTAATGGTTTGACATAAAAGAGAACGAAAAAAAACATTTCACCCCACTCCTTCTACGGAGTGAACGCTACTGGAGATGAAAACGAACTTGAATTGGGTCTGAGACAATACTATTGTTACAATGAGTATGCTTTCCCTTCTCGGATGCAGTTATATTTCACGTTCGTCTTCTGAGCAGGCGCAAGTAAGACAGGTCCTGATAGTGTCAAAGTCTGTAAATATCTTAAATTAGATTATGAGGAGAACCTCTCCGCCTATTGCAAAGTCGCATATGACAAATGCACATTACACACTGTCCATCTTTTGTGGTTTATCGTCAGTTTGCAATTTAACAAATTTTCATCGTCAGTTTGCAACTAATGTTTTTAATACCACAGATTTACCGGGACACCCCCCCACCCCCCCCCCCCCCCCCACCCCCACCACCCCCCCCCCCCCCCCCCCCCCCCCCCCCTCCCCCCCCCCCCCCCCCCCCCCCCCCCCACCCCCCCCCCCAAAAAAAAAAGGGTAAACCCCCCCCCCCCACCCCACAAAAACAAAACCCACACCCCCACCCCCCCCCCCCCCCCCCCAAACACCCCCCCCCCCCCCCCCCCCCCCCCCCCACCCCCCCCCCCCCCAAAAAAAACAAACAAAATACCCCCCCCCCCCCCCCCCCCCCCCCCCCCAACAAAACCCCCCCCCCCACTCCCCCACAAAAAAAAAAAAACCCTCTTCCTCAAGTCAGAATGGTACCCTGAAAGGCTTTTTTTTCTAAACATTGGTCTGTCTTCTGCTGTTCTGCGACTCAACACAATCCTTCTTTTAGAGAATCAACACCACCAACACAACAATCACCAACACCCGCTCCCTGTTAACCACCGCAGCTACCATCATTATTTCTTAGACAACATCTTCACTATCAATATCAACGAATTGCTAAAACCACAGACAACATCACAACATTAGAAAAGTCTGATAAAAGCGCGGATTTCCTTCAAGGTACATCTTATCTCGGATTCGTTCTTTGAACTTATTTGCGCCACAGAATGTGCACCACACACTTTGATGACTTCGTCTTGGGGCCA
>CM031596.1:93175391-93177891 GCA_018398815.1 Conus ventricosus
CTTCGTCTTGGGGCCAGCGTCTGTCTTCCCACCATGTTCCGTTGGCATTGATTCAGTAGTATTTGCGTAGACTTTGTGATGGATCCGCACCAAGGAGTTGCACCAAAGTTTAACAGATCTGCTCTGAAGGTCATGTACCAACTTTCCACCAAGTTTCGTTAAAATCAGTTTTTGAAGTTTTTATTTTCTGTCGCAGGAAAAAAAAAATTCCGTAATGAAAGTATAACAGGGATACAAGCAAAGTAGTTAAATTGCAATGCAATAATATATGTGAATGATTCATCAATATACAGAATTAGATGTTACAAACATCTGCACGTTTGACTCATTGATCAATGTGACAAATTAAATATTACAAACGTCCACGATAATATCAACATTTAAGTTGTCACATACACACACACACATACACACACACACACACACACACACACACACACACACACGCGCGCGCGCGCGCGCGCGCGCGCGAGCGCGCGCGAGCGCGCGCGAGCGCGCACACGCACGCACAAGCAATATATATCCAGATACATATCAGCAGATATACATACACACAAATATTGAGACATCGTGTGTTTACGTTTGATTGCATCAACTATTGAGCCGTGCTATATCTAATAAGGGAGAGAAATCTTTTAACTTTGAAGTTCAATGCACCACTTGTGAAGCATCTATATTCTGCTGATTTTCAGTCAAAACACAATATACATAATAGGCATTGTTGTTCAAGTTCCCGTTTCCTAGTCTAGGATACCTCTTTTATTTTATGTATGTTTTAGCTGACGTAAAAATATCTTGACTAAAGGCACTGTACTTTGAAATTTGCATTAGAATTTTTTTTTCTGTTCACCAGTGTGTGTGTGTGTGTGTGTGTGTGTGTGTGTGTGTGTGTGTGTTGTGTGTGTGTGTGTGTGTGTGTGTGTGTGTGAGTACGTGCGCGAGTGCATGTGCGTGTGTGGTGTGTGTGTGTGTGTGTGTGTGTGTGTGTGTGTGTGTGTGTGTGTGTGTGTGTGTGTGTGTGTGTGTGTGTGTGTGTGTGTGTGTGTGTGTGTGTGCGCGCGCGCGCGCGCGCGCAGTCCTGCTGATAGACAGACAAACCAGGAAACGTACAGACATTGGTGGAAACATGTCCTCCTTTCCGTAAGTAATGACATTCGATGACAACAACTGCGGCAACAACACCATTGACAAACATTACAACATCAATAGCAACTCACACGATGTCCACAGAGACTGGTGAGCGAGGGACAGGGACCGCAGATCTACGGGAGCATAGCGCCGCCTGCGACCTGAAGATGTGGCTGCTACGTCTGCTCCTGCACCAGCACCAGCACCACCACCACCAGCAGTAGCGACAGCAGCAGCCTCTTTCAACGGTCCAGAGGTCTTCAGCAGTGGTGGGCGTCCCTTTTGGAACAACATCAGTCTTCGCTGGAGCCTATCCATTGTCTGCGCCAATTCTGGGTTGTGTCTGCAAGCAGTTCACCGCTGATTTGTCAGTGTATCGTGTCTGGGAGATGAACAGGGAAGAACTGCGCTCTGTTTGGTTGTTGGAGTCGTTCATCCAGGTGTGGGATATCTCCTACGGTGCTGATGCTACTGCTACTACTATTACTACTGCTGCTGCTGTTGCTGCTACTACTGCTATACTACTCTACTACTACTACTACTACTACTACTACTATACTATACTACTACTACTACTACTACTACTACTACTTCTGCTGCTGCTGCTGCTGCTGCTGCTGTGCTGCTGCTGTGCTGCTGTGATGATGATGATGATACTACAAGTGCCGTCATTGCTGCTGCCGTTTCTCTGTCTTCTTGTCCTTGCTCTTCCCTACCTTGACTGTTACCACAACTGCTGGCTACTACTACTACTTCTACTACCATTACTACATATACGCTGCTGCGGTGGTGTTTCTACTCATAATGATAGTCACTACTTTTCGTCTCCTTCCACTGCTACTACCACTACTACTATACTACTACTACTACTACTGCTGCTGCTGCTGCTGCTGCTGCTGCTGCTGCTGCTGCTGCTGCTGCTGATACTACAAGTGCCGTCATTGCTGCTGCCGTTTCTCTGTCTTCTTGTCCTTGCTCTTCCTTACCTTGACTGTTACCACAACTGCTGCTGCTACTACTACTACTTCTACTACCATTACTACTATACTGCTGCTGCGGTGGTGTTTCTACTCGTAATGATAGTCACTACTTTTCGTCTCCTTCTACTACTACTACTACTACTACTACTACTACTACTACTACTACTACTACTGCTGCTGCTGCTGCTGCTGCTGCTGCTGCTGCTGCTGCTGCTGTACTACAAGTGCCGTCATTGCTGCTGCCGTTTCTCTGTCTTCTTGTCCTTGCTCTTCCCTACCTTGACTGTTACCACAACTGCTGCTACTACTACTACTTCTACTACCATTACTACTATACTGCTGCTGCGGCGGTGTTTCTACTCATAATGATAGCCGTTACTTTCTTCTCCTCT
>CM031596.1:93189388-93196888 GCA_018398815.1 Conus ventricosus
AAATCTCCACTTTTTAAATTTCGCGAAGACACCATGAACTTGCCCCCGTCCTCTCACCATTTCTGTTCTTTTTCCGTCTCTTGAACAACATTTTAGTGACCTTTGCTCGATAAACAACAATAAATCAAGAAGTTCCCCATTACCTACTCTCAGCACTTCGACCCTTTTTTCCTTCCATCCTTCCATCCCCCAACCTCCACTCTTATCCACTGCCCCCCCCCTCTCTCTCTCCTTCCCTGCACCACCATTGAGTTCAACTTTTGATGCGATTGTACGTCGTTCTCTACTCCAGTGAAAGTTCCGAAGCCCTCTTCCCAACTCTGTTCTCTCCCTGCTTCTCCTTAGAATCCTCTCTCCCCACCTCCACCCCCATGCTTTCCCTCTCGTTCCCCTTTGCATAGAATAACTTGCTGGTGATTACACTTCATTCCCTAAGCACTTTCCTTGGACCCAGACCCGTGAAGTTCTAAAAGGAAATTGAAACGCCTTCTCCTGCGCCCCCCCCCCCCCCCCCTCCCCATCCCTTTCTGCACATCGTTCCCTACACCAGTACAAGTTCTAAAATCCGCCTTCCCAGTTTCCTTTATCCCCCTTTCTTTCCCCCCCCCCCCCCACCCGCCACCCTGTGCTTCCCCCATCCTTCTCCTCTCCATGGAATAACTTTTTGGCGATTGTAGTTCTTTTCCCTAAGTACATTTCTTGGACCAGACTTGTAAACTTTCGAAAGGAAATTGAAAATTCTTCGTCCCCCCAACCCCCCCCCCCCCCCCCACCCACCCCCACCCCCACACACACACACACCTTTCCTGCCTTCCGTCTCTTCCTAGAGAGAAGAGAGAGAGAGAGAGAGAGAGAGAGAGAGAGAGGGGAGAAGAGAGAGAGAGAGAGAGAGAGAGGAGAGAGAGAGAGAGAGAGAGAGAGAGAGAGAGAGATGGATGTTGGCTAAACGAAAGTCGGAAGATGGCATTACTGTGATCATCTCCTTTCTGGTTCTGTTCTGGAGTGACTTGACCTTTAAAGAAAAAAGGTAAGAGTAAAACAGCATGGTAATACCACGTAGACAAAGAAAAAACAAAATGCAATGCAACAATGGTACCACTCGCAAACTGTGTTTTTCCCTTTCACTATTATGACTTTCTCGCAGTTCAGATCAAAATTCAAGCATGAATAAATAAGAAATAATAGGTACAGATCCCAACATCTTTCCCCAAATGCTCCACTTCCCTCTCTGTGCCAACAACCCACCAAACATCCCTTTTTTCCTCTGTCTCAATTCCACATTTCCTCAATCCTGAAGCACCTAAACCTATACACTTCTGTGGGGAAAAAAAAAATAGTTTCCTCAGATCGTCGAAGAAACAAGTCGTCATGAAAATATCACATAGATTAAAAAGACTATGCACTGGCCTTCCCTGTCCCCTGTCTCTCCCACCATTTCTCTTCTACCCTGCTCTCTTGATAAACATTTTGATCACTTTTGCTTGGTAAACGAAAATAAATCAAAAAGGTCTCAATCAAGTACTCTCAGCCTTTCTACCCCCTTCCATCTTCCCAGCCCCCCCCCCCCCCCACCCCCCTCTTCCCCCCTTCCCCTCCACTTTTATTCACCCCTCCCCCGTCCTTCCCTGTGCTACTGAATTCGAGTTTTGATGAAAATGCAAGTTGTTCCCTACACCACTACAAGTTATGAAACCCCTTCATGTCTCCCCTCCCCCTCCCCCCTCCCCCTTCTTCTCGTTAACATTCTCTCTCCCCACCCTCATCCCCAGTGTTATCTTCCTCCTTCCTCTACCCATGGAATACATGTTGGCGATTGTACTTCGCTCCCTAAGTACATCTCTTGGACCAGACCTGTAAACTTCCAAAAGGAAATTGAAACTCCTTACTTTCCACCTCTACCTGCTTTTCCCCTAATTCCCATCCCCTGCCACTACCTCCTCCTTGCCGTCTTGACGATGTGATCAGCACCTGAAGGGGTTAACTTGTATTCCGGCCTCATTCAGATCTGCCAACAAGCCCTTCTGTCAAAACAGGACTATGGTAACTACGCTACTGCGGACGGGACTTCAAACCAGACTTAATTTTGGTAGGTCTGACACACCGGAACGTGTCTAGCACGCATAATTATGATGAGCTTTCGTGAGAATGAACACATTCACATTTGAATGACATATGCATGCAGACATGCACGCTCGCGCACACACATGTAGCACACACACACACACACACACACACACACACACACACACACACACACACACACACACACACACACGTGCGCGCGCAAGTGCACGCGTGCATGCACACACAGGTGCTCCCTCCCTATCTCTCTCTCCTCTCTCTCTCTCTCTCTCTCTCTCTCTCACTGTCTGTGTGTGTGTCTCTCTCTCATGCTCATAGCAGTAAAACCAAATATCATCAGACAGATAGAATCGTGGAAGAACACTTTCGCACATCAGATGATGAGGGTGCTCAACAGCTGCAGATTGTATTGTCTTCTGACAAAGACTGCGCTGTTATCAGTTCTGTCGGCAACACACTGCAGACAAACACACACACACACACACACACACACACACACACACACACACACACACACACACACACACACACACACACACACACACACACACACACACGTACACGAGTACGCGCGCGCACTCACACACACACACGCCCGCGCGCGCGCGCGTGCGCGCACACAAACACACTCACAGACAAAGGCATGCACGCACACGCACACTCACTTGTACACACACACACACACACACACACACACACACACACACACACACACACACCACACACACACACACTTTCTTGTCCATCCACACCCCCATTCCCACCCTTGTCGCTCCTTTCCATTCCTGACCTTCTCTGTCCTGTTGAACAATATTTTGACGTTCGTGCTTTTTTTTTCTTCTTTTTTTTTTTTTTTTTTTTTTTTTTTTTTTGCTTTATTTTTTTGTCGTTTGTCGCTTAACGAGGTTGTTTGTGCCCGCTGTACCTCTCCATCCTCCTCCTCCCCACGCGTCCTGCCCCCCTCCCCCCCCCCCCCCCCCCACACACACACACACACCTTCCTTCATTTCCTTTCCTCTTCACATTTCAAAATAATAATTATTTCTTTTCATACTTGAAATAAGTAAACGAACATGTACAGGAAGTAAAGCAAAAAGATTGCATGTATGATTTCGAAGGGGATAAAAAAATAACATAAAATGAAATAACCAAAGAGATCGTGTCCCCTTCATCATTGTGTCTGTCTGTCTGTGTATATGTCTTTCTTTCTTTTTTTTCTTTCTGCCGGTCTGTCTCTCTGTCTCTGTCTCTCTGTCTTATCTCTCTGTCTCGCTCTCTGTCTCTGTCTCTGTCTCTCTCTCTGTCTCTGTCTTTCTCTGTCTCTGTCTGTCTGTCTCTGTCTCTATCTCTCTGTGTCTCTCTCTGTCTCTCTGTTTCTGTCTCTGTCTCTGTCTCCGACTCTGACTCTGTCTGTCTGTCTGTCTGTCTGTCTGTCTGTCTCTCTCTCTCTCTCTCTCTCTCTCTCTCTCTCTCTCTCTCTCTCTCTCTCTCTCTCTCTCTCCCTCTCTCTCTCTCTCTCCCTCTCTCTCTCTGACCCCTACTGCTCAGTCAATAATGGTTTGAGCATAAAAGAGATCTGAAAAAAAACATTTCACCCCACTTTCCTTCCTGGACGGAGTGAACGGCTACTGGAGATGAAAACGAACTTGAATTTGTGCTGGAGACAATACTATTGTACACTGAGTATGCTTTCCCTTCTCGGATGCAGTTTTATTTTCACGGTTCGTCTTTTGAGCAGGCGCATAGTAATACAGGTCTGATAGTGTTCAAAGTCTGTAAATATCTCAAATTATGATTAAGAGGAGACCTCTCCGCCTATTGCAAGTCGCATTTGACAAATGCACATTACACTGGCCTTCTGTGTTATCGTCAGTTTGCAAATGTAACAATTTTCTTCGTCAGTTTGCAACTATAGTATTTTTTATACACAGATTTACTGTCTTCCTCACTGATTATCAAAGAAACAAATCATTATGAAAATATCACCTAACTCAGAAGACTATACACTGACATACCTCGTCGCCTATCCATCCCGCCATTTCTCTTCTCCTGCGCTCTCTTAAACAACATTTCTGGTGACCTTTGCTCGGTCAAGAAAAAAAAACAGACGCCCCCATTCATTTTTCCCCTTTACCCTTTTTCCCTTTCCCCTGTTTGCCATCTCCCACCTTCCCTTTTTTATTAACTGCACCCACCCCTTTGTTTTCCCTAAATTATCCTTGAATTCAATTTTGTTGCAACTTCAGTCTTTTCCCTACCCCGGTAAAAGTTTGGAAACCCCCCCTTCCCCGACCCCCTTCTCCCGGCTCTTTTTTTTCCCCTTTGCTCCTTTCCCCCACACCCAACCCCAGTGCGTTCCCTCTCCCCTTCCCCCCCCCAGGGAATACCCTTTGGCGAGTACATTTCTTTCCCCTAGGCATATTCCTTTGGGGAAACCCCAAACAAGTTAAAAAGGAAATCGTCCCCCTTTCCCCTAACCTTCCCTTTCCCCTTTCTTCAAAACACACCCTTTCCCCCGCCCCCCTTTTCCCGGTGTTGGAAAAAGCATGGGCACCTGGGGGCTTTAATTGTATTCGTTTTATTCGTCTCCAACACCCTTTCCCTGAAAATAAAACCCATGGTAACTAAAATATCCGCGTGACTTGAAAGACCTTACTGTTGTTAACACGAAAAAAATTGTCTAGTGCGATTTTAAAATTTTTTTTCGTAGGCGAATGCAACAAAAACACACACACACCCAAACACACACACACACCCACACACACCACACAACAAAGAGAGAAGAGAGAGAGAGAAGAGAGAGAGGAGAGGAGAAGGGGGAAAGAGAGAGAAGAGAGAGAGAGAGAGAGAGAGGGAGAAAAAAACCCATTCTTTAATAAATTTCAACTTAAAAACTGTACTAAAAAAACACGAGTGAAGCAACACCCCAAAACCCCACACACAACAACAACACCCCAACCACCACACCAAACGAGGAGGAGAGAGAGAGGAGAGAGAGAGAGGAGAGAGAGGAGAGGAGAGAGGGGAAAAGGAGAGGGGGAGAGAGAGAAACAGAGAAGAGAGAGAAAAACAGAAGGAGGCAGGTGTTTAAAAAGAAAGCGGTAAATAAGAGAGAGAGAGAGAAGGAGAAGGAGAGAGAGAGAGAGAGGAGAGAAAAAAACAGAGAGAAGAGAGAGAGAGAGAAACAGAGGGAGAGAGGGGGAGAGAGAGAGGAGAGAGAGAGAGAGAGAGAGAGAGGAGAGGGGAGAGAGAATATAATAACAAAAAGAAGTCGACAATTTGATAACAGTCCTTTTGATAAAAAATGGGGAAACATTTTGAAAAACGATTGGAGAAACGCTACCAATACGATGGTTGGGGAGGAAGTCAGGAGGTTTGGGTGTGGCTGGGGGTCCCCCAGACGCGCAAAAGTTGGAGAGAGAGTGTGAAAGACAGAAGCAAACAGAGAGAGAGAGAGAGAGAGAGAGAGAGAGAGAAGAGAGAGAGGGGGGGGGGGAAGAGAGGGAGAGAGAGAGAGAGGCGAGAGAGGAAGAGAGAGAAGGGGGAAGAGAGAGGAGAGAGGGGAGGGAGGAGAGGAGAGAGAGAGAGGGGGAGAGAAGGAGAGAAGAAAAAGAGAGAGAGAGAGAAGAGACGAGAGAAAGAAAAAGAAAGGAAGAGAGGTAGGGGGGGAGGGGGGGGAGGGAGGGATGTCAGTTTAAACCAAAAGGGGCAGAGGAGGGCATCACTGTGATCATTTTTTTTCTAATATTTGTTCAAGGTGACTGACCTTTAAAAAAGAAAAAGGGCAAAAAAACGTACTCTTGAAAAAAAAATGCAATGGAATCTGGTACCCTCACAAATGTGTTTTTCCCTTTCCCATTGTTAGGATTTTTATCTACGCCCAGATTAAAAAGTTAAGCGGAAAAATAAAAAAAGGGAAAAGAAGTGTGGGTGGGGGGGGAAGGGGGGGGGTTAGCCCCCCTACTTTCCCAAGGTTTTGCCCCCCCTTTTCCCCTCCCCACTCCCTGGCCCAACTATACACTTCCCTTTTTTCCCCCGTCCGATATGATTTTTCTTTTTTTGAAAACATTAAGGGAAGGAAAATTTAAACCGTGCATTTTGGGGGGAAAAAAAGGAATTTTCAGTGCAAGAAAAAGTCATGAAAATCTCACATAAACTTAGAAGACATGCATGCCCCTCCTCTACCCCCTTTTTTGTTTTTTTTCCCCTTCTTGAAAACTTTTTGTGACCCTTTTCTCGAAAACAACAATAAACAAGAAATTCCCATTACCTTTTCCAGACTTGCCCTTTTTTCTTCCCTCCCCTTCCCTCCCCCCCACTCTTACCCTGCCCCCCCCCCTCTTCTTCCTTCCCTGCACCCCCTTTTGGGTTTAATTTGAGCGATTTTACGCGTTCCTTTTCCAGTAAAGTTTCCCAAAACCCCCCCCAAATTGTTTTCTCCCTTTCTTCTCCTTAGAATTCCCTCTCCCCCCTCCCCCCCCAGTGCTTTCCCCCTCTTTCCCCCTTTTCATAGAATAATTGGGTGATTACCTTCATTCCCCAAGCACTTTCCCTTGGACCCAGACCCCGGGAAATTCTAAAAGGGAAATTTTAAAGCCTTCTTCCCCCCCCCCCCCCCCCCCTCCCCCTCCCCTTTTGAATGTTCCCAACCAGTCAAGTTCTAAAATCCCCCTTCGTTTCCTTTTTTTCCCCCCTTTTTTTCCCCCCCCCCCCCCCCCCGCCCCCTTGCTTCCCCCCTCCTTCTCCCTCCATGAAAACTTTTTTGGGGATTGTAGTTCGTTTCCCAAGTACTTTCTTGGACCGACTTGTAAACTTTTGAAAGGAAATTGAAAAATTTTTCGTCCCCCCAACCCCCCCCCCCCCCCCCCCCCCCCCCCCCCCCCCCCCCCCCCCACCACACACACCCTTTCCCGCCTTCCCCTTCTTTAAAGAGAGAGAGAGAGAGAAGAGAGAGGGAGAGGAGAGGGAGAGAGAGAAGGAAAGGGGAAGATGGGTGTTGGCTAACGAAAAAATCGGAAGATGGGATACTGTGATCATCTCCTTTTGGTTTTTTTTGGGGGATTGACCTTAAAGAAAAAAAGGAAGAGTAAAAAAAATGGGAAAACCCCCGTAGACAAAGAAAAACAAAATGCAAAGAACAAAGGGACCCCTCGCAAACTGTGTTTTTTTCCCTTTCATATTTTGCTTTCTCGCAGTCAGATTCAAAATTTAAAACATGAATAAAAAAAAATAATAGGACAGATCCCCAAAATTTTCCCCCCAAAAGTCCACTTCCCTCTCTGTGCCCCAAAAAACCACCCAAAATTCCTTTTTCCCCCTTTTCTAAATTTCCCCATTTCCCCAAACCTGAAGCCCCAAACCTATACACTTTGGTGGGGGAAAAAAAAAAGTTTCCTAGTGTCGAAAAAACAAGCGTCA
>CM031596.1:93199388-93200515 GCA_018398815.1 Conus ventricosus
CTCACCCCCTTTGCAAGTCGCATTTACAATGCCATTCACTGGCCTTCTGTGTATCGTCGTTTGCAATGTAACAATTTTCATCGTCAGTTGCAACTATAGTATTTTTTATACACAGATTTACTGTCTTCCTCAGCGTCAGAATGTACCTGAAAGGCTTTTTTCTAAACATGGGTCTGGTCTTCTTGCTTCTGCGACTCAACACAATCCTCTTTTAAGAATCAACACCACCACCACAACAATTTACCACACCCTCCCCGTTACCACCGCAGCTACCATCATTATTTCTTAGACACCCTCTTCACTATCATATCAACGAATTGCTAAAACCAAAAGACAACATCAACATTAGAAAGGTTCTGGAGAAAAACGCGGATTTCCTTCAAGGTAAATTGATCTCGGATTCGTTCTTTGATCTTTATTTGCGCCCCAGAATGTGCACCACACTTTGATGACTTCGTTTGGGGCCAGCGTCTGTCTTCCACCATGTTCCGTTGGCATTGATTTTAGTAGTATTTTTCGTAGACTTTGTGATGGATCCGCACCAAGGAGTTGCACCAAAGTTTAACAGATCTGCTCTGAAGGTCATGTACCATCTTTCACCAAGTTTCGTTAAATCGTTTTTGAAGTTTTTATTTTCTGTCGCAGGAAAAAAAAATCCGTAATGAAAGTATAACAGAGATACAAGCAAGGTAATTAAATTGCAAAAACAATAATATATGTGAATGAATCTCAATATAAATAATTAGATGTTACAAACATCTTACACATTTGACTCATTGTTTAATGTGACAAATTAAATTTACAAAAATCCACGATTATCAACATTTAAATTGTCACATAACACACCCCCACACCCACCACACACACACGCGCGCGCGCGCGCGCGCTGCGCCGCACAGCAATATATAACCAGTTTCATATCAGCAGATATACTTACACAAATTATTTAGACATCGTGTGTAGTTTGATTGCATCAACTATTGAGCGTGCTATCTAAAAAGGGAGGGGAAAAATTTTTAACTTTGAAGTTCATGCACACTTGGTGAAGCATCTTATTCTGATGATTTTCAGTCAAAAAGATATAATATTAGGCATTGTTGTTCAAGTCCCGTTCCTATCTTAAAAAA
>CM031596.1:93208115-93238115 GCA_018398815.1 Conus ventricosus
AAAAATGCAAAACAAGGCCTCAACCCTAAATGTTTCCTTTGAAGTCAGTTTATTTTATAATACTTCAGTGCAAAGAAATCTGTTCTATAAAATTATTAAGTAAATTACCTAGCAAACTTGTCTTACGCTTTCTTGATTCTAATGCATGCGTAGTATTTTGTCCTACAGGCTATTTTCAACTGCTTTAAATGAATTTGTGATCATTCGTGCTTTAACAAGGGTTCAAATAATATATGCTTTGAACTTCAAAGTTTTGCGAGTATGTGGTGTGTGTGTGGTGTGTGTGTGTGTGTGTGTGTGTGTGTGTGTGTGAAAAATCAAATAAGGATTGTGACCTTAATTTTAGCCTATTCATACCGTGCTTGTTAAAGTAATTAATGTAATGATGACACAGAGAGAGAGAGAGAGAGAGAGAAGAGAGAGAGAGAGAGAGAGAGAGAGAGAGAGAGAGAGAGAGAGACAGACAGACAGAGAGAGAGAGAGAGAGGGGGGGGGTCCCGGTTATACCTTTCAGTGAGCTGACACTGACACAGGAAACAGATCGTCTATTCTCGTGATTCTCGTAGCTGTCTACACACCAACAGATGAGCGTCGAAAACTCTTTCTTCCAATGGGAATAAATTAACAGGAGTGGACAAATCACACACACCAGCATCAGCAATATTTAACATGACAAATACAAAGGAAAACACAGCCTATGTTTTAACAACATAGAGTCTGATTCAGGTTTTTGTCGTCGTTGTTGTTGTTGTTGTTGTTGTTTTTCGAGTAAACTCCACTCCATATTTGACATGAACTGGTTTAATGTTGTCTAAATGGTAGACGACAAACAGGAGGCAGACTAGACTGGCTGAGCTGCAAGCTAAGCCTATCATGTAGCACGCACTTTTTGAAGCGCATCCTTTCGCGTCGTGCACTTTTCAGACGGTGAGCGATGATACATCTCAGTTGTGCGGCTAAATTTGCTGAAACATAGGCGCAGTGTAGGGTGTGATTATTTTGTTTGTTTGTTTGTTTGTTTGTTTTTCGTAATTTCATAAATCGTGCCAGCTTCGAGGTGAGTTCGTATGGTCAAACTGAAACAGGTGGAGAATAATGACAGAAAGTGCATGTAAAGTTCAACCAACGTACTTCCTTATATTTGCCTTGCATCAGCCACAAGTTTGTAAAAAGGCGTTTGCTTCAGTCAAGTGTTATTATACTCCGTTCCACTGGCATAACAGTGCAATTATGCAAATCGTGAGCAATCATACCGGTGTTACCACTGGTTGTCGTAAAACTCAAAACAGAAAGTGATATGAAACAAGCGTAGAACAGTTTCCCTTGCAAACCTATTCACACCACACACCCATATGGGGGGTGAGGAAGAGGGCACCGTACCATCTAGTTTTTGCACAGATCAAAAGCACGCCAAACACACCATGCACACAAATGCTTTTACTTCTGGCAAAACCTCTACCCTCCTATACCCTTTCCATCTTATTCCCTCACCCTCTCTCTACCCGAAACACACCACACACAGCACGCACCCCCCGCACCCCCCCCCCCCCCACACACACACACAACACACACACACGTGTGCATTATTTCGTGTTTCTTGTTTCTTCATTATTGTGATTAATATTTATTCTCTTTGAGGGCAGGTTGTAAAAAAAGTGTATAGCCATTTTTTAACCTCAGTAAAGATCATTTTGACTTGATACGCATACAGAAAGAGAGAGAGAGAGAGAGAGAGAGAGAGAGAGAGAGAGAGAGGGGAGAGAGAGGGGAAGAGAGAGAGAGTCCCTCACCCCTCCGCGGGTAAACTTCACTGATCAGAAAAACACGACAAAAATGAAGAAACCAGAAAAGGGGCCCAAAATGCAGCCGTACAAGGCAATAGTCCCGTGTTTTCTTACAAAAGGTGAACAGGAGACATACGTTATGTTACTTAATTAAAAAAACAGAGCTGGTTTGTTTATCCTGCTTGTCGCACTCAAAAGATCACTAGGCCTCGGCGCAGAGCCTGAATGTTGTGTGTGTGTGTGTGTGTGTGTGTGTGTGTGTGTTGTGGTGTGTGTGTGTGTGTGTGTGTGGTGCGCGTGCGTGCGTGCGTGCGTGCGTGCGTGCGTGCGTGCGTGCGTGCGTGCGTGCGTGTGTGTGTGTGTGTGTGTGTGTGTGTGTGTGTGTGTGTGTGTGTGTGTGTGTGTGCGTGCGTGTGTGTTGTGTGTGTGTGTACGCGCGCAGCGCATTTTGTGTATATTCACGTGTCTGATGAGTAAAATAAAAATACTAAAATCAAAATGACTTCTTTTGTTTTTAGTTTTTGGACAGTAGCGTGAACAAAAACACGAGCAGAAATAAACTAGTTTGTGCCACACCACGCACACACACACACACACACACACACAAAAACACACACACACACACACACACACCACAAAACAGGGATATAAACGTAAACGATCAGAAGAAAATAATTATACAACTGTTGATGTATTTATGTACCAAATTTCAAAAAACCCTTTGTAGATAAGCCCCTCCTGTTTTCATGACTATCACCCCCATTCGTAAAGCTTTTCGATTCAGCCTGACGGATTCAACCTGCTCCAATCATTATCGGTGAATGAAGCAAAACTGAAAATTTAACCCAAAGTTTTTAACGGGTAAATGAATCTTGCGCTAAAGACCCCAAAATCGTATAACCATTGTGATTTTTTTATCTTTCAAAATGATTTTAAAAAAAAAAGCATTCAGTGTAAAAAACCCCTTTAAAAAACGCTCAAGGTTTTACAACACCAAGAACAATAAGATAAAAAAAGATGATGAAGATATGATGATGTGATAAAATGAGATGATAGTAAGGTAATAAAAAAATTTTTACAATAATAAAATAATAATAATAATAAAACGGTCATGACATGACGATGTTCGCTGCTGATATAAAGAAAAAAAATGATAATAAAAAAATGATAATAAAAACAATACCACTGCACATAATCTTCTACATAACAGGTCACACATTTTGATTTATCGACCACCAAAGTACCAAGAAAAAAAGTCCAAAAAAAAACACCAAGTCCCCAAAAGAAACCCCTCTAAAATACGGTACAGACACACATCCGACCCCCTTGCACATTGAAGCACGCAGTGGAGAAGTACCGTTTTTTGGGGTGAGCATACACACCCAGGCCTGTGCCCAAGGAAAATTTTTTTTAGGGCGATCTAAAGAGGGAAAAAAGTACCAGAGGTTTTTGGGAGTTTTTCCGTGTCGCCAGCTTAAAAATACGTTAATTACTTGAATCCCCCCTGTCTTTTAGCGCCATTTCTGGGGGAGGAGGGGGGGGGATAACGGGGCACTTTTTCATGACCACAGTTTCCTTTTTCGCTGGGTTTCCAGATTTTTTTAATTTCAGTCTGAGGGTTTTATTTTTTCCTTTTGCAGTTAATGACATTCTAGTCAGCTGATTTGAACTAAAGATTTGGCAATTTTTTGCAAACTAATCCCTCCTGATTATATTACATTGAAGTTGTTCATTTTATATGTTTGATCTGAAACTTTTTTTGTTTGTTTGAATAAGCCTTTTTTAATTTTGAGATTAACCAGGAAAAAGGGGTTTTAGAGGGAGGGAAAAAAAAAAGAGAGAGAGAGGAGAGGGAAAGAGAGAGAAGGAGAGGGAGAGAGAAAAGAAGAGAGGAAAGATGTTGTGGGTTGTGGTGGTGTTGTGGTGGGTGGGTGTGTGGTGGGTGTGTTTGTTGGGTTTCTCCACGCAGAAACCCTTTAAGCCCCAAAAAATCGGGTCACCGTAAAAGCACTGTCGTGCATATTTAAATAAGTCAATCCTTTTTTAAACGTAGCGAAAAAATTTTTTTTTAAAAATTTTTGCGTACGTGCGGGGCGGGGTTTGCGGCCCTTTTGGTGAGTTGTGTGGGGTTTTGTGTGGTGTGTGTGGTGTGGTGTGGTTGTTGGGGTGTATTGTTGTGGGTTTTTGTGTGTGGTGTGGAGAGAGAGAAGAAAGAGGAAGAGGAGTGTGGTGTGTGGTGGGTTTGGGGCGTGCGTGCGTGCGGCTGCGTGCGTGCGTGCGGCGTGCGTGCGTGTTGTGTATGTGTGTGTGTGTGCGCGCGCGCGCGCTACTGAGCGGTGTGGGTGGTGGGGTTTTGGTGTTTTGTTTGGGGTGTGTGTGTGGGGGTGTGTGGGTTTTGGGGAGAAGAGAGAGAGAGAGAGAGTGTGTGTGGTGTGTGGGTGGGTGTGTGTGTGGTGTGTGTGTGTGTTTGGTGTGTGGTGTGCGTGCGTGCGTGCGGCGTGCGTGCGTGCGTGCTGTGTGTGTATGGGTTGGTGGTGGCGCGCGCCGCGTACGTGAGCGCGTGTGGGGTTTTTGTGTTGGGTGTGTGGGTGTTGTGTTTGGTGGTGTGGGAGAAGAGAGAGGAGAGAGGAGAGAGAGGAGAGTGTGTGGCGTGTGTGTGGGTGTGTGTGTGCGGCGTGCGTGCGTGCGTGCTGCGTTGTGTGGTTTTGTGTGTGGTGTGTGGGGGCGCCGCGCGCGCGTACAGCGTGTTTTGGGGTGTGTGTGTGTGTGTGGGTGTGTGTGGGTGTGTTTGTATGTGTATGTGTGGGGTTTGTGTGTGGCGCGCGCGCACGGGCCGGCGCGCACACCCACAGGGATCTTTCAAAAGTGTGGATAACTCTGTGGCGCATTCTATTAGCATAACCCTTTTCATTTAAAACTTCTTGCAGAATTCTTAAGGGGTGTTTGACTTGCGTTGTCAGGCATACACTTTTAGAAAAGACTCATAGGGAAAAGTTATTCAGGGTTGTTTTAAAAGGGTTTTAATTTTGAGTTTCAAAATGTAAAGCTTTCCCCCTTTCATAGATTTTACGAAGGTACATCTCTTTTTTTTTTTTATTTGTTTGTTTTTGGGATTTATTTGTTTTTGTTTTGTTTCGTCATTAAAACTTAAGGCACTGATTTGATGAAACGACAGAAATGATATGGCCCCTCTGGGTCTGCGAGCATATAATCAAAATGAATCCGTCGAACGCCGTAAAGGATCTTTTTGTAGATTTTCGAGGGCTATCGAACATAAGCGCTTTGCAGCAGACTCCATGAAAATGTTCTGAGACAATTTCATCTGATGTGATTTTGAAGTGTCTGAACAACGATAACTATCTTCATCTGATTTAAGATTTTACTGGGGAGAGGTTTGTAAGCAATGTTCGGGTGTTTGAAAAAAAAAAAAACTCTTGATGTAAACAGCTGTGTAGGGAACTGACTGACGAGATGACAGCCCCGACGTAGCTCCTATTGAGACACTGAGTTATTAACCTGAACTGAGTACTCATGCCCGTGCGTGCACACAGATGCGTGCATGCAAGCACCTGAATATGCCCGTGTGGGGACATCATTATGCACATAAATATTCTATCACTGCCAGTTAGACAAGTTGAAAACAAATGAAAAGGAAACAATGCCTCGCAGGGTGTGGGTGGTGGAAATCATGCTGAAAAATAAAAACAAAATATACATGAAAATGCGCACGAGTGTTTGCTTAATTACGTCCCATGTCCAGCCAAACACCGGCTCCATTTGGAAGGGAAACTTCACATGGCTGATCAGGACCTGACGTGAACATGATTTTAGTACATCCTTAAAGACTCTCTTCCATTGAAGGAACTTCACATGGTGATCAGGACCTCACGTGAACATGATTTTAGTAGCATCACTTTAAGACTCTCTCTCTCTCTCTCTCTCTCTCCTCTCTCAAATCATGCTGAAAATGTAACAAAAAATCTGCGACGAATACGCGCACATGTGTCTGCGTAACCGCATCCTATGTCCAATCGAACAACTGCTCCACATGGAAAGGAATCCTAAAATGGCTGATCTGAACCCAATGCCAACATGAATGTTGTAGCATCCGATTAAGCGCAGACGACTCTCTCTCCTCTCTCTCTCTCTCTCTCTCTCTCTCAACAGAGATAAACGAAAAGGGAGGCTACTACAAATAGCTGACTCTCAGACGATAACGCTGTTAGCTCACTGCCTTTTACTGATGCTTGTCTCGTTCTGTGCTTCTACGGCAGGGACTGTCTCGCCAGAGACTGTCTCGCTCATCCGTAATCAAATGTCCACACTGTTATAGCCCTGAAACATGTGTATGTTTTGTGTTGCAGCGTACCACGTCAGATTACTCACGAGTACTTTCGACCTCACAGAACTTCCGTGAAAGAATGTTGCTCTGTTACATAAAAAAATGTGTATCTCTTAAACGCTGAAATTAGTTTACAGATATTTTTGAAATGTGCAAAAGGCAATATTTCAGCATCATCCAACGAATTGCAAATGCCTAGAACACCATTGTTTGACTCTGACTTCCAGCACATTACCCATCAATCCAAACGGGTCAACGTTGGGTGTATCGCAGACAACTGGCGCCCAACGCTGCAAGCGAAATCACAACATTGTTTCAAAACAAGTAAATGGCAAGCGTACAGAAACATCTGTTGCAAGATACTTCAGAAACATCACAGAAAAAAGCCTAGAAAATTAAGAACAAAATTAAAGGAAGAAACATCAAACTTTCCATCCATCTCCAAAAACTTGCAGACTTTCTGACAACCAATCAACAACCTGGGGTCAACTTGCTGGCCTTCACTGTAGCAAAAAGTCCCTTCCTCCTCTAAGAAAACTGCCAAACTCTTTTTTGCAAACAACTGAAGAAAAAAAATCTACCTGCAACGTTTCCACTAAACCTCTTTTATTTTATATTTTTATGAACCCCTAGAATCTCTGTTTTTGACACAAAGTTCCTGAATTTATTTGAAGACAATCCCACTTCCGTTCTGCCCTTGGTGATTCGTATTCTTCCCCACCTGAATAGTGCAGACATAGACTTTGTAGTCGTGTGTGATTCGTCCAGGTATCCTGACAAACCACCATGGATAATCCGTACACCGGAGATTCACACTGAGCTGGTCTCACATCGCCAACACTCCGCCGGCTTCCTGGTATACAAGACCTTTTTTTGGTCTGAACTTTGTTCTGAGTATTCATTTTCTTAAAAGGTATTATCATTAACTGTAAAGTACAACGTTGTTGGAATGATTTACACCTCGTGCAATTTTAGTTTGTGGCTCCCCGTATAATTCTGAAGGCTTCAATTCTCTTTTAATCTTTTTAAAACCATTCTTTCATCTTTCCGCAATATGCCTAAACGGAATGCCACCCTTTTCCAATGTCATCGTAAGTTGTTTCCAGAACTGGCGGGCAAAGCTGACGATGTGAAAATGCGATGCTAACCCTTCTTCGTTACAATAATCACCGAGCAAAGAATAAAAAAAGAACGAAAACAACAATCATTAAAAAAAATAATAATAAAAAAAAAGGGGGGGGGGGGGGGGCAGAAAATAGACGAAAATGAAAGCTTTGGACTTTACGTTATAAATGTAAACTCCATCGCTAGCAGTCCTTAGGGGCCATCGAAATCCACCATGAAAACAGAATAATTGACATCGTCTGCCCAGAGGCTTCGTCCACTGATTCAGACTGAGCAGTGAGACATGGCTGATTGTGTTGGTTCTACTATGGGACGATACGGAGATATATCACAGTTTATAATCATGTGGTAATCTTACCACCGAGGATTCAAAAAGGGAATCACACGGCACCTAAAATCAGCCAGTGAAGGGTAAAAATGTAAGAACGAGAAGGTAGCGCGGTAAGGGAATAAGTTGAAAAACTAGCACCATTGTATAGTTTGACTTGTAGGGAGAATTCTTTGAGCCTGCGCTTTAGGATCCATATATTGCAAGGAATTGTGCAGAACACTCTTTATTTGGATCTCCTAAGAGTTGCGTGTCCTACTGATTAACCAAACAGTAATATCTTGAACAAATTAGTTATGTGGAAAAAAACAAGTGTAGGCTTACAATACCTCCCTCATTACAATAACACTTAAGAAATATCAAAAAGGAAAGAAAGAAAGAAAACTTCCCAAAGAAATATTCCCCCATTCCAACTGTGAAAGAAGCAACTTTCTGTGAGATACGTTCGATGAAGAAAACCTGAACTTTAAAAGTTGTGCCCAGCATTTAAAATTTCTTATCAGAAAGCAATGAACAAATGGGCTGGGCCGGTGATGAGAGAACTCTCTTCCACCTTTACAGGGCATTGATCCACTCAAAACTGGACCGCAGTTGTACTGCCTACGGTTCTACCAGACCCTCCTACCTGAAAACAGGATGCCATTCACCATCAAGGGATTTCACACCGTCTGGGTACGTTCCGTACCGTTCCTATATACATTCTGTGCTGCAGAGCGGGCGAACCATGCCTCTCTAACTGTCGGCAGAAACTTTCTTAGAACTCTTATTTAAATCCCTTTTGTGAACCCAGAAAACCCAACTTACAATCGAGTTTTTGACTCGAAGTTCCTCAGGTTCCCTCCACCCCCAGTTCCATTCCACCCCTGGGAATATGTATTTTTCCCCATTTGAACAGTGTAGACATAGACCTTCAAATGGTGTTATTTGTTCAACTTTTCTGACGACTCACCATGGAGTTTCCTTATGCCGGAGATCCTCTTCGATCTGGTCTCATATTGCAGTCTCCACCAACTCTTTGTATAAAAGACATTTTTTGCTGAAATTTGTTTCCAAATTTCCGTCCTTCCAAAGAATACTTACTGATGAGAGCAAATCTGAAGTGGGGATCGCCTCTGCTGCGTTTTTTCGCAACTGCTCCTTTACAAATATGCTCTTCTAACCACATTCCCTTTTTTCTCAATCAGGAGAACTCTGCCTGAGGTTACAAATTTAGAGTTATCCATCGAGTCAACTCCACAATACCATAATACATCACTGTTGCTCATACTGTCGCCTCAATCCTATGCTTGCCATAAATGGGGTGAACAATGGCTATCAAACCCCGATAGCTATGTCTCCATGCCATCACCAGAAGAAAAAACAACTTCATATGGATAGCTCATCATTTAAAATGTACATACCCCAGATATCCCCAGTGGGGAGACTGCCCAAATCAATCTCCATCTTCTTGGTGCATCCACAATTGTGCATTGTATACACCACACTTCATCTAATGTTGCCGCATGTTCACAGCTGACTGCCAAACTAGTTAACAATCCCCTAATCCAACTGTCCTGCATTACAGCCAAGATATCTAAGTGTACCCCTCCATTGGTAGTTGAATAATACTCTCTGCTGTACCACAGCCCCTCCAGCATTATCAACTGGTCAAATCTCCATCTCCTTAATATCTCAGATAACTTCCGACCATTGTATCAACGACAACATATGACAATATCATAATCAATCCATCACTCCACCATCAAACTCACCATCATGCTTTACTTCGTTAGCCTAATCCGCCATAGCATAGTCATTAGTAAAACCATCATAGGCTTAAGTGACACAGTATTTCCCATTGTTATTATCAAATCATAAACATCACATCCATAGTTAACTTGTAACTGGGTCAGGCGAGATTTTGGTTTACACCCATCTGAGGAAAACTCCCCGTTTATGTACAAGTCTTCCCCTTTGACTATACACTTCCCCCTTTGTGCAGATAATTCAGACCCACACTGCTGAAGATAAGGTAAAACTTGGTCTCTGTTCGACCACAACAGGTCGACCACAAGGCAAGCACTTGAATCAAAACATGACAAAAGGACACAGTGAACAGACAGACAAACACAGGACAAACAGTGCCAGCACACAACAAACCTGGACAAACAGTTACCAGACAAACACTGCCGCTGAACCCTGCAGTCAACCCAGAAACTGGTCAGGCAGGACGACGACACAGAGAATCTCCACAGGATCACAAGTCAGTCACTCAGACTTGCAGGATGTCACGAAACAAGCTCATAAATAAATAGAACGAAAAATACTTCATGGCGTCTTTAACAAATACGAAAGTTTCGTTCATTGTTACGTCCCTTGTATCCATGGTTTATTGGTGGATATCTCCAAGTAAAGTCACATGTCACCGTTGACCAGTGAACTGCCTTTGTCGTTGACAACTAAACATTCAACGTCATCGAGCAACACTGGTCTTCGGCGATATCGGGAACAACAGGCAGCAGGCATTAAAAGGTGACAGCAAGAAGATCAAACTCTGCAACGATCCAGCGTTTGAAGCGGATTAGCGGAAGATCTGAAACTGAAGAAGGCTACAGCACGCTAGCCGTGGAGAAATGGTTCAGTAATCTGGCGAAGAGCACAAGACGGCCGCAGACCAATGGGAGCTGGGCCATTCATGCGATCCACCACAGGAGGGACTGGAGGCTGGACATACCATTGCTGGGGTTCGTATGGGCCAGAGCGGCAGCACCAGCCAGAATTCCAAAACCATTTCGGGAAGATTGCCTGAGATAGGCGGTGTTTGGATTTGTAGGCTAGACTGATTTATAGATTGTTAGTGTGTTCAGAGTTCATTTTTGTAACTTGGAACTGATGTTCGTTAAATCAGCATAATTCTTATTCTTTATTCATGCGATTTGCTTGGCAGTGTAAATCTACATGACTATCGTCAACTTGCAGAAGCTTTTTCATATTCAAGCCTTTGGATGCACGATTGGTTATTTTGCGACATTTCGTGATCGTGATGGCGGAGCATGCTCGTTGACCGGACATCGCGATATGTCATCACCATCTTCGATCACCCACATTTCCATCTGTGTCGTGAAATGTTCTAATCAATGATTATTTCCTCCACAGGTTATCCAACTTGCAATGAATCATAATTATTTCATTTGTGCAATAGAAGTTGGTAAAGTGAGATGATCTTCTCTAACGAAATAATGGAGTAAGATTATTTGTAGTAAATTATCAAGTAAAGAACGAACCTCATAAGCTTTTCTTCATTGATACTCTTCTGTTTAAATAAAGAAATTCAAGAGTGTGTACAGAAGCTAGCAAAGATTGTGATATTGTAAAGGGGTTGGATGGGGTGTGTGAAGGGCAAGAGCAGACGTACAGTCGGGAAGAGATTTTTTGTCTTCTACTTCTATCAATCCACGATCATCATCACGTAACCTCGTCAACCCACGTCCTGCAAAATCGTGAAGGAGGGGGGCTGGGGCATCAGATCCGTGATCTACAATGACCACGCCAACAACGACGAAGAGAACAAGAGCTAAGTCTTCGTCATCGTCATTCGTGAAGCATCTACACCCCTCACCCCTCTAGTCTAAACTTTTTCCTTGTTTCTTCTTCCAATTGGAACTCTATGATTGTTTGTTTTGAGCGACCTTCTATCATGCACATCGTTGTCAAACATCATCATACCATTACATGTTGATTTCTTCCTTTAAATCATATTTCTTTGAAGATTCTGATTTGTGTGCGCGTGATGTGTGCCAAAAATGGAGTAATACATTTCCACCTTGTTGCATCACACAACAAAGTCGTGACACAGGCCTACCCCTGGCTGCTGAACAAGGTCAGCACACACTGACAAACATCAGCCCATTAGCTCGACACTGGACTACTACCATCACACAGTGACCACTGCACAACTTCATCTACCCTGCATCAGAGACTAACACTACACATTGACTATACACCAGCCCTGCGGCTGGCTTAAACAATAATCTTCACGTTGACTACACACCAACCCTGCGGCTGGGTTAAACAATAGTCTTTTTCTCACCTCTCCAGCCTATTACATGCCATGCTACGTCACATGACATATATATATATATAATATATATATATATATATATATATGTATATATATATATATATATATATATATATATATATATAGATCAGTATATTTAAAATGCCTAAAACAATTTTTTAAGTGCTCAACCCCTTGGGGAGCAACATTAGTTGCTGGGAAAACATCCTGATGACAGCGCAACACGCTCGAAACAAATTTGTAGATAGTTTTAAGATTCCTCTTTTAACTTGTTTTAACTATATATATATATATATATATGTGTGTGTGTGTGTGTGTGTGTGTGTGTGTGTGTGTGTGTTTACATATATTGTGAGTGTGTGTGAATGTACTTAAGCGCACACACACATATGTGGGTTCATACATATAGACAGACAGACAACATATACTGAACAACATTAAAAACGCACCGCTTGCCAAAAGACCCAGACAACGTTGGTAGTACAGAATTATTTAATGAAAGTAAGCATATTTGATTACGCATCCATTTTTCAATTAAACAACATGTCTGTTCTTGACAAGAATGGCCGAATTCATCTGAAATTAGCTGGTGACTTCACTAGGGTCCCTGTCAAAAAGTACACCACGACGAGCATGTCCGTCCGCGAGCTCTAATACCGAGTGTGTCCGCCATTTGCCCCGATGCACGCTTGGCAGCGCCTCCTCATGGAGTAGACAAGGTTGTGCAAGAACGCCTGTGGCAGTCCATCCCACTCCTCGGTCAGTGCGCGCCTCAAATGATCGAGAGTCTGTGGACGTCTTCCACGGGCCACAAGACGCCCCAGCTCATCCCAGACGTGTTCAATGGAGCCATGTCAGGGGACAGAGATGGCCAGGGCAACACGGCAATGTTGTTCGCCTGGAGAAACGCAGCGGTGGCTCTTGCGGTGTGGGGTCGTGCATTATCATGCTGGAAGAACTGCAGCTCCGGGTGCTGGCCAAACAGTGGGACGACGTGGTTCTGCAGCACCTGCTGGTACGTGTTGGCATTCACATGGTTGTCAAAAAAGTACAGAGGTGTCCGGTAGTCATGACTGAATGCCCTCCAAACCATCAGACTGCCCCCTCCCCATCTATTGGCTTCAAACACGCAGCAGTTGGCGTAGCGTTCCCCCGACACGCCTCCAGACTCTCATTCTCCCGTCAGCATGAGATAACGCGAGGCGACTTTCGTCAGAGAACGGCACAGCTCTCCACTGACGTCGTGTCCATGGCAGATGCTGGCTGGCCCACTGCAGGCGTTGCTGACGGTGTCTACGGGTGAGAACTGGGCCAACATGAGGGCGTCTTGCATTGAGCCCTGATTCTTGCAATCGACGTCGAACGGTTTGTCCAGACACTGGACCCCGTCGACCAACCACCTGGCGACATGTTTCTGCTACTGTAAGGAATCGATTACGAAGATGAAGCTGTCGAATGTATCGATCTTGCGCTGGTGTGGTAACACGAGGTTGGCCCGTTCGGCGCCGATCAGTGGTGGAACCAGTTGCTGCCAAACGTTGTGATAGCCTTACAATTGTAGAGTGACTGCAGTTCAGTTGTCTGGCTGTCTCTCTCGATGACATGCCGACCATTAACATTCCAATGGCTCGCTCGCGTTCTTGCATAGACAGTCGCGGCATTGTTTTCGGACCACTTCGCCTGGTCGAATGACAACTGATACCGTTTTCCAGTCGGCATGACTTCAAACTCACCATTTGAGACAAAGAAACAGATGTGCTACGTTCAGTCTCGGCCGCAGTGGCAAGAAAAGTGTTTTGGGCGAGTTGCACGTTGGGCGTCACACGAACGTCGGCAAGCGCGAGAAACCGAGGCAGTGTGAATCTGTGTCCTTAAAAATTGTGTTAATATACCAAATCCAAATACACATTTTTTTCCAAATGAGAAATCGGCAAATCAAAACGGTGCGTTTTAAATGTTGTTCAGTATATATGATGGGAAAACGTTTATCCTGCTCCTCTTTGGCGTCTTTAATTCTTTTGGGAAGAGCATACTGTAGAATCCATTCTAGCGAAAACAAAATGACAGGCTTGCATTACAGCCAAAGGGGGCCTGACAAAGAACACCCCACACCCACACCCACTACCCACACACACACAACACACACACACCTTCCCCTCCAAATGAGTGTTCTCTGTGCGTGTCATTTTTTTTCTTTTCGGAAGACAGCAAGACCAGCAAGCAACACAATGCTTCTTTCCGTATCCGGCTGAATGGGCTGGCTCCTTGATCCTTGTTTCGTGGTGATGATTCGTGTCAAGACTGACATCTGATTGGCGAAAAGTCCTTGCTTTTAGGAAATGTCTTTTTCATAGCTAAAGCTGTATGTTCCCCGTAAAAACGTACCATTATGTTCACTTTTACGTGTACGTGGTAGTGGTAAAGTAGCTGGTACAATCCGTTGACTTTATCTAAGTATGTTTTGATGTTCTGGAGCAAAGCATATTTAACAAATTCCTTCCTGAACTTTGCCCCATGAGGCAGTAGATGTAAAAATTGATGGCGTGGTTGCTGTAATTTAACAGGAATGTGACAGCCCATTATTAAGTATGCTCTTGCATGGTCTTCGACCGATGTGGAAGCTGAGTAATCAAAAATGAAAAAAGAGATGAAATACACCATCACCGGCAGGGTCAGCACAACGAAGGCCACAACACAGTGATGAGGTCAATGTCACAGACCTGGCTGCTTTCTCACTAGCGGCAACATGCTCTTTTTCGGCGAATTGGTGACGGACTCTTGAACAGTGGACTTCAGTTTCCAAACCAACACACTGTTGGCGAAAATGATGCAGGAGAAAGGAATAAGGCAGTATACTGCCAGTAATAAACGTGAAGACTTCTGGACAAACATCGCATAGCTTTCTGGCAGCATAATACAAACATATTCGTTGGTTTCCCTGAAGTAACTTACTTGATACCCATACAAGTAATGGGAGAACACAACCCCAAGAAAAATGGTTATTCCCCAAAGCAGGCTAACAACCAGACGCCGTGTGCACAGTGCATTGACTCGATGTGGCCACACCACAGACACCGCTCTGTGAGCTGTCAGACAGACTAGGAACCAGGCACCGACAACTGTTGTGGTGCCTCCAGTCCAGTTATGGACTTTACAAAGAAAATCGTGTTGAACAGAAATGAAATAACCAAAAGCATTCCCAATCCACTCATTTAAAAACACGACGTCGAGAGCGACCGAATCAACGATAGCCAAGGCTGTGAAGTAGATGTTCACCACTGCCTCTCCTGATTTCTGTCTGCCCATGATGACGATGGTCATGATGTTGCCAAAGTTCCCAACTACCAGGACGACCGGAAAGCCAAAGAACCAGATGTAATGGCTGAGTTTGTATGAGGGATGGGAGAAGATTGAAGACCCCTCCGTGTCTGCCAGATCGTCGGTACTTATCGAGATACCCCAGTAATCTGTTGTATTGTTCCAGCTGTTGACGCTCAGTGAGCTATTCCCGTCATCTAACAACAACATGGCTGCGATGAATTTAGGAAGTCAAGATCGCAATGTTGGTCTTTCTGCAGATGTAATATTCTACAGGGCGACTGTGCCGTGGAATTGTGCCGTGCTGACAGATGGCCTTTTCTAAAAAGAAAACAGAGAATATTCAGATCGATCAATAAATAGAAGTAGCTTAAAACCGCTCCTGAAAGCACAGCACTATAAACAAGAGAATCAGTGAAAGAGATGAAAGAAACGAAAAGTCGATCAATAACAGTGTTAGGACGTTCAGAAGCACCTACACTACAATACAAAAAGCTCTGAAGATCTTACAGGATTTGACGAAATAAAAGCAAACTTAAGACAACACCATATAGAACAATGACAGCAGATATCTCTTATAGGAAGAAGATACCAGAAAAATGTGGACTGAATATTGCCGAGAAAGTTACAACAACCAGGCATAGGAGATTCTAGGTGTGCTAACGGTACGAGATTCGTGAAATAAAGATAACTTTCCAATATTCCGTGAAAAGGCACAGCTAGGATGAAATCGATGAAATCTGGGAACGTTGCAAGCATTGCCAACATCATGCATAACTCTTAAAACGAGGCGCATACGAGGTAAGTCACACTGTAAATGGCCAGTTCGCTGAAATTTTGAAAAAGCTGCATGCATCAGCAACACGCATGCAGAAATCTAAAGATAGGTTGCACAGGCTGCAATTTATGTTGTGATAGGTTACACGGGTTGTAATTTATGAAATTTTGAAAAAAGCTGCATGCATCAGCAACTCAAATGCAGAAATCTTAAACCATTTATGCCTAGCGTCCCTATAGTGGGACGCTATAGTGATTTGCCCTTTATTGGCTTAATGTTAAAGGTAAGGCAACTAAATTGTGATAATTAGTTAAAGGGAAGCAACTTCTATAATTATAATACACACAAGCGTTATCTTCCTTGAAATGTATTTCCGGTTGTCGGCCATTTGTGATGAACCACTTGGTTGAAAACAGTCAAGATGGATCAAAGCAGAAGGTAAGTCAATATCTCTTTTGTCAAACACATTTTTAATGATATTATTGAAGTAAATGTGACACGTAGGATATAAACTAAGACCGTGTGGGATGATATAAGCTTATTGTTTATAATAGGTAAAAGTTGTTGCGTTTTATAGGCGTTCCATTGTAGGGACACTAGGCACGAGCAGGTACAGGTTTTTCATGTTATGCTAGTGACAGTTTTTTGTCTTTGAAATCAGTCTAAATTGTAACAGTGCTGAAATATTTATGTTACGTTGTTATTTCGTTTCATGATATGTTACAATTTTGATGTATATTATATTCTTTTTTATTTCGTTACGTCAATGTTATTAGTTACAGGACTGATAAACAGGCAGAGGAGAAACGAAAAAAAAATCATGACACATCATGTGTTTCTGGAGCTGGATAGCTCAGTCAATAGAGAGTTCGACTCTTATTCCAAAGGTCGAGGGTTTAATCCGGCATTACTGAAACTGGTTTGCTGGTGTCAGGACAATGTGACCAGCTGTCTCTGATCCGCGAAAGTGGCTGAGACGTAAAGCACCAAAACAACCAACGGTCAAACTAACCGAAATATGTACATGCTCGACTTCCTTGGTGCTTACTTTATCAAACCGATCTCTGTTTTGCAGACGATACAGTGTAAATGAAGTACTGGATATCCTTGAAGCGGACACTGCTGTCCAAACTGCCAGTATCTACATTGATCCCCCACCTGCTGATGAATTGACAGACGAGGACAGTGGAGATGAAGATGCTGAACTTCACAATCTGAGTGAGCGGCAACTTCAGTCATCTGCTTCAGCAACAGTCATTTATGCTGACGGCAGACAGATCACCGGTGGTGACTGCACTCAGTCTACTCCCCAAGAGAACGACATGGTCAGTTTTTATGGTTATTTTTCTCACATACCTACCTCCCTCTATTCCCTCTCCGTCCCTCCCTCCCTCCTCCCGAGAGAGAGAGAGAGAGAGAGAGAGAGAAGAGGAGAGAGTAGAGAGAGAGAGAGAGAGAGAGATAAAATACTATAATTCAATATATAGAACGTGTGTGTGTGTGTGTGTGTGTGTGTGTGTGTGTGTGTGTGTGTGTGTGTGTGTGTGTGTGTGATCTAGATGATCAGGATTCAGATGAACACGTTTCTGAACTGGGGAATGCAGAGTACGGTGCAATCTCTTCACAACATGGCAAAAACGCAAAGCTGACTCAGAAAGGTTCGCACCTTTCGGCCATCCTAATTCTATCTGGCTACCGCACACCTCCCCGACGCAGAATGTACTTGTCCAATGACATGGACATTCATAATACAGCTGTCACCTCAACCATGAGCCGAGACAGATACGAGGAGATCATGAGATACCTCCATGTGAGTGACAACACCAACCTTAAAGCTGATGACAAGATGACCAAAGTCAGACCACAGCTGACCATGCTGAATGAAAGAAGCCTTCATCACTTTCTAAGACAACAGAATCTCAGCATTGATGAGAGCATGGTCCCGTACTATGGTCGGCATGGCTCTAAACAATTTATAAGAGGCAAACCCATCCGATTTGGATTCAAGATGTGGGTCCTTGCTACCCCCTTGGGATACGCCGTCCAATTTGAGCCCTACGAGGGGCGAAAGGAAGGCAAGCTGTTGCGGCCTGCCCTGGTGTGGGAATGGGAGGATCAGTTGTCATCGATCTTGTATCTGAAATCCAAGGACAATATGCTTTCCACCTCACGTTCGACAACCTCTTCACGTCACTGAAACTCGTGGACTACCTCTCTTCCAAAGCCATTGCATGCACATGAATCCATTCGTGCAAATCGGGTTGAAGATTTTCCGCTGCGATCAGTGCAGGAGATGAATAAAACTCCAAGGGGCACCTTCGACTACAACACTGACTCAAGCAATGCAATAATCGTGGTTCGTTGGAATGACAACAACGTTGTCAATGTAATCTCCAACAAGGTGGGCGTGAATCCTACACAGAAAACAAGAAGGCTTTCCAGACAAGCCAGGCAGCACGTCAACATTGATCAGCCAGCTCTCATCAACCACTACAACAAGACCATGGGAGGGATTGATAGGATGGACCAGAACATTGACAAGTACCGCGTCTCCATCCGATTGAAGAAATGGTGGTGGTCCATTTTCTCATTTTTCCTGGATTTAGCAAACCTGGCACTTGTACCGGGCCACGCCCACTGGAGAATACTCCCCCCACTCCCACCCCCCACCCCTGGATCTTCTTGCTGTGCGACGAGCCACTGCCACTGTCTATCTGTCTAGATCAGTGAAGCAGCATCGCGTGGGACGTCCACTTGGTCGCCCTGCCCAGCTTGACAAGCGAGTTGCACCGGCCTTCGCTTTGACGGCAGAGACAGAATTCATTGCTAGGGAGATGTGATCCAGAGCACCGGCCCTTCACTTTGACGGCAGAGATCATCTAGTGGAGCGTGTCCAGAGCACCGGCCCTTCACTTTGACGGCAGAGATCATCTAGTGGAGCGTGTCCAGAAGCGACTCAGGTGTGCTTCCCGTGGCAAGAAGAGCAGTGACAAGTGCACCAAGTGCAATGTGGGCTTCATGCCAAATGTTTTGCAGCCTTTCACACAGATGGCTGATCAATGACAGTATGCTTACGAAGACACGATGAGTGAACTACATCAATCTGCTGTGACTCCACTATGAGTAAAATGCTCTTTTCGTTCTTTTTGTGATCAGTTATGTACAATTAATCTGTCAACAATCTAGTCGACAATGCTATTTCATGTTTTGATGCAAAGTTCTAAGAATACATTTGGCTGACTATGATTTCAAATGAGTTCTGTGTCTTTGTATGTATCATAAAAACCTGCACCCTCTCGTGCCTAGCGTCCCTATAGTGGGACGGTAGGTTTTATATATCTAAAACACAAACCGATAAAAAAAGCCTTCAAATCTCAATACTTGCAATATTGTACACCCCTCAATACATGAAAGCCAAAGAAAAAAAATTCAGGCATATATGGGTTAAGATAGGTTGCACAGGCTGTAATTTATGTTGTAACTGCCATCTGCGACAAATCTTGCTCACTAGCATCTGATCTACACAATTAAATCCATAACTTATCGTCATCCTTCCCCACAGCAGATACATCCACGAACTTCAGCACTATCAGCTTGGTCAGCCATGCGGGCATAGTAATGTTTAAAATCACTGAATGTATTATAGCTACAGGCAGAAGCCATTATTGCAGCAAAAACTCCGGTGTAACGATCCATTTTAACTCCCCTCCACTTTTTAAACTCCCAGGAGTTAGAATCAGCACGTGCCAATTTTAACTCCCCGGGAGTTGAAACAAACCACGCCAGAATGACTCCCCCCCCCCCCCTCCCCTCCCCTGTTTTAGGTTAACTCCCCCACCCCAAAACATTCAGTTTTATGTGTTAGCACGATATGAGAAATAAACATTTTATATATACACCCCCTCCCTCCCTCCCTCCCCTCTCTCTCTGTCTGTCTGCCTGTCTGTCTGTCTATGGGGGGGGGGACACTAGAGACAGAGACACTGAGATATATAAACAAATAGACAGCAGACAGAGAAACAAGCAAAAAGAGTAGGGAGACCGATTAAGAGAGACGAACAGACAATCAAGCAAAAAGGCAGACAGACAAGCAAGGAGAGTGAGAGTGAGCATGAGACTGAAAGAAAGTTCGGGAGAGAGAGAGAGAGAGAGAGAGAGAGAGAGAGAGAGGAGAGAGAGAGAGAGAGAGACAGACAGACAGACAGACAGACAGACAGACAACACACACACACACACACACACACACACACACACACACACACACACACACACACACACACACACACACACACACACACACACGACAGCAGGATGAGAGCCAGGAAGTCTCCAGACTCTAGTCCCATTCCTGGACAACAGGTGACCTCCAAGACCGCAGCCCACACCGATCAGACAGGTATTCTCTCTTCAAAATCAGGTTTCAAACAAAGGAACACTGACGATGCTGTGTCAGTTAAGTAGCACGTTCCTGCTTCTGCTAACATCATTCTCTGTGTGTGTGTAAAAAGACATGTTTCTCCTTTCCCTTGTCGTCACTGTATCTGTAAAGAGACAGTTTGTTTTTTCCACTGCTGATACCATACTGTCTATAACAAGATGTGTTTCTTGACATCATCGTGTCTGTAGTAATGTGGCTGGTTTCCTGTTTCTCTTGACATCACTGTGTCTGTTGAGTGACAGCTTTATCTTGCTTTCCCATCGCTTTATCTATAAACAGACAGAATTCGTTTTTTTGTTGTTGTTTTTTGTTGTTGTTGTTGTTGTTGTTGTAACGCTTAAGCGGAAATGGACATGAACGTGATCGTATAAGATTATTCCATGGTTCAGTGGCTTGTGTGTTTTTTCATACAACCCGTGCCACAAATTACGCGTGTCATGTCCTCATTTTGACATGACATCACGCAAAGGAAGTGGGGTGGGTGTGATGAATAATGAAAGCAGCTATGTAGACGTTCAACTAAAGAGATAACTAAAAGGTATTTTAAGGTCCGAGAGCTTTTTTTCTGTGCTGTTATGTCGTCATCCTTGTAAGGTCTTTTTGTGTCTGTTTCGTTTACCAATACTTTCTTTCTCTTTACATCTTCATGTTTTTAACCTGAGATGGATTGGTTTCTCTCTCTCTCTCTCCTCTCTCTCTCTCTCTCTCTCTCTCTCTCTCTCTCTCTCTCTCTCTCTCTCTCTCTCTGTGTGTGTGTGTGTGTGTGTGTGTGTGTGTGTGTGTGTGTGTAAGATGCTGTGTTTATCTGTCTGTCTGTCAGTTTCTTAATACTGAGCCAGGTACACCGCGGCTATTGTTTGTGGCTGCATGTTGTTAAGCCAAGAGAACTGGCTCTTCTTTCTTTCTATGTTGTTAGCGTGGTAACGTAGATGCTTTCTGTCCACATCTTTCGTAAACCAGTAAACTGCATCTTTCTGTCTGTGCCTACCATAAACCTGAGAAGGTGGGCATTTGTTCGAGTTTCATGCATTTGACCCTGTATGGCGGGGCGTGTCAGTATGTTGTAAATCCATCAACGTTGGGTGGTTTTTTCTGTGTCCGCGGTAGTCTAGTGAGGTGTTTTTTTCCTGTCTTTGTCCATCTATATAAACCCATTTAGTGGGTATATGGTCTTTTACTTTGTCATTAGGCTCAGTAAGGATGGGGTTTCTTTCCGTTTTAACATGTATGTCGAGAGTTGACTTCCACGAGGTGACAGCCCTAGCATGCTCTTCTGTGGCCACTGATGTCGCAAAGACTACACCAGCTCTCTAGCAGGTAAGACATCCTTTGCCGAAATTCGCTGTAAATTTCCTTTCTGTCGAAGAACATTTGCTGGCAGCTCCAAATCTGAAGAGAGAGTTGTTTTTCTGCTGCTATCGCGCGTTCAACTTCCTCCTCACAGGTGAATTCACATCTTTTGATTCTGGTACTTCAAATGGACACTAAACAAGCCCAAAGCATAGCAAACCTCTTTCTTTCTGACTCATTTCCCCGCTTTGGAGGCTACTGCTGGACATATTCCCAAAGCACCGTCAGCCGCTGAATTTGTTTGCACTATACACTTTCTGAATTCTGAAAAAGGTTGCGATTGACATGATGTCAGATATAAACACCACAGCAGGTTCTGTAGGGAGAAAAAGCCTTTGTCGGAAATGTCCTACCCATGTAATTCTTTTTTTTTTTTATTTTGAAAAGAGAACATTTTCATCTGATGTAAGAGTTTCTGAAAGAGATAAACATTTTTCTATATTTAGGGTTTATTGAAGAAAATTTTTTTAAGCAGTGTGTGTGATTTTAAACAATCGTTCGCGTTAGTTTTTTTTTAACAGTTGTAGTTTAGTAGACTTTGACCGAAGTGACAGCCTTGATATGGCCCCTGGCGTTCAGTGATGTGTAAGCAAAAATAAACCGATCTGACAATTTCAGGGAATATTCGGGAACAGAAATTGACGTTACAGGGGTTTCTAGGTTGAGAAGAATGATTATACAAACCCAGACAAAAAAAGAAAATACATTCTTGATGAGTATATGCTTATTGATCTTAAATAATCCCCTTCAGAAACGTTTTTTTTCCCACACAAACGCACCGGATAGTTTTGTTTCTAATGTTGTTTTTTTTGGTGCATGTATATTCTTTTGCTCCTTACCCGGTTAGGAAAAATACAATTTGAATTAAAAGAGACAAAAGAAACACAGAAATTTAGGTAAAAGAAAGGAGACGGGTTTAACACACACACCCCACACACACACACTCACCAACACACACACACACACACACACACACACACAACACACCAACCGCACACACATGCGCGCGCGTGCGCGGTTGCAGGCAGGCACGCGCGCACACACACGTGCACACGCGCGCGCGCGCGGGCACACACACACACCCCACACACACACACACACACACACACAAAACACACACACACACACAAAACAAGCAAGAAAAGTGAAAGACTCACAATACACGTACACGAACAGGATCTGAGTTGCCTTGAAAGTGAATATGGAGCTGAAAAACCCCAAAAATATGGATAGTGTAACATGTGTCTCTCTCGCACACACACACACACACACAACAACACACCCCACACACCACACACCCCACCACACACACGCACGCGCACACACTCAACACACACACACACACACACAAAACACACACACACACACACACAACACACACCACACACACACACATGCAGTCAGTTGTGAATATTATTCGCCAGTACACATGCCTTAGCACACTCTGGCCCAAGCTAAAACCCATGTGATTTGCAGCTCAGTCATGTAGCCAACTAAATGAATTGTTTTTACGGATACATAACCTGATGTTTGTAAAGGAAAGGTCGCAGATTAAAGATTTCAACAGAAGACAGTGCATGCCTGGTCTCTATGTTCGGTATCTCGATATGTTGTAACTTTCTCCCAGGCCAAATCTGCATGGTGTCAGAGAGGGAAACGAACTGCAGCTTGCAGTGAAGAATGGCTTCATCTCTACAGAATCCAAGCCTGAATTGGGACTCGAAAAAATCTTCAAGAAAATGGCAGACATTCAAGCAGCATGTGAACCTAATGTTTGCCGGACCGCTGCACAAGACTTCAGAAGCTGAACGTGCGCCTACCTGCTCATTTGGTCAGGAGAGAAGGAAAGAGAAATCTTCAACACATGAATCTGTCATTGGGAAGATAGAAAACAAATTAGAGGTGTTGTGCAAGAATTTTTGAAAAGCATACTACCCCTAAAAAAAAAACCCCCCTGTTCGCACGATATTCGCACGTTTCTGAACAGAAAACAACAAGAAGGGGAACATATTGAGAAATTCCTCACCGACATCCGTACCCTCGTAAAGGGGACTGTGCATACAAAGATGCTGAGGAAATGGTGCGGACCGCATTGTATTTGGGATCCTATCACAAGAGGCCCGGGGAAAAGCTGCTGCAGGCTGGAGACCAGCTTACCATGGATAGGGGCCATCGAGATTGTCGTGACGCATGAAGCAACAAAGCAGCAACTGGCGGCATGCAGAAAGAAGAAGCGGGAGACGTCATCAAGAAGAGACGCATGGAGTCCAGCAGTAAAGGACCGCGGCCACACCAAAAGCAGTGACACATATGACTGCAATAATGGGGAAACAGAGACACGGCAAGTGGGGCATGCCCAGCCTACGGCAAGCAATGCCGGGAGTGTGGCAAACAGAACCATTTCTCCAAGGTGTGTCGCTCCAAAGTAAGCGACCCCGTCCACCAGGTGGAGAAAATGGAGGAAGAAGACGACCCAATTCATCCCTCAACGTCAACGTCATCGCCGACGGCGGGAGACCATCCCGACACCGCCTACGTAAACATCTGCATGGAAAATGTGACGTTCTGCGCTTCAAGGTCGACACGGGTGCGCAGGCGAACGTAATTCCCTATCAGATCTACAAAAAGTAAATGCCTGGACCCAAACGACTTGAACCTGGCAATAAAGCGGCCACACTACGCCATGCCAACCTTAAAAGATGCACTAGCCAAGATTCCAGGAGCAAAATACTTCAGTAAACTAGACGCCAAAAGTGGCTACTGGCAAATGACGCGTCCAGCAAGGGTCTTTTATGAGCACTTTCAACTCGCCCTTTGGCAGGTGCCGCTTCCTGGTGAGCGCCCAAGATGAAATCCAACGGAAATGGACGAGGGTTTTGAGGGCGTGCCGGGTGTTGTGACACTGGTGGACGACCTGCTAGTCACTGGGAGAAAAAAAAGGAAGAGCACGACCGCAACCTCAAGGCCACACTGGACAGAGCCACAGAACGGCCCCTCAAGTCCACACTGGGACAGAGCCACAGAGTGGCACCTCAAGGCCACACTGGACAGAGCCACAGAACGGCCCTCAAGGCCACACTGGACAGAGCCACAGAGTGGCACCCTCAAGGCCACACTGGACAGAGCCACGAACGGCCCCTCAAGGCCACACTGGACAGACCCACAGAACGGCACCTCAAGGCCACACTGGACAGAGCCACAAGAACGGCACCTCAAGGCCACACTGGACAGGCCACAGAACGGCACCTCAAGGCCACACTGGACGAGCCACAGAACGGCACCTCAAGGCCACACTGGACAGAGCCACAGAGTGGCACCTCAAGGCCACACTGGACAGAGCACAAAAACGGCACCTCAAGGCCACACTGGACAGAGCCACAAACGGCACCTCAGGCCAACGGACAGAGCCACAGAACGGCACCTCAAGCCACATGGACAGAGCCACAGAGCGGCACCTCAAGCTAAACCCCAGATAAACTTATCATGGGCATGCAAGAAGTAGACTACTTCGCCACATCATCTCTGATGGGATCAAGCCCGACCCGCTAAAAGTGAGGCTGGGGCAAGACATGAAGCCCCCCAACGGAAACCGCAAAGAGCTGGAGACAATGCTGGGCATGGTGACGAAACCTGTCAAAGTTCGCCCCCCACCTAACGGAAACAACTAAGCCACTACGTGATCTGCTGAAGGCGAAAATGATTTTCGTGGGGGAAAAGGCCCCAGCAGACCGCATGGGATCACATCAAGCCCACGCTGGCTGGCCATCCGTGCTCGCCATCTAGGACCCAGCAAGAAGATCCCCCTGCAAGTGGACGCTAGCAAACACGGCCTGGGTGCAGCCATCTTCCGGGACAACAGTCCATCGCTAGCCTCCAAGTCTTTAAATAAAGACAGAAAAACTACGCACAAATAGAAAAAGAATTTTCCCTCTTCGGATGCGAGAGATTTCCCAGTCATATACGGCCCGGTGAAAGGGCCTTGTCCAATCCGACCACAAACCTCTAGGACAATGTTAAAAGCCCTGGCCCAAACCCCCCACGTCTCCACGTTTGCTCTTCGCCTTCAAAAGTCAGCATCAAAGTTTGTCACGTACCAGCAAGCGACCCCGTGGCTGACCCGTGTCTCGCAAGTCACACCGCCGGAGCCCCGGACATGTTGAAGACCTGGATGTGCAGATCCATGCAACGTACAGAACCTTCCCGTCAGTGACGAAAAGAGGAGCTCATCAGAAAGACCAAACAAGACCGAACCTAGCGTGGTGCTGAAAATACATCGCGACGGCTGCCTGAGTCACGCCAGCATTTCCACAAAGGCGGAAGACTTCTGGAACTTTAGGGACAATTTCACTCATAAGGGCGTCATCTTCAAGGGAAGAGGATCTTCGTACCGCGATGCTCCGAGCCGAATGTTGGGCCAAATTCACGCCAAACCACCTGGGCGTGAAGAAGTGCCTTCAGGGGCCCGCCAGCTGCGTTGGCCCGGGTGGCAGGGGGGACATGAACGCACTGTGTACTGCCCGTCTTCAACGAGAGGCGGCGCACACCAAGGAGCGGTGTACCAATGATCATCGCGCATGGCAGAGGGTGGGGGGTGGACTGTTTGTTGGGGACAAAAAGAGTCTGGTAACGTAGATTACTACAGCGCTTCTTCGAGCTCTTCTGCGGCTGTGGTCAGAAAGTGAAGGCTATTGCAAAGGGCGGATCCAGGACTCTATAGCGACACGGGCCAGTTCTTCGGATGAATTGCCTGCTTCCCCGATACTGGGATAACAACACGTGACGGACCAACCCCGCTGGCCAGTCTAATGGCCTGCCAGAAAAATATGTACAAGTGGAACAACATCTGGGAAAGGCCAAGGCGGGCAAGGGTCGCGCTGCCAGCATCCTTTAGTACCGCATACCTGTGGATGGCTGGATCCCCAGCACAGCTGCTGCAGGTCGACAACTGGCTCGGTTGCCCGACACCACCGCAGCACGCCCGGCGCGCCGCAGCTGGGTGGCTCGTGCCGCAGTGCCAGGCCAGCCAAAAGAATCTACGCCGGGCGCCGGCCCTCCCGCCTTCCAGCCCGGAGATGAAGTGTTTGTGCAACTCACTCCGGAGACCGCTGGCAGCCCGCCGGAATCGCGGCATGGCAGGCACCGCGATCATACCTGTGACGCAGATGACGGCACACCACCGTCGAACGGCGGTTTTTCAGAAAAGCCCACGGCAGACTCAAACGCTGCCCACCTTTGGCACGGGCTGTGCTTCACCACTGCCAAGATCGGCATGCCAGACGCCCTGACCCTCGCACTGGTATGGGGTCAGGAAGCAACCTCACCGGCTCAACTACCGATGGTTTCATACGGACGCTACTTGTAATGGTGGTGTGCACAAGAGACAGAGATGCTTGTCGGGCATGAGTGTCTGCAGTGAGACTCAAGGGACTGTTGGTTGGACGTACATGGTACGTTCGGGGGTCGCAGAAGCATAGAAAGGAATTGAATGGCCCGACTCCACGCGTTTATTTTATTTCTTTATTTTATTCATTTAATTCTTTTCTTCTCCTTTTCTTCTTCTTTGCAGGGGAAGTGTTGGTAATGAAAATGCATGACAAGAATTGTCTGCTGTTGCCTCTATGTATATATCCTTTCTGAATCTAACTAAATTGTGTTGTGTGTGCTTTTTGTCTTTTTATTTGTGGCATTTATTTTTATATGTGTGTATTGTGTGTCCAGTCGGTTGTTTTTTTTTTGGAAGAAGGGGATGCAACTGTGCACACAACACACACACACACACAACACACACACAACACCACACACACCACACCAACGCACACACACACATCACTGGTGCGCGCGCGGCGCACTCGCGTACGTGCCGCGCGCGCGACCACACACACACACACACACACACACACACACCACACACACACACCACACTGCAGTCAGGTGGAATACTATCGCGTACACTGCTTAGCACACTTGGCCCAAGCAACAACCAGTGATTGCAGCCGTCATGTAGCCAACTGGGAAGAATTGGTTTTACCGGATACAACTATGTTTGTAAGGAAAGGTCGCAGTTAAGATTTAACGGGGACAGTGCATGCGGTCTCTAGTTCGGTATCATCGTTGTGGGAACTTTCTCCCTGGCCATCTACGATAGCTGGGCATGCCATTCAATGCCTCGTTAATACCATGGGTCTGTGGACCACGAATACGAAGGGGTTACTTAAACGCTCTGAAAGGGTTGCGTCCCACGAGATAGAACGGTAAAGAAACGACGAAAGCACGGTGAAAACAAAAAGAACACATTCCACAAACTGTCTTGAGGAAAACCCTTTGTAGCCTCTTTCAATGTCCACAAAGGTTTCACGGAAATTGAAAACGTTTTTTCATGGGGGTTTGTTGAAAGAGTATTTCGGCGGTTACAAATGAAGATAAAGGGTTATAAAATCCAGTCTGCAGACCGATTTGAAAATTGTACGACTTTTAAAAAAGTTGTGTGTGTATTTTGTGATGCATGTCCCACTGGGCACGACACTGTATGAAACCCAATAACATAATGATCTTTACTTAAACTTCACACTGAATTTTAAAAAAACAAGCAGTCTAAACGTTAGAATGTGCCAACATGAAATAACCAAGTTACAATACGGTTTGATGGCTATTGGTTTGTTATTTAATTAATTTGTGCCTGTTTAAAATATGTTGATGTTTTAGACTGAATAAATTTTGGGCGTTAACAGATAATGATTAAAACAATTTAAAGTAGTGAAGCGCCATCGCCTACCTTGCGTTGAAGGAATATTTAGATAGGATGGCTCGTTCCTTTCGTTGTCTTGAGTTATGTGTTATCACTGTGTGTGTGTGTGTGTGTGTGTATGTGTGTGCGACACGTTAATGTTGTATTGGTGTTTTTATCTTGTTCTTGATCCTAAGTCATCTTCTGAACATTCATTTCCCCCCAACATTAAATACGCACGCAGTCCACACACACACACGCGCGCAGCGCGGCGCGCACAAATCACACAAGAGAGAGAAGAGAGAGCCGCACGACACCGTGGCGCACTACCACCCATACACATGAACGCGCACGTGCATGCACACACGCACATGCGTACACGCCCACATACAAGACCACACACACATTATATATATATATATATATATATATATATATATATATATATATATATATATAATGCTGAACAATTAAGTAGTGGGGGAAAACAAGTGCAGGTTAACAATTCTTCCGTCATTATAGTAATGACTTGGCAAAGATTTGAACTTTTAAAAAAAAATTGAAGATGAAGAAAATGGGGGGAATATATTATAAATATGAGAAACCCTTCACTAGCTGCCTGAGGGAACCATCGCAATCTCTCTCAAAGGCACATTAATTTGTATTGCCTGCTCCTAGGCCTTTCGTCCACTGGATCGGACTCATCAAGGAGACACGGCTGATTGTGTCTGTGCTCTTGGTGTCAAATAGAGACACACAGAAGTCCATTATTCTGTGGTGTTCTCACCACCAAGGGTTCAAAAACGAATCCAACAGTACCCTCACAGCAGCCAGCGAAGGGTAGTAAATGGAACAAAACAAAAGTGTGGAGAGGAAAAAGTTGCTGAAAAACTAAAAGCATTATTCAAACAGTATAAAATGTAGGGGACAATCTTTGAGCCTCTGCTTGAGGATCCATTCAAGGATGCAAGGGAGATCAAAAGATATGGAAGAGCTGAGTGGTCAGCTGCTGTTCAATAACCCAAACATTGTGAGTGGCTAAGAATTGTATAGAACAACCTTTACTTGGATCTCCTAAGAGATGCAATCTCCCACTGATTGACCAAACAATATAATGCTGAACAATTAAGTAGTGGGGGGAAAACAAGTGCAGGTTAACAATTCTTCCGTCGTTATAGTAAATGACTTGGCAAAGATTTGAACTTTAAAAAAAAAAAGAAATTGAAGATGAAGAAAATGGGGTGGAATATATTATAAATATGAGAAACCCTTCACTAGCTGCTGAGGGAACCATCGCAATCCCTCTCAAAGGCACATTTATACACACACACACACACACACACACACACACACACACACACACACACACACACACTCATGGGTACACATACACGCACATATGCACACACAGATGCGCATGCGCACACACATGGGCCCATGCCCACACTTCCATGCACACACATGTGTACATTCACTACACACACAAAAAGGAGAGAAAAAAAAAAGACACATCCAATGTTAGGTAGGTACTCAAGGTCTGACTAGCGCGTTGGGGCTCATGCGTAGATCAGACATCTGCTACGTCGTGGCCACGAAACCCTCTTCTTCCATTCTCTCATCTTAGTTGTTAATTCATTTATCCATCAGCTTAAAATCATGCGCAGTGTGGTATCAAAACTTAGCGAATGTTGTGTAGAGTAAATGGACTAGTCCGCACGCGGGTGACGCCTCGTTGATGAAACTGAAACTGAAA
>CM031596.1:93243115-93255615 GCA_018398815.1 Conus ventricosus
ATCGCTCGAGTATCCCGTTTCATTGAAGCTTTCAAGGCCTTTAGTATAAACTTTGTACAAAATAAGGAAGAGAACGCTGAGGTAACCCTTTAGACATTTTATGAGGTTCAGACGTGCAGTCCATCATGTACGTGTCTTGTTGACTCCACAGTCAAGGATAACTATCACTTAAACCAGCGCAAACTACAAAACCATATCATGGATTCAGGCACAAAGATTAGGAAAAATAACACTTAAAGCAATCAGTCAGAATACATTAAAGAAAGAAATATCACAACTTTACGAACCATCATTGATAATTGAAGTAAAACTGAAATGATTGGGTACAGGTGCTAGGTTACCGTAAAGTTTTCAATTACATCAAAGATACATGTTTTACGTGTGTTTTGAATGTTTGTTTTCGAAAATGATTTCCCCAAACGGACAGAAATTCTAACGAGAATTAATGAAACCTGGGTCAACCATGGTGGGTTGTTATCAGGGCAGCTGGATGTGAAACGTGGTATCAGGCACAGCTGTACTTTCTTCCCGTCAGCATTTATTTTGATAGAGATTTTCGGCTAAGAATAAACCATGGCCTCTAAAGGTATGCCTCTGTAAAAGTAAAATTATTGCATAGGACACAGCCTTATTCTTTAAAAAAAAATTAAGCTGTACATAATCTTACCTTTTGATATTTTCAAAACATTTTGAAACCTTTTTCTGATCTTAAACTAAAACATGAGCAACCCAAGGCGTTCAAGATGAGCAGACAATCACCTGATAAAATCTCTCTTTTTCACTGAACAGTAAAATGAAAATACTGGGAATACCTTTCTAAAGTGATGTAGTCTGCCAGGTGAGCACATCAAATGTCAACGACCAAATTTGTTTAACCCATTTCTGTATTGTTATGTGCTCTCTTTCAGACTGTAGGAACGTTCTATGGTTACTAAATGTTCGGAGAGAAGGTATGAGAGAAGAATGGTCTTGAATTTCACATCGTTTTGTTTCGGGCGTATTTTGTCTGTAAACTGCTAACATTCCATACGGTTCAGTTTCAGTTTCATCAACGAGGCGTCACTGCGTGCGGACTAGTCCATACACGCTACACCACATCCGCTAAGTTTTGAGATAACACTGCACATGATTTTAAGCTGATGGATAAATGAATTAACAACTAAGATGAGAGAATTTAAAAAAGAGGGTCTCGTGGCTGCAACTTAGCAGATGTCTGACCTACGCATTAGCCCCATGCAGCACGTGAAAAGGAGCTTTAACTCCTCAGTGATCGTTCATCTTATTTCGGTAAGTCGTGGCGTTCTTGAGTCGAACAACTTCACGAATTCCATCCTGAACTTTGCTCCTGTTAAACAGTAGAGATAAAAGTTGATTGCATGGTTGCTGTACATTAATATTACCGTAGCAGCTCTCACTAAGTACGCCCTGGCATGGTCGTGGACCGACACAGAAGCTGAGTAGTCAAATATGAAAAAAGCAATGAAATACACCGACCCAGGCAGGGTCAGCATAATGTAGGCCACGACACGGTGATGATGGTCAATGTCACGGACTGGCTGCTTTCTCTCTGGCAGCAACTGATTCTTTTTCAGCAAATCGGTGACGGACTTCTTGAACAGAGGACTTCAGTTTCCAAACCAGGACGGTGTTTGCAATGAAGATGCAACAAAAGGAAGAAGACAGTATATTGGCCACGTATATGAAGGACATGGTTTGTTGTATAAACGTTGCATACCGTCCTGGCAGCAGGATGCAATATATTCGCTGGCTTCTTTGAAATAACGCAGTTGATAGCCATACAGATAATGGGAGTATACGGCAGCAGCGAAGGATGGTTATTCCCACCAGTGTACCAACGACCAGACGCCGTGTACAAACCAGATTAACTCGGTGTGGCCACACCACGGACACTGCTCTGTGAGTGTCAGACTGACCAGGAACCAGGCACTGGTAAGTGTTGTGGTGCCTCCAGCCCAGTTGCGAAATTTGCACAGCGGATCGCTTTGAAGATGATGAAATATCCAAAGGCCATCCCAATCCACTCGTCTAAAAACACGACGTTGAGAACGACCAAGTCGACAACAGCCAAGGCTGTGAAATAGATGTTCACCACCGCCTCTCCTGATTTCTGTCTGCACATGATGATGATGGTCATGATGTTGCCGAAATTCCCAACAAGAAAGATGACTGGCGACCCACAGAACCAGATGTAATGGCTGATTTTGTACAGGGCATGGGAGGTCACTGAAGACCCCTCTGTGCATGTCGAGTTGTCTGTGCCCGTTGAGCTGTCCCAGAAATCTGTTGAGTTGTTCCAGACGCTGCTGCTCATTGAGCTGTTCCAGACATCTGACAGGCACATGGCTAGGATTAAGCCACAAATCAAGGTCACGATGACGACTTTTCTGCAGATGTTTTCCCTACATGTCGATCACTATGGAATTGTTTCCAAAGGACAACCGATGTGTTATGAAAATAAAACAGCATTTTCATTTCAGTTAGTTGATACAACGCTCTTTTCAGTTGCGAACTCTCTTTTTCACTCTCCATATCAGCTTTGTCCGTAAAGTAATTCCTTCCCATCCACCCTGTCACCCCTCTGACTTCCATCACACACACACACACACACACACACACACACAACACACACACACACCTCACCCATTCCACACCCCAAGCACACACACACACAACCATACATACTACATCTCTCTCTATTATAAACAAATAAATAGGTTGAGAAGTATAACATTCAATGTATCTATTTCGACATCTTGTTTGAAAGTTGCAACCATAACCATTCTTCTTTTCCGTATACAGAAACCTAGAGGAAGGATGGGTTAAATCACTGAACATTTTACGAGTCTTGCCTCAGATAAGTCAAGAGAGATCATTGTGATGTTTAAATGTTACCATCGATCTATATAAACCTCATGAAAAATGGCAAGCACTTTTTTTCTTTCAAAACAACAAAGTTAGTGAAGAGTCTAAGAAAAAAAATGTCACAGTCTCAGTCACTTATCGACGATCTTCCTTGAAATAAACTAATTGTTGTTCCTTGTGTGATTTATGTGACACTAGGGTTTTAATCGTGATAGCCTAGCCACCATACAGAGCCTTTTGACGGCTGTAAAAACGCAAGAAAAACGTCACAAAAGTAAGAAAAATCGTCACAAAACGCAAGAAAAACGTCACAAAACGCAAGAAAAAATCGTCACAAAACAAGACACACTATCCAAAACAAAACAAAGAAAGAAAGAAAAAGAAGAAACCAGCCATGTGAGCGGTCTTGACACGGTAACTTTACAATTGAATTGCTAAGGTATCTATGATCAAGCTGTGCTAACAGCGACGGACATGGTGTTCCTCTCTTAGATTTCGAAATGAAAAAAAAACAAAAAACGTTTCAGAGCCAAAAACAACGCATACAGTCATACCATCAAATAGGCACTGAAGGATGTACGTTTAATGTCCAACCTGGACAACGTATACAATTTTCTCGATCTAACCGCCAGATAACTGCCAGGATGCTGACATGTAAACTGCTGTGAGAGATAATTCATGAGTTTCTGGACTAAATAACAGGAAAATAGTCCACATAGGCAAACAAACAGTAGACGCAAAGACAGACAACAATGAATTTATCAAAAAGGCAAAGTCAAAAAGAGTGACATAGAAGAGGAAGTTATTATTAGCACAGGACTTCCAGAGGGCGGGAGGGGAGATACTAAAAGACACCCACCCCTCCGTCAACACTGTGTGTGTAAGTGGTGTTGGCTTGATCATGAGTATACGTAGGTGTGGAGAAAAGGAGAGAGTGCGTGTGTGGGTATGAAGAAAATGATGTGTACGTGTGTGCTTCTTGTTATAGTAAATTGATTTGATATTTTTGTAAGCTGTACAAACATGTCCCATTACTATTATTAATATAATGAAATCTCTTACTCGAGCTAACCTTACAAACGTTACCTAGAAAATACCACAGGCACAATACACAAACAATAAAGTCTGGGGAAAAGAAAAAAAAAGAATTAGCTTGAATGAACATTTGCATCTTGAATGGGGGTGGGGGTGGGGGGGGGGTCAATTGTTTTCATTTGAAGACCAACATGCGCACTTCTTTCTAATTGATGCATAAGCGGCTGTATGCGTGTGTGTGTGTGTGTGTGTGTGTGTGTGTGTGTGTGTGTGTGTGTGTGTGTGTGTGTTATCGGTAGAAAGATATCATGTCTCAGAAAAGTGCTAAGTGTTTCTGAATTTCAATGCAGAACAATTATTTTTTATGTAATAGTGAACATCAAGCTTATTAGCATATATTTAATATTCTTATTGTCGTGTAAAGAATGTATCTAAAAGGAAACCCTTGCTGGCAAATACTTCATTGTGCCAACATTCCTTTTGTTGCTGCCGTTTGTACCAGCAAAATGTACCGATTTAAATGTGTACTGTGACTGCATGGGAGCATTTACACCAGCGTTGTTCCCGCACTTACAGGGAGCGCTCTCGAACGACTATCATGGATGGTCTGAGAACGATAGATCGTTTGAGAGCACTCGCGCACTCCTAGCATAATTCGTTAAAGAGAAACTCTGTGCCAATAGCTGTCACACTGACTTACACATGTTTTAACTTCAGGACCACGTGCATCACAGTGCTTGCCTTTGTTTCCCAGCGTACTCATCAGTAACTGCAGTCAGTGAGTGGCAGTCTTACTAAAAAAATCAATAAAATCAATACATAGTTCTCAAAGTAGGCCTGATGATTCGATTGGTGTGTGTGTGTGTGTGTGTGTGTGTGTGTGTGTGTGTGTGTGTGTGTGTGTGTGTGTGTGTGTGTGTGTGTGCAACTGTTTGCTTCATTTTTTTTCAGCTAAATATCTTGTCCGTGAAAGCAGTTGTATTCCTTTGCATTGGTTAGCCGCAAGTTGTCCATTTTTAACGAGTTTATGCACACCTGAGCGTGCAAAGTTTTGCTGTCTGTCTGCCATTTCGTGCATAGAAGTTCTGGCCTTGCTTTGCTTTTGATGCTAGATTAACCTCCAGCGGATTTTGCTTGCAAATATTGTTGTATTAGCAGACATAAAATGAATCTGACAATGCAGAGTGTTGTCGTTCCTCCAGCATGCACGTTTTCTATAAAGGCTTTTTTTCTGTGAAGCTTCTTAGCCGAAGGCATGGATATTACTTTTTCTTCATTTTATTCTCCATTCATAATACATTGCATTTCACTGCATTCGTGTTCACACTTTTTCTATAGGCTACACTGAAAACTCATTTTAGCTGCTTGTTTTCATTTCGCATTCATGCACATACGGTTTTGCGTTCATGCACATACGGTTTATGTAATAAAACATAAATATTCCATTCGTAATACCTCCTTTGTGTCTCTCTCTCTCTCTCTCTCTCTCTCTCTCTCTCCTCTCTCTCTCTCTCTCTCTCTCTCTCTCTCTCCTGAAAAACTATGCATGATGTTTATAGTCCATCCCGATAGGTTCATAGGCGTTCACTTCTGAGGACGCTGCAATGAAGCTGCCTTGCAAGTGCACGCTCTTGGATCACAAATGGGTGGAGCGAGCACCATCTCCAATGGCTCTTTATTACACGCTGTGTTACTTGAGTATTGAGCCGTCAACCGTGGTGGTCAGTGTATATTACCAGAAATAGTCCCGAAGAATAAGATAACGTTTTATGCCCAAGGAACACTAAAGGTACACGGCTTTTTTCCTCGTGGATGGTAATTGTGTTTGAAAGATTTTTCTTTTGCGTTGGTCAATTTTGCAAACTCCTATTCAGGTAATACAGGTGGACTGGAGACCAAATATTCCATTCCTCAACGAGCCCGGCGGAATCAGTTTCCGTGTTTCCATTGGAGCGCGGTGAAGAAGTCCATTGTCGACAGGGGCAATGGACTATTTGGGAATATCCCCCCCCCCCCCCCTCATACACACACACAAACACACACACACACACACACCACCACACACACACACACACACACACACACACACACACACACACACACACAAGTCAAAGAAAGGCTGCATAAGTGTGTTCATAGATTTAGTTGTAAGTATTTTTAAAACTAATTTTGTGAAAGATGTGCACTATGACATGACACTGCTCATAGCGACACATCTTTTGCCGCGAATTATCGATCATCACCGGCATGTGAAATTTCCTTCCTTTCTTTCTTTTTTTTTTTTTTTTCGCTTTTAGATTTTTTTGGTACTATATATGAATGTGCTTTATGGCGAAAACTCAATATTAAAAACGACGGGCAAACTAAAATCGTAACGTTTTCTGTTACTGTCCTTAGTTACTGGACCCTGTTACAACCAGATCGTGTAAACGTGACACACAATTCCGTTTCTGGTTTCATTCTTGTGTTTGCAGCTGTTCTGGAAAAGAAAGTTATTACCAACTATGGATAGTGTTAGGATTTTGTCCTTGAAGTGTCAAGGACTGGGAGACACGCACAAACGAAGAATTGTGTTTGGTGTATTCAAACAAAAGCGGTGCCCAATCTATTGCCTCCAAGATACTTATTTTAACAACGAATTATAGAGATATATAACATCTGAATGGGGACTTAAATATTTCTTTGCATCATTTCGATCAAATCAGGAGGAGTAGTTGTCCCTTTTCCGACAACTTCGAATTTAAAATAAGAAATAATGACCTTGACGTAAAACGTAATTTCATAATTTAATCCTCCTCTGAATAAAAAGGAAATACTTTCACTTAATGTTCATGGCTTGAATACAGACCCTGCTGAAATACATAAAATTCAGAGTTATAAAAATCATATAATGTCATTGCAGTGGGCAATTGGAACTTTGCTATGGATCCACATATGGATTGTTATGATCATAAACAACTTGATTATCCTTGGCGAAAGAAGAACTATTGAAAATTATTGAGCAATGTGGATTAACCGATGTTTGGAGGGAAACCAAACCCGAAAGCAGGCGCTATACCTGGAGAAATCAGCTCCTTTAAGTCAGTGTATACTCTATTTTCTATCACCAAACGGGGTGCTCTGTATTTTAAATACCAGTATTCTTCCAGGATACCGTTCAAATCGCTTCATGGTAATATCAACTCTAAAATGTAAGATTATATTCCGAATTAACGCCCCACATCTCCCAAAATATAGTTTATAAGGTTCTTCATGCATTTCAAACAGAATTGAATAGGTTATACCTCAGTAGATAAGTGAACGTCAGTCTGTTTTTATGACCAGCCGATATATGGGCGATAACTTGATACTGATATACGATTTAGTCAATTATTTAGAGGCAAAGAATCTTCCAGGTTTACTGCTAAGCATTGACTTTTTTTATTTTTTAAGTTGGAAATGTATGTTTTAAGTCTTGAGAGGATATAGGGGTGGAAAGAACATCTGTCGATGAATTGAAACATCTTACCAAAAAATGTAACATCGGCAGTTATTGCAAATGTGAATCAGATAGGAAGAGGATGTCGACAATGAGACCTACTTTCTCCATGTTTGTCTATTCTTCACGTGTAAAATGTTGGCATTAATGATCGAGGAAGAGGAATTGATTCAAAGCATTCATATCAGTGACATTAAATACAAAATTTCTCAGTTTGCTGGTGATACAACACTGGAGATAAAACTTCAATATGTGTGTGTAAAATGGCTTCAGAGTTCTACGTCGGGACGACGTTCAGTAAACCTCTTCTGTTGTGTGGGAGTCCCTTGAAGGACTCCACGAACAGCTTCCGTGGGTGGCTTCCGTACTGTGTGAGGACTGTCTGACTTGGGCCGGACGTGGCCAAGTGCATAGACTGTCTGTGGTGACACTGCTGTGGGTGCCAGCTTGGCCTGCGCAAGGGTAAAGAACAATTTGTTTTATATGTCAGTATAATACCTAATGCTGTTGCGAGCCCTTGATGGTGGTGGCGTGAGTTTGTTGATGTGCCTGCTTTTGTTTATTGTGTAACATGTGTTTGTTGTGATTGATGGTTCAGGCAGCAAAAGAAAGGAAAGAAACTTAACTTGTTGCCTAGCTATCTATGTTCGTGTGGTGTGGGTGTGTGTAAGGAAAAAAGACGTGCACGCATCCAAACTTCTTCAGGTGATAGTCAGACAGCAAAATACGCACCGCACACCATCCGTGATAGTAAACGTATAAAAACTAATAAACATTTTGTCAAAATACTTTAAGATTTTGGTCGCTAAAAACGTTACCCCTATTCGTACGGTAACGGTTTTTAAATCGCTCATTTTCTCCAAATTTACGCACATGTATAAATGTAAATATGTGATATGTTTTTGAACCTATTTGGTAAAAAATATTCGATGAAAAGTGCTTCTAATGTAAGGATTTGAAGTGAATTGGCGCTTTTTAATGTGGACCATCTCTCTTCAACTGTCAATCAAATATTTCTCTGGACTATTGTTTGAACCTTCCCTGTGAACCTCAAAGCCTGCTTACGACAGTTTCTGATCCGAAGTTCCACAAAAACTTGAAGGCAACCAAACTTCCGTTCAACACAAGCTACTTAAGATTTTCCCTACCTGACTAGTGCAGGTCGAGACCTTGGGAGGAGTGTGTGTATCGTCCAATTCTGCTGATGACTCACCAAAGACTTTCTACCACCACCACACTTCCCTGCAGAGGGTAGCTGTCATTTTGCTCTTTATTTCAAAGACCACTTGCACTTTGGCAAACAGGACTCGTTTCTGAACTTGTTCTAGACTTCCATTCTTTCGAGGAATAATGGTTCCAAATCTGAAGAGGGAGTTCCTTCTGCCACTTACTTCCCAACACCTCATTCTCACAAATATGTAAAACATATTCCTGAAGATGGCTCCATCTATACTGATGAGCTGAAAGCATTAGTTCTGACACTTCAAATGGCTTCTAAACCAAAACATGAAGAATCTTTATCTTTCGTCTTTGGGGGATGTTGCTGGCCGCCATCTCATGCACCTTCGGCTGTAAATTTCCTAAAATGTACTTTCTAAAATCTGATGGTTATATCATAGTTTTTCTTTGGGTTCCTGATTATGATGGCATCAGAGACGCTCAGATACGGATTAACTTGTCGTGAAAAAGCTAAAATTTACGTCAAAGAGGTCTGGCAAGCAGGTTGGAGCAGAAGGATACAAAGATTTTAGATCATCCAAACCTTAAGCAATCAGCATAGACGAGTATCTCCTTCTCTGTACACTGAAAATAATGCAATCACAGCATGCCAGGATGCAGGTTTGTTTGTTTTGTTTATTTAATTCTCTTTTTACAACTTCGAAACATAGTGGTTGAGTTTTTACTTTTTCATATGAAATACTTCTTGAAATGGATCTTTCTCCAGTCAAAGTTGGCAAACAAAATTAATGTAAATCATGATGTGTTCAGACTGATTGTCGCGATAATGCTAGCAACGTTTGGTGAAGCAATGCAGGCGCCGGTTACAAGCATAATCGCGACGGATGTTGAAACAGTTTGAGCTTTTACTGTATGCCATCGGTGATCTTGTTGAAGATACACTTTTGTGCTGTTTACACATAAGCAGTTTTTTCATACCTACTCGTATCTGCTAAACGGCAAAGAAGACCTATGGTACATTCCATGTGGTGTATGGCCAACTATGAAACGTGTTCTTATCGAGTTTTGGGGCTTACATGATGTCAGACATATACCTGAACACCAGGCTTCATAAACACTTTACACAGTTATGTTGCAACTGATGATATGCTTTAGCTCCTGAAGGAGACGTACTTTTCATATTAATGAAACCAAATCAGATCAAATTTATTATGCCAGAAGAGACATTATAGTGTCGGGGACATATCCATCACAAAAGCTGAGTTAAAACTGAATATCTAAAATTGAGTTTTAACTTTGCATTTTAATTCGCTCACTTTGTTCCTTTTTTATGATTTTTTAGCCCTGACATGCCTTTGTGGTCGGCAGGGTTGAAAGCAATATGGTGTGATTTTTTAAATTATATTTTGAATTTAGATGTTACAACTGGTGATATGTTTTGAATTCAGATGTTACAACTGATATATGTTTTGAATTTAGATGTTACAGCTGATGATATGTTTAACTCCTGAAGGAGATGTACTTTACATATCAATGAAACCAAATGAGATCAAACTTACTATCTCAGAAGAAAAATTATACTGTTGTCGCGGATATCTCCATCACAAAAACTAAGTTAAAACTGGATAACCGGTATTGAGTTTTAACTTTGAATTTTAATTCTCTCACTTTGTTCTTTTGTAGTGTTTGAGCCCTGATACGGCTTTTGTGGTCGGCAGGGCTTAAAGCTACATGATTTAAAAAAAAAAAAATTTCTCCCACAGATTTTATTGAAGGAGGGTTTCCGAGCAATTTTAAGTGCTTTAGAAAATCTGTTTTAATGAGTTTTCTCAGACTAACTGACTGGGGAACTAAAATTGACCAGATGATTGCCCTAATATAGCCTTTTGCGATTGGCTGGGCTATAAATAACATGAACTGGCGATCCTGCAATAATGCAGCGACCAAACCAGAGCATGTGCTTCCAGCGTTTGTGGTCGATGATACCCTGGCGGTAGTGGAAGAAAAACACGGTGCTCAAAATCTGTGCAGCTGCTGAAAAAGTGACTTGTTTGGGAAAATGTGGTAGATGCACAAATGATCCGCGCTCTGTGGCATATTTACCCAGATATGGTCAATGTTAGAATAAATCTATTGAGAAAAGACGCTGTACTACGTGGACCAAGAAACTCAAACCCGTTCACTGTTTGAGACGGAGAGGGAAGTTTTACTTTGCAGCTATCGTCGTTTTGAAGTGCCGTGATTTTGTTACCTATGTTTATTTTCTCTAGATTAGGGAAAAGTGCCCCATTTTTCTCTCCTTCTTATACAAACTAAGACATCCATCAAAAGCAATTTAGCCCTGAGATTCCCAAACATCCTTGATTTGCGGGTTCAAAATTCAGACGACGGCAAAGAAAGTGAGAGTGGAAGGGCATCTACGAGACATGACCTGGATGCTGTCCTCTCCTTTTAGACTGTAAAGGGCCGAAACATCCATACGATGAGGATTCTTCTCTTGAGACCTTCCAATGGATGCTGTCCCTCGCGGTTCTTTGTACAGCGTGAAATACTACAACGATGAAATACAAGACGTGCCATTTCTATATGCATATGAATTTTATTGATGAAGTATGTCTCCGAGAGGAAACTTTTCAAGTTTAAAAATGGCAATAGAACAGTTTTTCTCCTCACCAGGCTACACGTAAGACATTTTAACTCTTATTTTTGATGCTTAAAAATTCTGTAGGGACATTCATACAATAATTACTGCTCTCGAATATTCGACAGTGAGTCACAACAGCTTGAAGAATACCACACGTCAGATACGGCAACAGGCATAAATCGCCATGTGCCATGCAAACTTTGAAAGATTAATAATAAAACCATGCAAAGAACTAAATGAAAGTTGATAATAGACACTGGGTTCAGTTCTAGGTGGGTGTCGTCTGGGTAGATTGGAGACAGCTGTGGCTGGTCAAGGTTACGGGTACCACAAGGTCTGTAAACTGGCCCGAGGTCTTGTTCTTTGTTTATGCACAGGATCTGACCAGGCCTTCTGGACCATTACGCTGGGGCTGGAGGTGGCCAAAATGGCCAGCATGGTTGTCAGCGTGCTCCAGTATTCAACAGTTTTTTTTCATGTGTGGTGTATTTCCTGAGATAGGTCCTCATTCTAAATCTTTCCTGTCTTCTATCTTCTGGCAATGCCAATGCCACGACGTGGTCGAGTGGGACAGCAAGTCACCACAGCCAGTTGATGATGTGAGAGGCAGGGGTAAAAAAAAAAACGACATGATGTAAAGAAGACGCACCACACACCAAAGTAACACCCAAGCCACACCCTATCCCAGTACAAACATGTGCTTGAACAGATCATCTACCGACCACAGAGCAAGCAACGTAAGGCTGAGCTGCAAGCGAATTGTCGTTCACTCAGCCTTAAATTACAAAGTCTGTGCTTCCTACTGTTTCTCCTGAGTCATCTCGCTCGTTTTCCGTTCAAAACATACAATTATGTTAATTTACAATGAAAACTAAGCACCTGAGGAATGAAACAAAGTATGTCACTGCTAATAGTTTTGTGTTTTATTATAAGCTGTTGGTTACTTAATCTGCAGAATCAACTCATCGTAATGATTCTTGCCCATATTTTTATATCTTGAACAAGCAATGCTTTGCAGTATGAAATGTTATAATGGTAATGAAATAAATGTATTCAACCTTTTACGTGATTGTAACTTTTATTGATTAAATCTGTCTCTAAGAGGAAAACATGGCTGTTGAAGACTGGCAACAAACGCAAATCATTTTTTTTTTCTTTCACAGCAGCCAACACGACATTTGGACAGTAGTTTCAATGTCAAAATAGTCTCTAGAGACCGAGTCTAAAACTAATCGTATGTTATGATGTTAATTGCATTTATTGTAGGATGGAAACATTAAC
>CM031596.1:93260615-93263115 GCA_018398815.1 Conus ventricosus
TCTGTTATCTTTCAGTCTCTATCTTTCCCTTAATTTTCAATTTTCCCTTGCATTAGTACGTCTTTCCTCCAATGTTATCGTTACCATAACTTGTACTATTTTCTTTAAACTTATTATTATCCTGACAGGTTTTTTTTATTCATTTGTTTCTTATCTACAAATCTTTTCCATCTATTTTGTTTCATCATTCATTTGAATGACAATCTGCTTATTTCCTTCGTTATTTCTCTATTCATTCACTCGCTCATTAAATTTAATTTTTTCGGTTCATTTTTCGTTAGCAATGTCATTTGTAACAGCATGCTTTATCATACTGTTTTCATCCTATCCCGACTACCCTACCACCGACCCTTACATCATCTCTTCAGTTCTTCGCTGTTGTCCTTCATGTTGTGTTGTTGTGTTGTTGTTGTTGTTGTTGTTGTCGTCGTCGTCGTCGTCGTTGTTGCTGTTGTTTTTCAACGCTTGTTTTCTTTCTGTGTTCTTTCCTCTTCCTTCAGCAACATTCTAATCTTCATTACCTAAAGAGAAGATAATTCCATTAGTACTTTTTTGTCATTTGCTGAACAAGGATGATTCCGGCAAAGCTGTGTCACTTCTATATTCTCTTTTGGTGCTCTGTTGTGTGTGTGGTGTGTGTGTGTGTGTGTGTGTGTGTGTGTGTTTTGTGTGTGTGGTGCGTTGGTGGTGCGTTGCGTGCGTGCGTGGTGCGGTGGGGGTGTGCGTGCGTGCGTGCGTGTGTGTGTGTGTGGTGGTGGTGGGGTGTGTGTGTCTTTTGTGTGTGTGTGTGTTTGTGTGTTGTTGTGTCTTAGTTTCTGTCATGTCTCTGTTTTTTCCCCGTCACTCTGATGTGCCCCCGGCTGTCGGCTGGAAAACAAAATTTAATTCTTTCCCTGTGAGGACTTAAAGATCGAAAGCATGTTGCTTTTGTAATGGTTTTTGCTCGTTTCCTTCGTTCAGGGATTTTAGGGATAGCTTTTCTTTCCTTTTTTCTTTTTTTTATATATAGAACGGCTTCCTGTCATTTCTATTTAATCGAAGTTTAAATGGAGCACTTGATTTTTCTGCGCGTTCATTTGCTTCTTGTTGTTTTGTCTGTGTTCTGTATTTTATTGATCTTGTAAGGTTTCCTCTTTCTGCTTGTGTTTCTCTAGTTGTTGTTTATGTTAAGAAGACCAGAACCGTAAAAGCAGCTGCAGAGGCGCTGAAAAAAGAAGGTTCAGCTGGACCTGTTTGAGGAGGAATAAAAGTAAAATTTTAAGACTTAATATTTCTCAGCTCAGAACAAGTGTCCAAAAGCTGTGAGAATGAAACATTCGCTTTGAGATTTCCAAACATCCAGGAAGTGCAGGTTCGAATTCCGGTGGGGCAAAAACAAGAAAAAAAAAAGGAGAAAAAAAAGAGAAGGGTGTACAGGAGTCATAGCCTGGATGCAGCCCGCCCTTCCTGGAATGTAAGTAGTTCAGGGCAGAAAACGGGCGTTCATCTCGGAAGATCGTCTGCCGTTAAGCTTCCTTCAGTTTTTCCCTGCTTGAACTCAGGAAGTTTCAAATTTCAGTCTATCTTCAAGTGTCGTTAACACAGTGATGATCGCTCCGTTAGTTTTTTTTCCAAGTGTTTCCTTTCATTACCCAGAAAGATAGGTTTTCCTGTCAGCCTTTCTATACTGTTAAACGAGTGGGATTTCTTTGCCTGTTTTTGTAATGTTAATTCTGTTAGGTGGGTATTTCTGTCTGCATGTCGTTGCCAAGATACCTTTTTTTCTGTCTTGAAAATATGTTGTTAGCCTTAGGCGGTTTCTTGTTTGTGCTTATATGACAGAAACTTAGCAATTTCGGTTGTTGTTGTTTTTTTGGTTTTTTTTTACTTATTTTTCTATGTTGTTAAACAAAAATGTTGATTTCTGCGTCTCTCTCTGTATTTGTTAGCCTAGTATGTGGGTTTTATTTGCCTGAATTTCTACAGAGAAATTTCATATGATGGGTCTTTTTGGTGTTTATTTTTCTGTTGCTAATCTGTGAAGGTGGTTTGTCTGTTCGTGTCTGTTGCTAAACAAATAACATAGGCATTCCTGTCTGTGTATCTATAGTTTTAATTACACACACACCACACACACACACACACACACACACCACACACACACACACACACACACACACACACACACACACACACACACACACACACACGCGCGCCGCACGCACGCACGCACGCACGCACACACACACACACACACACACACACACATACACACACATACACGCGCTCGCACATGCGCGCGTGCGGACGTACTAAGATAGAGAGATAGAGAGATAGATAGGAATGAATAGATAGATAGATAGATAGATAGACAGACAGACAGACAGACAGACAGACAGATAGATAGAATAGATGATAGATAGATAGATAGATAGATAGATAGATAATGATAGATAGATAGATAGATAGATAGATAGATAGATAGATAGATAGATAGATAGATACAACCGTTAGTGTAAGA
>CM031596.1:93268115-93328115 GCA_018398815.1 Conus ventricosus
CGGGATATATTATGAAAGGAAGCGTAGAGTACAGCCCTGTCATGCAGTCTCAGACCGGAATGGAAATCCGTAGCATCATCTTAATTATCCTCATTCTCATTGATCAGCATAAAAAAGTCTCAAATTCTGTGGTCCTTCATACCCTGCTCTCATGGTGACCTCAGTTTCGATGACCTCTCCACGTCTGTGGCCTTGGTTTAGTTCCGTCGGGGTCAGCGGTATCGGCGAGTCCGTGGGGGCTGTCGTTGGACGGACGTGGTGGCGCCCTTTGGAGGGAGAGCTCACTCACGCCGGCTCCGTGACTAAGCAATTATTGTCGTCAATGGGGGACTTAGTAGGTGGTGTCCTGCGTATGTTGGATCAAAACAGGCGCCACTGAACACCACCAAAGTGACTCGGCAGCAGTGCAGTGTCTCCTCCGGTGGGTTGCATCTTGACGACTTGACATTGACTTCTCCTGTGGATTGCCGGTGCCGGGGCTGCGGTGGAACTGACCGTGCTGCGGCCGTGGACGGGGTGTCAGGATGAGCGGCGTGGGTGCAATGCCACTGAGGTGGCACAAAAGATGGGGCAGCAAAAAAAAAAAAAAAAAAAAAAAAGATAAATAAAATAAAACAAGAACAAAAAAATAAAATAATCTGTCGGTTTTTCTTTCTTTCTTTCTTTCTTTCTTTCTTTCTTATAAATTATATATACATTTTTTTGACCCATCTTCTGTGCCACCTCGGTGGCATTGCACCTACGCCGTTCGTTCCGACTCCTCGTCCACAGCCACAGCCCTGCCCGACCCGCTACAGCCCCGGAATCGGCAGCCCACAGGGAGAAGTCAATGTCAAGTCATCCTAAGGCTATTCATCAGTGGGCCTAATGCACCGCTGCCGAGTCACTTCGGTGGAGTTCATTGTTGTCTTTTCTGATCCAGCATACGCAGGACACCACCTACTAACCCCTTTACTGACGACAATAATTGCTTTGTCGCGGAGCCGGCGTCAGTGAGCTCTCTCTCTCTCTCTCTCTCTCTCTCTCTCTCTGTTCTCTCCTCTCTGAGGGCGCCACCATGTTCGTCCAACGACAGTCCTCATGAATTTGCTAATACCGGTGACCCCGGGAGATCCAAACCAAGACCATAGATGCGGAGAGGCAATCGAAACTGAGCCAAAACGAGAGCAGGGCACAAAAGGCCTCATGATTTGAGACTTAATGTTGATCGACGAGGTTAAGGATGATGCTATGGATTTTCATTCACGTCTGAGACTGCATTACGGAGCTGTAGATTATGCTTACTTCCATAAATATCCCGGCGTCAACCAGGCCAAGAAATACAGACACCTGCAGTTTTGGTTAATAAATTTGAGCAACACTTTCAGAGACGAATCCATTAAGTGGATAAACCTCGACTGTGTGGTCCCAAAGTCCAAGCTGAACTCGTAGCGAACTCAACTCTGGCTAGGAGCCGGTTGAGGATGAAAAATCCCTCGGATAATGGTTCTGATGGGAATCGAACCCACGACCTCCCAGTCGTGAGTCTGCGACGCTGACCACTTCGCCACGTCGGCTGATCTGTTGTGAATTCCATTTCGAGCCTAGAGAATGTAAATATGCGGGTTCAAGACCACCCATCTTATTTGCACGAAAACCCCCCTTTTCACATCTAAATTACGTCCATCTCATGTCAGTTTTGGCTAAAATTAACACCTGTTTTACAAAAACATTACACCCCAAAACCTCTAAAAATTGACGTAATTAGTGTTTCAAAACGGGGGCTTACGTGCTAGATAAGATGGGTGATTGTGAACCCGCATATTTACATTCTCGCCAGGTACATAAAAATTAAGGGTTTAACTCACTGTGTTTGGCGGGACAACTTGCAGCTCTTCACGAACAAAGGATCTTTTAGGGGCAGGCTTTTTAGCAGAAAGAGTTTCTCTTAATAATACACGGGAGGGGTTGTTTTCATGATTCTTTCAACTTCATATACATCTATGCTCCATATAGGATCTGTGGCTCTGATTCTAACATCATCTTCTGCCTCTCCAGGAGCATACAAGTATCTTACTTTTAGTCCAAACGGCAAGAGTTTTTGAGTCCTCCGCTCATCTTCAGTAATGCTAATTTTTTTTTAATTTGATCGCATTCACTGGTTTAAGGCCTGTTGCTTTAAATTCTTCATTGTTCATGGCACGTAAGACTGATGGCAATCTCCTAACCCATTCTGTGTTGCGTTCTCTATCCATAATTTCTCTGTGATATTGATAGGTAAACAGACGTTCAGCTAGATTCTTATTAAAGTTTTCTACTAGGGCTTGTGATCGATGGTTGCCTGGGATCCCTCTCCTAACTGTAACATGATGTTTTAAAAACAGTTGGTTTACAGAGCCTTTACACTCTTTTCCATCATCAACCTGGATCATCCTAGGATACTTTAATGGGCCTCTCATGTATATTGTTGTAAAGCCACAGCCACAGCAGTTGAACTTTTATCCGTTAAAGGTTCAGCGTCTTTGTATCTTGAAGCCATGTCAACAACTGTCAGAGCATACTTAAACTTTTTTCTTCTAACTTTATCATGTGGAAGATACAGCAAGTCCACTGGTGGGTGTCATTTGGACTGAGTTAACAAATCTAGGTCTTATTATTCTTTTGGGGCAGGCAGATATATTTGCCAAATTGCTTGTTTTGAAAGCCAGTCTTTTGCATCTGATTCAGACACTCTAGCAGCTTTACTCAGGTTTTTCAATAGCAGTCTTTCCTTTCCAATACCCTTTAGGAGAATAATATATTTTGTACTTGTCCATAAGAAGGACTGTATTTTAATTAGATTTTAAATTGTTTGTGCAAGAATATAGATTGCTCCCATAGCACCCACAATAAAACCAATTTCTGCTATTTTCTGTTCTTCTGATGGTTCATAAAAGTCAGACAGTTCTGGAGGTGGGGCTGTTAGAAACTTCTTTCCTGTCACTAAGTAATACTCATTCATTGCGTCATCAACGTCTGTAAATGTGTGCTCTGCATGGCCCTGTTTCCTTAACTTTATATTAATAAAGTCTAAGTGAGCAATTCGTCTTTTCTCATAAGCGTCTCTTGCCTTAGCTAAATCTTCCATTGCCTTGTTATGCCGTTCTCTCTCTTCATCGGACCGTAATTTACTAACATATAATTGCTGCCAGAGAAGGCCAAGGCATTAACAATAGCTTCTCCTACCATCATAAACTACTCCCGCCATCTTTTTATAAATTAATATTTTCTAGATTAATCTTTCTATGAACTAATATTATCTGGGATAATTCCTGTGCAACAAGAAAGTCTTTTGACGCAATCCCTGCAGTGATTACAACTATAACCTTAACAACGTCCTCAATGTCTAACCTTCCTAAATCTGCCGGCTTCATTCTAAACATGTTTTTGCTAACACGCTATAGCCTATACTAAGGCCGCTAATTACAGCAGAGTGGTAAATCGTATTGATAATCTTTTTTTCACTCATCTTTTTATTAACTAAAAAAATAATTAAAATAATCATAATACGAAAGACTGGCTATGTGCTTTTTAATCAAATAATCTTTTGTTATTAAAGCTAAAAATAAGGTTGCAACTAGTTTTGGTGAATCTTCTATCTTTCCCATGTTGGGCGGTTTTATTCCTAACAAGCATTTGCAAGGGTAGAATAAACTATTAAACACCAACAACATGCGCTGCATAATTAACCAACGTTAAACTCATGTTTTAAAAGTATTATATTATTTTTTATTGCTTTTTAAAATGGATTGTGACGAACTATTAAAGTGTGAGGAGCAGGCAGACTACTCCGCAGACAACTGCCATAAAGAAAGATTATACTCTCTGGCCGCGTGTGGGAAAAACTAAACAGTATTTAGGCGTTGAACTAAGTATTGAACAGATTCAACAACTGTCTACATCAGACGTTGAGAAGTACTACGCTAGGTACGAAGCACAGCTAGGGTCAAAAATGGTTAGATCGGTGGGACAGACAATGATTAGTTTATATGCTAAGTTAGTAAGTAAGATGGCGCCGGTTGATTCAGAAGAAGATTTAAAATACGACTTATCACAAGATCCGGTTTTAAACAAGTCCCTAGAAACTCTTGCATGTGACATGTATTACAGATTTGGAACTATGCTATGTCCATTCATCATGGGATTAATTACTTTTAATCATATTAATTTTGATCAAATTAAATTTAATCGCAATAAAAAAAATGAGCGATCAGGAGAAGAAGACCCCGCAAGACAATCCGCAGGAGCAGAATGCGCCACAGGTGAATGTGCCGCAAGTGAGTAATGTTACTAAGTCTAAAAGTCCCGGACGTGTTGAGGCTGGGCGTAAACTAGCTGAATGGAACAGACTGCAAAAAGCAAACCAATCAGCAAACAAAAATTGTTAGATAGTAATACAACATTGCCGCCGCCAACAACACCCCAATTAACAACAGCACAATCACAAACAAACGATAAGATGTATTATTATGTATTGGCTGCTGTTGTTGTTGGTGGGGAGTTTTAGCTACAAATGTCTAACGCCATACTTAGCAGCAAAGTTACAAACCCCACAACGCCAGTAAAGAAGAAGAACCAGCCTCTGCAAAAAAAGAGCAACCTCCTGTTGTAGACCCATTTTCTATGTAATAGTTTTTAAGAACTAAATAAAGTACAAGTTAAGAACTAAATAAGTACAAGTTAAGTTAGTTAATAGAAAGTACTTTTTAAGTTAAGTGCACGTAAATTACAAGTTAAGTGCAAAAAATATAAGTTCTTAAGTTAAGTTCTTGTTAGGTTCTTAAGTTAAGTTCTTGTTAGGTTCTTAAGTTAAGTTATAGTTAGGTTATTAAATAAGTACTAGTTAGGTTCCTATGTTAAGTACTAGTTAAGTCAGTCAAGTTAATCTTTTAAAGTTCTCCAATGTCCTACAGTATATGAAAACTCAGGATTGACGTAAGTTCTCTTGTTATTGTTAGAGACTAGTGATTTCTTGTTAACGGCAGTTGTGTTTACTTGATGAAGAGTAGAGCGCAGATTAACATTTGTGTGATGAAATACTTTGTTTTCAAAGAGAGCTTGCTTCTAGTTATTGTGAGATATATTTTTTTTGACAACTTCTTTACTTATGCCTTTAGCCTTCTTCATTACAGAAGTCTGGCTAGCAACGCTATACATCTTGGACCGCAAACCAACATATTCTTTGATAACTGTTCCATTAAGTTCATCCTTCATCTTCCCAATCACTTTCTGTTTACAGTTGAATGTAAAGGGCTGTTTTTGGGTAGTCGCATGTGTCGTACCACCCATCAACTCCTTTAGCCACTTCTGTTTCTAAATCCTTGTAGAAGTCTTCTGTGGGGACGTCTAGAATAAAAGAGTCAGTGTCTGTGTAAAGTACTCTAGCTTCTGGGTACTGCGGTTTAAAGTAGTCGTACAGAAATTCTAACATCAATAACTTTGACAACTCTAATACGGTAAAGCCGATAACACTGGCTTGTCCAACTTAACATCCTTTTCTTCATCATAATGCCAACCAAGCTGTCATTAAACCTTCTAAAGTCTTGATAGTTGGGTTTAGAGGCAAACTTAATTGCTTGGTTTTCTTTTTGTAACTAATTTTACATCTTTACGTTTGTGTGGATTTTCCATAGTTTTGCCAAAACAGCTGTTGTTCATCAGTTTAAAGAAGTCTTTTTCTGAAGCATCAGTGGCTTGAGTTCTAAGATCAGTGTTCTTCTTGATGTATGGTTTCATAAAGGGCTCTTGGTCGCAGGTAATTATTCTGTGAACAGCTCTTAGTTTCAGTCCGTGTCTTAGGTAAAACTGTAGGAGTCTGTAATGACAAACATACTTAGTTTTGTTGCGAAGATTGGGAAAAAAGTTTAGGCGGTTCGATGGGGCTCATCTTTAATCTTTCTGCGGCTAGGGGGTAATCGTTGTGAAGATCGTGTAGTTCATAAGAATATTCTAAGTCTACTTCTAAGATTTACCCCTATTGGATTATCAGGTGGAAGCTGTGACAACATACTAACACAGTATTAACATTATGAGGTCCTTTTATCATTGTAAAGTTTCTCAGTGGAAGCGGTTGACTCATGGCCCATCCATACAGATTGTTGGCGTCTAAGTACATTAGATAGTTGGACGGTTTAGTGGGATCATAATCATCTAAATATTTGTTGTTAGCTTTGCAGTAAGGATGTGAGGCCATGCTAATACCTCCCCTCAGCCCGTCTTCAATCATCTGAAGTGTGGGTAGATCAGATATTAAGTCAATCTGAATGTTTGTAGACTTTAAGAATGCATCCCAAGAAAGGCCGGGGGCAGAGATGTAATGCAATGAGTCTAAGTTGTAATGTTTCATGCATGTAGTTCTGTAATTCTGAAAGACGTCTGCCAATAAACATACGTCAGCCATCAAGTAATGATCATGATAATCGCCCATTGTTTCACAGTGTAAATTCTGTCCAGGCTTTCTGTGCGTATTCATATTCAGCATTAGTTTATGTCTTTGCCTCTAAGACTAGAAAAGAAAGCGCCTTTAGGAGGAAGCGAGTCTTCATCAAACCTGTCCCACGAGTTCATGTATTCATAGGGGTAAACTCCTTTACGCACTAAAGATGGGTCAAAGTATTGTTTAGTGATTGGAAAGTCTTGTAGAGATCCTGCTAGTTTATCCAAACTTGCCATCAGATGTTTGGGCTGAGTCATAAAAGGATAAACAGTCAAGAGTAAAAGGTCATGTACTTTTCTGAAGATTGTGCAATGCAGGTAACCCTCTTATATTCAGAAGTCACTGCTTGCATGATAAAATGAGAATCGTAGCCTCGTAAGTTATGAAAGAAGATAGGCAGTTTCCATGTCTTAGGGTCAACCTTAAGTTGAAGATTACAATTGTTGTGTGCAGCTCCTCTGAATTTGCCAGTAATGTGATCGTGGTCTCTTACTGTGTTGCCTAATAATTCTCTGTTACATATCCAACAGTGTGTAGATGAGTCATAGCGCTCTTGGTCTTCAGGAGTCATAACAATGCCTGAAAGATTTAGTTGGTTGGATAATTGATTGCGAAGTTGTTTCATCTGCTCTAAGAATTTACTAGCTGCGTTAGGGCTTCTATAAATTTCTGGACGTGTGTGTACCCCATCTGACCTAACAACAATAAACGCATAAGAACAGATCTGATGGTGGGTTAATAAGGTTGTTTTTTGTTCTTGTTGTTGTGGGCCGTAGTACTGTGGCAAGATTGATTCAAAGTCAGCATAAACTACGTATGGGCTCATCTGCATTTTGTGTACATTCTTAAAGCTAACTTTAGACCCTGGTGGAGGCGTAAGGAGTTTAGTTTCACAGTCTACAAAACTTTTACAATGAGTCTATGACTGGTAGCTGCTTCTATAGTGGGGATTCTAACCAGACACCTTCTACAAAATATCTTGTTTAGATGTATGCTTTGATGTATATTTTAACAGTCTGCTTATTGTTCTGATTAATACATAATGACTCTTAGGACCGTCTGTAAACAGTATCAAGTCTACATGCTTGTCAAGTGGCTCGCCTAAATTGGGAGCTTTTGGAGAAATCCTATAGGCACTAGATTGTCTTTTACAGACCATGTGTATACGTTTACAGTGATTGGTTTGTTTTGCTCTTCAAACTGAGATATACTTTCTATACTTACTGGGAAGAATATGTTATCAAAGTTTCAGTTCTTGTTTGTATGCTTCATAATTGGATACTCTGTTTGCATGATTTTTGACAGGATGTAAATGCGCTAAAACAACCACATAAAACACATGTTGTCAGAATTATGTATGTTTAAGACTGCCGTTTTAACTCTAACTCTTTTGGGAGAGAAATGTAAGAATTGCCAACTATAGGATAGAACTTTGTTTGTCTTAATCTTATTTCAAGGACTGTCCCTTCAGACCAGCCAGAACCCCTTAACTTTGCCTCCTCACTTGCATGGTTAAACTGTGTAAGCATGTAGTCAGCCCAGTTAGAATTAAAGTCGTGATAGCTGATTACTTCTTTCTGCCTTGTTGAAACCCAGACTGGCATGTTAGTATCATCGGGCGTTATATAATCAATCAGAACAGCCAACAACACTTTACTGGCGGTTCGCGTTGAAGAGACTCTGGAATTTTAGAGATAGCATGTGCTACGCTTTCATGAACGTTTATGGGGTTAATGATGTCCATGTCTACTTCACTAAACATATCGCTTAATTGTTTGTCACTACTAAATATTTCTTCCATCGATATAGTTTTCCGTCCTTGGATTTACTTGTGGTCGTCATTTTTAAAACCAAAATATTTACGTAAATTAAAAAAATAAATATATATAAAAGTAAGTAAAAACGCGCTTTTTATTCTCCACCCAAGCCTCGCAACACTTCAAGACATGTTAACCTTACAATAACGCCCGCCAGTATTTTAGCTTTTTCTGAATCACTACAGTCAATGTTCATCACTTTGGTTGCTTCGTTAAATAGTTCGCTATGATCTTTTATTATATTGTCTATATCATTCTCAAAACCAAATTCACTAAAATCAATGTTTAACATTTTCATTGTTTCGTTAAATAGTTCATTACACTTCTTTAAATCAGATACACTAAGTTTGGCAGTCATTTTTAAACCTAAAATTTTAAATAAATAAATTAAATTAAATCTGCAAAACATTCATTGCCCACACACGATCAATAACACCACTGCAAGGCGCTATCCAACGCACGCACTGCAAGTCGCTAGTCGCAGAGGGTAAAAATCAATAACTACTTGCCAGCTTCTACACAGAATATTCGCTCCATAACACCATCGCTATGTCCTTCACTGGGACTGTGATTGAGAATTGGAACTCATTGTTAAATTTTGTAACAAGTAACGCAATCTATCTGCACCTCTGTTGCTATTACTTCTTTTGTAAGACCCCGTAGTCCGTCCATGTCTAGCAAACTCGATTTTATTATCCTAATTTATATTACACATGCGCGCTCACAAATGTTGTTTCGGTTTCATAATGTTAATGCATCCACTAAGGTCAGCACATGCGCACTTACAAATGTTGTTTCGATTTCATTATGTTAATGAGGTTAGCGCATGTGCAGTGAGATTTTCTGTCACGGTATTTCCGATGAACAAAATTTTCAGAAAGCAGAATTAGGTCAACTCATTCGCGAAAAATGTTTTAACAGGAAATACAGTGACAAAAAATCCTAATGCGCATGTCTGGTCGGACTCGAATAGCAGACGACAAACTCTGGACTGGTTAAAGCAGACGACGCCTCTGGGCCCGCGGCTACACATTAGCACAGTTAGTATTGATTGTGGGCGAGTAGCGGTGTGTGGGGGGATGCAATCAATAGCCGGTGAGAGAAGCGCGGGCCAGTCAATTCAGTACTGCCGGTGTAAATTGTCTTAGGGCGACTAGTCTAGTAAACCATTTTGTTAATCTTTTTTTGTCTATTTTGGGTTTAACCGATCGTGTGTTTGTTTTTCAATGTTCTGTTTAATTGCATCAGTGTCTACCTGTCGTGAAGTAAAAGTCTTTCTCCACTCCTTTTGAAGTTCAATTTTTTGCCGCCTATAATCATCACCGTCAGCCATAAGTTTCTGAAATTCTTCGTCTGTAATGTTTTCATCCTGTAATGATTTGCTTATTCTTAATCTTAATGAGCAAAGTTTTGCCAATGCTAGGGCTACAATGGCAGTGTGCTTTTGTAATTTAGGACTTAATTTTTTTTAAACGGCACTTACAACCATAGACACGGCGCCTAAACCTAAACCAAGACCCCCTAATGCTAAAGAGGCTGACGCCCCGACCCCGGTGGCTAAAAGAGTAACACTAGACCCAGCACTTACGCTAGCTACAGCCGATGAGCAGTAATTACATAAGAAAGAGTATTTAAAGCTTTAGCATATTTCTTTCTAGTAACTTATACTTATCCAAGTCGCTTTCTATTTCCTTTAGAGAACAGATAAATGTCTGTTCTACCCCACTTGCTCCTCCACCAAGTTTTTGGGCGAAAGTGGCCTAAAAGCGGCATTTATTAGTTCTCTGGCAAGTAAGACTTCAATAACCAAAAAATAACGATTATCTACAGATAAATGTCTGTTCTACCCCACTTGCTCCTCACCAAGTTTTTGGGGAAAAGTGGCCTAAAAGCGGCATTTATTAGTTCTCTGGCAAGTAGACTTCAATAACCAAAAAATAACGATTATCTACAAACAACCATACTGTGTAGCTTCAATAACAAAATAACTGCTACAAACAAAATTTATTTTCGTCAATCCGATATAACAAATTCAAAAACGAGGATTCTGAAAAGACCAGCTTGGGGAGCAACTAGCCGCAGCACAAGTCGCTATGAAAAGCAGAGAATTGAGCATTAGATTTTATTAATAACACACTGAAAAAACAGGGGCATGCAGCTTACACATTTAAAGATGTTGACCAAGCGATAAAAGAATATTATCTTGTAACAGGCAAACCATCGAAACATTGCCCTCGCCAAATTCAGTGACTTTTATCAACCATCAGAAAAACAAAGATGCAAGAAATCGGGTTTATTGTCGTTGGTATGACTGTTGTGTATTTTGTTGCGCATAATATTGGCTGAATAAAAAATGAACAAAATCTAATATTCGCCCAAAGGATATTGGAAGGGCATCACAGCAATTAAAAAGCTAAGCCAAGCAGCGGGAGTTTAGTGAACAAACAGCAAAGAATGGTTATCTAAACAAGCGATTTGGCAAATTTATTTACCTGCGCCTAGACGAATACAGAGACCACACTTTGTGAATACAACTCCAAACGACACCCATCAATGGACCTTCTATATTTACCCTCTGATACGATTAGACGAAAAAGATTTAAGTACGCACTTACAGTCATTGACGTAGCTTCAAGATACAAAGATGCGGAACCATTAACACAAAGAGTGCTTCTGCTGTTGCTGTTGCCATACAACTGATATATCAACGAGGCCCTTTAACTTATCCTCGCATGGTTCAAGTCGATGATGGAAAAGAATTTAAAGGGCAAGTGAATCAATTATTGTTAAAACATAGAGTTACCATCAAAAGAGGCATTCCAGGAGTTCACAGATCACAGGCTTTAGTTGAAAACTTTAACAAACAGTTAGCCGAAAGACTTTTTTCTACCAGTATCACAGAGAGCTAATTGACAATTCTCGCAACACAGAATGGGTTAGAAGATTGCCCTCAGTTTTGCGCGCAATGAATAATGAAGAATTTAAAGGGTTAAAACCAGTACAAGCAATCAAAAGAAAAACAATAAATGTTGCTGAAGAGCCTTCATCCAGCAAACTATTACCGTTTGGTTTAAAAGTAAGGTACCTTTATTTACCGGGGGAAGCGGAAGGGGACACTCGCATCAGGGCAACAGATCCAGTTTGGAGTGTTGACCCGTATGAAATAAAAAGAATTGTAAAAATGAATCCGCCCGTGTATTATTTACGAGAAACTGACACAACAAAACAACCGGCTCCTCAAAGATCTTTTGTGAAAGAAGAACTGCAGATAATCCCACCAGACACTGTTCCGCTTTAATTAATTTACGTAAACATATTTGGTTTAAAATGGAAGGCCAGAAGGAAGCGCAGAACGAAACAAGAATGGTAAAGGAAGAGACCTTGAAAATGATACGGGAATCATTTCATGCGTGTAATGCTATTAAGGAAACATTTTCGGGGATTAATCAATGCATGCTAAATCATCCAGATCACCTACAAACTCAAACCCCCAAATTGGGAAAAAGAATATCTTGAAATAATAAAAAAAATTCGAACGCATCAAGCAAACATGAGAAAAGATTTAAATGAATTGGATGAAGCTATGATTGATCTTATAACAAAAGTTGATGAAAAATATAAACCCCCCTGTTTATGCGGTCCTCCAGTGCCCGATTGCATATGAAAAACTCTGGATTAACAAACACACGTTTGTGTTTGTTCTATCTAACGACTTCTTTGTTACAACTGTTGTGTTGATCTCATGTAGATTAGATCGCAGTTTACGTTGTCATGATGAAAAGTCTTATTGCCAAACAATGCTTCTTTGTAGTTGTCATGTGATATGTTTGACTGCACAACGCTGCGAGATATTCCCTTTGCTTTCTTAATGATTTTCTCCTGGCTTGAAATACTGTACATTTTTACCTTAAACCCAACAAACTCCTTGATCACCTTTCCAGATAATTCATCCTTCATCTTTCCTAAAACTTCTTATTAGTAATTGAATGCAAAGGCGAATCTTAGGATAATCGGACGTGTCGTACCATCCTGCATGCCCTTTAGCTACTTCTAATTCCATGTCTTTATAGATGTCTTCAGTAGGGATATCTATAAACAAACTATCTGTATCTGTGTAAAGTACTCTGGACTTGGGATAAGAGGGCTTAAAGTAGTCATAAAGAAATTCTAACATCAAAAGCTTTGATAATTCTAAAACGGTAAACCCAATAAATACAGGCTTGTCCAATTTGACTTTCTTTTTTTTCATCATTATGCCAAAAAGCTGATCATGAAATCTTCTAAAGTCCTGATAATTAGGTTTTGAAGTCAGCTAATTGCTTCGTTCTCTTTGGTGACTAATCTGACATCTTTGCGCTTGTGCGGATTCTCCATAGTCTTTCCGAAACAGCTGTTGTTCATCAACTTGAAAAAGTCTTTTTTGAAGCATCTGTGGATTTAGTTCTGAGATCAGTGTTCTTCATGATGTATGGTTTCATGAACTGTTCTTGATCAAAAGCAATTATACGATGAACAGCTGTCAACTTCAAACCATGTCTTAAATAAAATTGTAGAAGTCTGTAATGACAGACATAATTTTTTTTGCCGCGAAGATTAGGCACAAGTTTAGGTGGTTCTCTTGGATCCATCTTTAGACTTTCTGCTGCTAATGGATAGTCATTATGCAGGTCATGGAGTTCCTGAGGATATTCTAAGTCAACTTCTAGAATGAAACCACGCTGCTGATCAGGCGTTAAACTGTTCAAACCACTTTAATGCCTTTTGAATATTATTTGGATCGCCGCCTGTGTACATTTTAAAGTTGCGTAATGGAAGTGATTGCGCCATTGCCCATCCATACAGATTGTTTGCATCTAAATACATAAGATAGTTAGACTTTTACTTGGATCATAATCATCTAAGTATTTGTTGTTTGCTTTACAGTAATGATGCGACGCCATACTAATCCCTCCCCGCAATCCGTTTTCAATCATCTGAATCATTGGTAGGTCAGACAATAAATCAATCGTACTCCAGTAAACTTTAAGAAAGCGTCCCAACTCATCCGGGCGCAGAAATGTAATGCGCGGGATCCAGGCTATAATGTTTCATGCAGGTCTTTCTATAAATTTTCAAAGACGTCCGCCAACAAACATACATCGGCCCTTAAATATGAATCATGATAGTCTCCCCATCGTTTTACAATCTAACTTCTGCCACGCATCTTGAGCATGCTGGTAATCAGAATCACTGATGTCCTTTCCTCTGAGACTAGAAAAGAACGCGCCTTTAGGAGGAAGTGTGTCTTCATCAAACCTTTCCCAACTGTTCATGTACTCATAAGGGTAAACGCCCTTTCTAACAAGAGTTGAGTCAAAATATTCTTCTGTTATTGGGCAGGACTTTAAGGACATAGCCAGTGACTCTAATGAACCCATCATGTGTTGCATAGAGTCATAAAAAGACATGTTATTTAGATTAAAGCACATGTACTTTTCTGATGACTGTGCAATGCATGACACCCTGAAGGCATCGTCCACTGCTTTCATTATAAGATGAGAGTCGTAACCTCGCAAGTTATGAAAGAAGATGGGGCAGCTTCCATGTCTTAGGTTCAAACTTTAGTTGAAGATTGCATTTACTGTGCGCTGCTCCTCTGAACTTTCCGCTAATGTGATCATGGTCTCTTACTGTTGGATTCTCTGCGTCTGATGAGAGACCTAAACCACAAATCCAACAGTGAGTGGCTGCGTCATACTGTTCTTGGTCTTCAGGCGTCATCATGATTTCAGATAAATTCAGATTATTAGAACAGTCATTACGCACTTGCTGCATGCGTTCTAAGAAGTATTCTGCAGCATTTGGCCCTCTATATAATACTGGCTTTGAATAAACGCCATCCGACCTGACAATAATGAAGGCAAATGAACAAATCTGATGATTACTCAATTAAGACTGTTTTTCGAAGTTTTTTGTGGCGCTGGCCCTCATAAGGAACAATGAGTGATTCAAAGTCTGCGTAAACAACATATGGAGAATTTTGCATCCGTTTCCAGTTCTTAAAACTAACTTTAGATCCGGGTGGGGGCGTAATTAGTTCTGTATTACAGTCAACTGGGTTAATACAATGTTTTATATGTTCACTCGCGGCTTGCACAGATGGAATTCTTGTTAAACATTTTCTGCAGAATTCTTGTTTGTTAGTGTTTTTTGAAGTATGCGCCAATAATCTACTCATTGTTCGTATCAATGTGTAATGTGGTAGCCCGCTGGCGAAAACATCAGAAGTAAGTCAACATGATTTTTGCCTGGATCACCTATTGTTGGGCTGTTCTTGGACACTTTAATAGGCAGTAGATTTGTTTCCTCATCCCATGTGTAGACATTAACAGTTATTGGTTTGTTTTGTTCTTCAAACTGATCAATTTGGTCTACACTAACGGGAAAGGATATTCCACTAAAGTTGAGATCATTGCTGTAAGGTCATAGTTAGTCACTCTCTCTGCGTGTTCGCGGACATGATGCAGCCTTGCAAGAACACACCACATGAAACATTTGTCGTCTGAATTCTTTATGTTTAAAACTGCTCTCTTTAAAACCAACTCTCGAGTAGCGGAATGTAAGCCTTGCCTACATCGGTGCATACTTAGCCTGTTTTAATCTAATCTCTAAGACTTCGCCCCTGACCAACCAGAGCCTCTCATTTAGCTTCTTCAGCGGCAGCGTCAAACTGTGTAAGCAGTTCGTCTGCCCAACCGGGTGTTAAGTCATTAGAGAAAGAATAGTCTGTTGTTTAGTTGAGACCCAGACTTCTAGATTTTCTTCATTTATTGTTACATAGTCGATTAAAACAGCTAACATTACTTTAACTGGCGGGTCTATTGTTAGTTAACTTGGAACTTGAGAAATTGCATGTACAACACTTGCCCGCACGTTTTCTGGATTAATAACTTCTAAATCAATATCATTCAGTGCTCTTGACAAACGCTCTTTCTCGAGCATTCCCTTTAAACAATTCATCTGGGCCTTCATATCCTTAGCCATGCTGTCTTTCTTTTCTAAGCCAACATATTTATTTAAATTTAAAAAAATACAACGGCTTAATCAGAATCAATGTCAACGGTCTTTTTGTGCTTGGACTCATAAACTAAAGTATAAACACCCTTCGATGTTGTTACTGTGAGCTGTTTAGAACAGAGTTTAATGTTTCGTTTACTTTTTTTAAGCATTCCTTTTTTATCTGCTCGGCGTCTGGCTTTTTGAGAAAAAGTTGTCCTCGCCTTTCTTTGAAGATCAAACTTTTGTCTTTTATAGTCATCAAAATCGGCCTGTAAACGATTAAATTCTTCATCCGTGATGTTTGAGTCAACTACCGCTTTATTTATTGTCAGTTTGAACGAGCTAAGTTTAGCTGTTATTAGTTGAACCATAGCTTGTGTGCTTTTGGAGTTTAGTTTTTAATTTTTGCTAGCAGCACCTACAGCTAATGAACACAGCCAAGAGCTAAAGACAAACTGCCTAGAGGTAAAAGCCGCGGGTGCGCCTATGCCCGTTGCTAAGAGACCAACACTCGTTCCTGCTGATAGAGCACTAATAGTCGATGTTCCAGTATTAACATATGTAACAGCATTAAAGGGAGCAGAATACCTTCGTTTGGTTTTGCTGTATTTGAAAGGTCTTGCTCTAGTACTTGCTGCATTTGCGTAATGTTTGTTAATCTAAAGGTTTTTATGTTAGGGGTTTCTACTATCTCTTCTTTTGGCGGCGCTGTAGGCACATTTGGATAAAATTGAACAGACATGCTTTTTATAAAATAAAAATAATTTAGTATTGTATATCTTTTAATCTGTTATTTTCAATATTTAGCTGCGCATCATATATTAAAAAAAAATGTAACATTAAGCGTTTATCGGCTTCTTCTTCTTTATCAATTTGAATGTTTATTACGTCTCTCACAGTTCTCCCGCTTCCATGCAACTGATTATCCTCTGTTGACCTTAGGTCAATCCATAAACCGTATTCCGTTGTTAAATAAATCATCAAGCCTAACATTGTGAAGATGTAAATCTTTAGACACAAGGTCAACTGTTGGATTTCTACACCTCCCACCTCCAAACAGTTTTCTTATTTCATCAAAATGCTGATAAGGTTTAAGCCCGCTAGCGTAGATTTGGTTAGGACTACCCTCAATCGAACATTGTACTTTCGTTATTTTAGGATTAATAAACTTTTCACTTCCTCTTTCGAACGGTTCTTCATCTTCACACAGCAATAAAATACCTTTAAGCGATCTTGCTGCGACACTAAAACTAAAATTCCATATAGTGTCTGCCCTGCTTCTGGGATATGTTGTATGATGAATCACTCTTTCGTAAAATATTGCTAATTTTGACTGATATTGTTGCTCAATCAGCCTTGCTAAATTAGGGTTGCTAACAACGTCAAACTCTAACGAGATGTCAGAAATGCTGTACTTTGCTCCGGTGTCTGATGATTTGATAACCGTTTGTATTCATTAAAGTTAGTTCATATGACAATCTGTCTTTTAATGCTCCTTGAAAGTATGGTGCATGCGCTCTTAACAACTCAAAATCTAAGGGAATAGAAAAGCGATTTCCATACGCAATTTTGCAGCTTCAGGCCTTTTGCCGTCTTTAGTATCTCCAGCGCCTATTCTATGTTTTAGTGCTTCTTCATTTTCGATTCCTTGAAACGCAAGATCAGCCCTTCATTCCCAGTTAGCCATAGATCAGAATAGGTTAAAAATATGTCTGCATTATGTAAAGAAAATATTTCTTGTCCCTCAAGTTTTATAGAAATTTTCTTAACGATTGCCCGCCCCAGATTCTGTACAACTGTCCTGTTTGGGTCTGTTGTTGAAGCGAGTACTATTTTGAAAGTAAGACGCGCAGAGCCTGGCACAATCACTTCATCCGCTCCTAGGTCTGGAAATTTGACAGTAAGAATTTGATCCGCATCAATAGTAGATGGATTATTTGGAACAGTAATATTCCGCTTATTTCCCTTCACGCCAAAGGGCTCTTTCAGTCTTCTATGCAGGTCAAGAATCGAGCCATATGCTTGTGACATTTTTTTATAAAACAAAATAAAAAAGTTAATTATTAAAGAAACATGGCAGGCATTGAAGATCAAGATTATGATGTTTTTGATCCTGGAGACGACATGAGTGAAATGATCCTTTGACACAGCATCGCTCAGCGCTCTCATTGCGGCGTGAATTAACAGAAAGTAAGGTTAGATCATTGTACCAAAGTTTAGGCCAAGAACCTCCCGAATTTATAGACCCTAATGATTTTGAAGTAAAAGATGACCATTTGTTTGTGAGGAGCGACCAAGGAGAATCTGTTCGGCTTACAACTAAACCAGACTCATCAAAGTTTTTAGCCATGGGTACAATTAGACAAAGGCTCAGTGTGAGCGATCAAAATCGCCTTGGCATTACTAAACCAAAATTAGATAGGAAGCAGTTGCTAAACTTCAAAACACGCTACAAGAACTCCCAACAGATAACCAAATACAAAACATGGAACTTCAAGATTTAAGTCAAACAGCGGACAAAGTAATGCAAGCAGAAACCAGTTTTTCCGAAGAAACAGCGTTAAAAACAATTAATGATTCCCCGCTACCCATGCGAGAAATAGCGGCCCTTGATCATGCTTTAAGAAGCATCAGAGGCGAATTAACAAACAATTTAGCAAAACTGGGTGAAATAGATGAGCATATAAAAAGAGAAAAAGAAAAACTCGTTGAGGCTGATGACGCCAACTTAGGGCATGATATTAAAGAAAGAATAACCCAAAGACTAAAAGATCTTGAACAAGAGAGATCAGCAAGACTAGAAGCGTTGTCTACTAACCGAGAACAATTGCGAACTCAAGTGAGCAGAATAAGAGAAACTATCCAAAGAATTTTATATGAAGACACAACGCTAGCAGAACGAATACAAACACTGTTTAGAGAGCAAGGAGTCACATTAGCAAGCGTTATAACGGCCTTAGGATTTGCAATAAGTACACTGGTGTTGGCTATTACAGGCGGCGGTGGTCAAAGTCCAGTGCCTCCACCACCATCGCCTCCACCTGATAAATCATGGGTAAAAAAACAGCTGATCATCTTGCGGATTTATTAAAAAAATTAGCCGGTAAAGCTATAGACTCTTTACCGGGTATATTAGGGGGTATTGTTAGCTGGCTTTTGTCTACTGCAAGCAAAGTAGTTGGCTTTATGGCCGAGCACTTATGGACATTAGTTCTCTTAATAGTTGGGTTAATTTTTAGTAAGATAAAGACCAAGTAATCCTAGGCCAGTTAATCCAAGAACAAGCGCTGTCTTTCATATTCATGGTCATCGCGAACAGAGTCCGCGAGCTTTGCTGAGTCTTCAATGGCCTTTGGGCTTTGGGCCGCGGGGATTGGATGACTTATTCTTGGGGGGTCATCTTGTTTTTTTACTGCTTGCAATATTACTGGCTCAGAATTTCGTCGTTTTGTCCAACCTTCTGTTCATTTCCTGCAACAAGAATTTCATTGTTGTAGTTCATTATTGTTCCTACCTGGAGTCTGAGGTCAGAAGGTAGCATGTATAAACCAGTGCCAACAGCAAAGTCTACTTTTGATCTTGCGTATTGTAAAACATCTTGGTACCTTTTATATTGAAGGTAAATCAACTGTAGAATTAATGGCATCCTCTAAATTTGCTAAGTATTGTTTTTTGTGCATCAAAGCCAGTAGAAGGATCAGTTATGCTCGATCTCGTTTGTGCTTGCGAACCTAGCAAACACCAAACGTAAGTACGAACAGAGTCGTTTATTCGTTCTATTCCTGCTTTAGTTAGGCCTTTAGAAGCGTCTAAGATAAATGTTGTCCATGCTGTTTTATGCTCTTGCTCTATGGACCCGAGGTGAACAGCTGTGCCTGAAGAGAAAGATGTGTAAGGAGGGTTCCAGTCATACTTATACTTTCTGTGCACGCCCCAATAATAAGGGGTGCCTAAGCCATGATTAAGGTCCAACTTTTGTCTAAAGGCTGTCTTGATGTTAATATTGAATTCGTTACAGATTCGTTCAAAAGCCTTCATGTCTATTCTGTTGCTGAATGGATTAAACGGTTTGTCATTTGGTAATGGCGCTTGCAGTTCAGTCAAAATACGTCTGAAGGTGTAATAAAAAATGAAATCTGTACACTGACCTAACAAAGGATTAGGATGATTTAAATGATCAGCATACGACACTCCACACCCAGTTGATGCACAAAACACAGCAAAGTTTAACTGGTTCTGATAAAACTGCATCGGATGACTGAACCACACTTTTGCGATGTAGTCTTTTTTAACAGGGGGGTTAAGATATCTGCTTAATGGAGTACTCACCTTTTTATGAAAGGCATCAGACTGAGTCACAGAAATGTCGAGGGTGTCAGTTGCTATATTTTTAAGATTGTAGTGCGGCCCAACAGAATATTTTGCATCTTTAGTTATTTGAAAAGCGCCCCAAATTTTTTTTTCGTTTTAAAAAATGGTTTTTAAAAAATAAAAGACCCCAAGACCCTCCTTCGTTTTTTTAGCTTTCGTTTTGAAAGATTGCGGAACCCAAAAAGGTTTTAGCTCCCTGAAATATTCTACAAAATGTTTTTGGGTTTTAAAAAACCCAAAAACCCAAAGGGGAATAAAGATTTTAAAAAAATTAATTTAAAAGAGGCCAATTAGTTTGCCGTTTTAAACCTTTCCCGATGGTTATTACGGGTTTTTGCTCGCCCAAAAGAAGCCAAAAAGGTTTTTTTTGACATTGCTCTCAAAATTAAAAATTTCGAATCGGGAAAAAAATGTTGACCTTCAAACTGAAAAAAGAGAAATAGGGGGACTATTTTGAAAAGGAAATAAAATGTTAGGCTTTACAAAATGCCCTTTGGGCCCTTTTAGTTTTAGAGGTTTGGTCAAAAAAAAAACTTATGAGGGAGAAAAACCGCCGATCTTGCTTTTAAATTTATTCTCTATGTTATTTGGGTGAGTGAGCCCGATGGGGAAAAATTAAAATGAAGGAAGGTCCTCAACTGTTTTTTAAAAGCCCCCTTTGTCGGGAAAAATGCATTTTTGCGATTTGGGAAAAAAATACAATTCCCTAAATTTTCAGTTTAAAAAATTTTTTTTGGGGGGGAGGGTGGGTCAATTTTTTTTAAAAATCAAAGACAAAGCAGGGAAAGTTGTGAAAAGTGATAAAAATGCACATTGTTTTGGAAATAAATTTAAAAAGTTTTCTAAAAAAAAATGTTTGCGTGGGCCAGATAGATTTAAGGGGTTTAAATTTTCGCCCGTTTAAAGGGGATAACCTTAGAAAATTTAAAAAACCTTGAGAAGTTGCGGACTTTGAAAAAGAAGGTTTAGATGGCCGGGTTTGTATGGATTTGGTACACTTTTAAAATTTTGGGGAATTTAACGAAAAAAGGTTTGGGGGCCCGCAAAAAATTTCCTAAACTAGCCAATGCGCAATCTAGAGGCAAAAATTTTTTGGCCCGTATGAATATAAAATTTTCGGAAAAATGACCTCAAAAAGGCACTTAGCCATATTTAGAATGGGACAAAATTTGGAATTTATAAGGCCCATTTCCTATTTTGCCCTCAAAAAAGTTTCGGAAAAACATTCAACTTGGCCCTTTACATGTAAGGGCTTATGCGGAAAGACAAAAGTCGGGGAAAGAAATTGAAATAAAGCCCGTATGGGAAAAAAAAAGTAATTCCTCCACAGAAAAGAAAAAGTTGTAAAAAAAAGTTCTACCAAAAATTTCAGTTTTTCCAAACAGAAAATTTAGGAACGTTCCCCATTGATATTTGAAATTTCGTCTTTAAAGATGTGGAGAGGGATGGGGGGGGGGGGGGTTAGTGACGTCCTTTAAAAGGAATTTAAAATTTTGTGGCAAAAATTAGACGTTAAACCCTCTTTTCGTTTCCATTTGTGTTCTTCACAATGGGAGGATATTAAGACTAAAACCAACAAAAAAATCAATGTTTTAATTAAATAGAAAAAAATTTAAGAACTGAAATTTGGAATTTTAAACTTACCATTTAGGCCTTAGGGGTTTTTTTATTTTGAAAAAGTTTTGACGGGAGTTTGTTTTAAAAAAATTTAATGGATTAATTTAAAATTTTGTTATTTTTAAAAATATGGAGCGTTAAACTTTATGGGTAAAAAACCCCCCATTTTCAATGAATTTTTGGGCAGATGGTTGTTTGGAAAAAAAAAAATTTGTCTTGGGCTTATTAAAAAAAAGTTTATCGGGTTTAATTTTGATAAAATTTTGATTTTCCCGTCCAACATTAAAAGGAACAAGCATATCATGATTGAAGGTTTTATGGCCGACAATGGGCGGATATTTAGTTAATCCCAGCACTAAATGAGTGAGGTTTTGAATAAATTTTTTTAAAGTGTTTTAAAGGGAAAGAGACCTCTTTATTATAGATGATGTTCGGCAGGGAAAAGATATTTTTAAAAAAGAAACACTTTGTCAAAGCTGGCTTTCAGCGGAAAAAATGATTGGTTAGGGTGTGGTTTTATGCCAGAAAAATAATCGGTTTTAAAAGACTTTAGAGAACAGTTTAAAACTGTAGTGTTATTTCACATGAAAAACCCGAGACTCTTTTTAAAAAATGGGTTTTCGCGGAAAAAAGTGTTATTGAAAATTTATTTTGGAAAAAAACGGATTAAGCAAAAAAATTAAAATTGAAAAATTTAGTAAATTTGTATTGAAAACGGACCCTTTCCCAAAAATTTTTGTTTTTTTGTAGGGCGTTTTTTTTTTGGGTTTTTTTGAAATCTTCACAGTTGGGTTGGGGGTTTTTAGATAAAACGTTTTTTTTTTTGGGGTTTTTTTAAATCTTACTTGCCCGAGAACTAATAAATGCCGCCCCTTTTTGGCCCCTTTTCCCCAAAAACTTGGTGGGGAGCAAGTGGGTAGGAAAAGACTTTTTTTTAGATAATGTTATTTTTTGGTTATTGAAGTTTTTCTTGCCAGAGAACTAAAAAATGCCGCCCTTTTTGGCCAAAATTTCGCCCAAAAAATTGGTGGGGGGAGCAAGTGGGGTAGAACGGGCATTTATCTGTTCTCTCCTTTTGAAAGTTCAGTTATTTTCTCTAACTTAAATGGGGGAAAACCCCCAAATTTTTTTTCAAGATTATTTTTTTTAAATTAAACTTAAATATTTCTTCTTAGTTAAACCCTTTGGGGTGCAATTTTATCACAGAGGGGAAAAAAAGAATTTTTTAAAAAAATATTTAATGGGAATAAAAGTGAGGTACTGTTAGTTTGTTTTTTGTCAAAAATCACAGTAACCTTGCAATAGCGGGCGTTTTTTTTCATCTCCGTTTTTTAAAACAAAAACGAGCTTAAAAGGGCTCCAAGTTTTCAGCCTTTATTTGTACCCTAAAAAGGCTGTTCGGGAAAACTGAATCCCCCCCCTTTGGGAGTAATAAATAACAAAAAACATCGTCTTTGCCTGGGTAGGATTTTTAAAAGTTGGGGTAAACTAAGCCGAGGTGTCGCCCCCCACTTTACTAAGGACTTCTTTCTCTGTAGCATATAATCAGAACCCTGCCCCGTTATTTCAATCTGTTTTTTCTTTGTGTTCCTGGAACCAGGGTAACAAAAGGGGGCCCGCATTCAAAGCCTTTCTAAAATTGTTGTTCTTATCATATTACTTGGGGTTTGGTTTTTAAACTTTAAATCCCCAAGCAATTTTGAAGCAACGCCCAAACATTTTCCTTTTATGAATTTGTATTTACGTTTTCCCCAAAAACGTTTGCCCTTAAAATTTCTTTTCTCTTCTAGGGGTAGATGTTGTGCCGTTTTTTTCTTTAATTTCTGTTTGTTGTAAACCCCGTCATCTGTGTACTCAAATCCATAAACATTTCCTGGCACTCCTATTAGATCAAACTCAGTTGTGTCTCCTAGGTCTTTTAGCTCTACTGCAGTGCATTTAGGAGCTAGCTCCGCTTTGGTTCTGGCCCTCGAGACATTCTTTTTATAATATAAAAATTATAATAAACAAATTGTTATAAGCAATTAATAATAAACAATCTACAATAAACAAACGTATTGAACTGGAGGGTCAGTCGTAAGCATAGTTTAGCGTGCTTAGATTTTTCTAACTGCTCTTTTATTTTTTTTAGCTCATCTTTGTCCCTTATTATATATTTTCACTTAAAACATTCTTCAAAACTATCTTTGTCCTTAGTGTAAAATAATACAACTGATTTTAACTGTGATCGAAAGTCTTTTAAGACAGCATTATATTTTTTGAGTTAAGAGCCACACAGAAACTAAAGCGTGGCGCCCACTAAAGGCTAGCTTTGACAGAGCTTTTCTTTTTTTTAATAATGTCTCGTTCAGCCGAACAATCATCAGTAATAAACAGTGTTTTCAGTTCCCTCAAATAGTCTATAGTAATGTTCTAAACAGTCGCTTAGCTTGTCACTAGATCAACTAGAAATATATTATCGTCTGTCCAAATAAACTTCCTTTCTTTGTAAGACTTGTTGTGCTTAATGGTTGTGCAGAATATAACAATGTGCTCGTAATGAAACCTGTATATTGTTTGTAACAAATCAGTACGAAGACAGTTTTCCCACCCCAGTAATCCCGCAGATAAGAGAACAGTGCGGATCTTTGGGTAGAAACTTCAAGCTATCCATCTGTTTTTATTAGAATATTTCTTCTGCATTTTAAAAAGCCGCGTCTTTTAACCTGTTTTCTTCAATGTTTAACTGGGCGTCACAAACCATAAAAACATACATTTTTATTGGACCGTTCCGTCTGCTTTCTTGTGAATATTTATTTTTATACCATCTTGCCCTATCCTTTCTCCACTTCCAAACAATCTGTTGTCAAATGTGGATCTAAAATCCAGCCACAGCCCATATTTAGTTATTAAGTAGTCTTCGAGTCTTACATCATAAAGGCGAAGTTTTTTACATACACGATCAACTGCAGGATCCCTTTGCCTACCTCCAGCGAACAACTTTCTTATTTCATCAAAGTGTTGGTGAGGTAAAAGTCCACGACCCGAATACAGCTGATCAGACTTGCCATTTATTGCACAGTCAACCTTCTCAATTTTTGGATTATAAAACGCTTCTGATTCTCTCTGAAAAGGAGTTGTTCCTTCAGTAAACAAGAACAAAATTCTTTTAAAGACTTCAGAGACTGATTTAGATGTATGTCCAGAGAGTGTCTTGCTTGTTTCTATTTTCTGTAATGGCGTGTATAACTCTTTCATATAAATAACTGTTTTATTTTTATACTGGGTTAAGATGTTCTGGCCAGTTCAGGGTTAGTAACAACATCAAACTCAAGAGAGATGTCACTAACCGCGTATTTAGCTTCAGGATCTTCAGACAGAACAACAGAATTACGTCATTAAATGTCAGTATATAAGTAAGTTTTTCTTTTAGTGCGCCTTGGTAATATGGCATATGCGTCTTTAACAGCTCAAAATCTAGAGGGATGCAGAATCTGTTGCCAAATGCTTCTGCTACTGCCTCATCTTTAACATCATCCTTTGCATCCCCCGCTTTAAGCCTGTGCTTGAGACCGTTTGGGCCTTGTATTCCCTGATAAACTTTCTCTTTTCTTTCTTTTTTAGGAAGCCATAGATCAGAATAGAGGGCAAAAATGTCTGCCTCGCTTAGTACAAAGACTTCTCTGCCCTCCAGTTTGATTGCCATATGTTTAACGATGGCCTACCCAAATTAGCAACAACAGTAGCATTAGGATCTGTCGATGTAATATCTATTTTGAATGATAGTTTAGCAGTGCCTGGCATTATAACGTCGCCAGCGCCAAGATCAGGGAACATAACTATTAAATCTTGTCCAGGTTGAATTGTTGATGGAGTATTTACACTAATTACAGTCTGCCTTATACCTTTCACGTCATGGGGTTCCTTCTCTCTTCTGTTGGATCGAGGTCACAACCGTATGAGTTCATTTTTTATAAAACAAAAAAGAATATAAATAAAAAATATGGATGAAGATTTTGACGCAATTGATCCTGTTGAAGAAGAAAGAGATCTGCGAGGCCCTTCATTTGACGAAGATGAAACAGAATTAGGCCCTTCATTCGCGAAGAACTTGAAAGAGCCGAACTTTCAAAATCCCTTCATTAGAAGAACGAAAACACCTCCCTAGTTACGCATCTGGGGCAAAAACTTTTAAAAAAAAAAATTAATCTTCTACATAAGCTTGGGACAAAGCCCCAAAAAAGGTATAGTCCTTTTGATTTTAAGAAAAAAAAGCAACCTCTTATTAAAAACTACAAAAATTTTTAAGGTTCTAAAAAGCCAACCAACAAAATTTTTTTAAAAAAAACACAATTAGAAAGGATCCCTTTGCCCCAAACCCCGATTAAAATTTTAAATTTTAAGGGCCTGGGGCGGGTTTTTTTTTTTACGAATTTTGGGGCAAGATTGCCAACACGTCTAAATAAAATGACCTCTTTTAAAGTTTTTTAAGAACTAAAAGCAATCAGAAATTAAAACAAGTTTTAATGAAGAAAAGTAAAAACAATTGACGATTCTCCTTGCCTTTAGCGTGAAAACTGGGGGTTAAGCTGCTCTCGGAAAAAAGGGGGGAATAACAAAAAAATTTTGCAAAAACTTGGCGAGCTAGATAGAGAGATAGAAGAAAAAAAAATAATACTGGCTGATGCAGACGATAACAATTTAGGCAAGAAGAAAAAGGTTAGAATACAGCAGAAAATACAAGATTTAATGATAGAAAGGTGCTAGGTTAGAAACGCTGTCTACTAACAGAGTGCAGCTAGCAGCGCAAACAAGCAGAATCAGAGAAACTATAAACAAAATACTTTATGAAAACACTACGCTAGCTGAAAGAATAAGGACTCTGTTCAGGGAACAGGGGATTACAATAGTTAGCATATTAACGGCTGTTGGTTTGCTATCTCTACACTCGTTTATGCTTTAACCAGCAGTGCGCCAACAGGGCCAGTAGCACCCCCAACACCCCAGCCTGGTAAAAGTTGGATTAGAAAACATTACATCATCTAGCAAACCTATTAAAGAAGTTGGCTGCCAAAGCGCTTGATGCTCTGCCTGGCATAATTGGCAGTGTTGTTAGTTGGTTTTTGTCTACTATAGGTAAGGTGCTGGTTATATGGCTGATCATCTGTGGACGTTAGGAGTGCTAGCTGCCGGATTAATTTTTATGAAATAAAGTATAGCTTAATCCAGTAAAAGTTAAAAAACACAACAAGGCTGTCTTTTCGTTAGTGTGACTGCCAGTGTGAGGCAGATCAACAGTGGATAGCTTTCTGGCTGCTTCTGGCTGTGGGCGCTTCTGGTTGTGGCTGCTTTCTGGGGCGCTTATAACTGGGTCGCTTTCTTCAGGACAAGGTACTTTCTTTAAAAATAGATGGGCGGGTCTTGTGTTTAAGTATTTATTGTGTCCTAAGTCTTGGTCGTCTCCAGCTATGAGGATTTCATTGTTAAATTCTGTATCATGCCAATCTGCAGTCTAAGGTCAGAGGGTAGCATGTATAATCCATGGCCTACAACAAAGTCAACCTTTGACCTAGCATGTGCAAGAACGTCTTGATACCTTTGTATGCTGGCAGGCAATCAACAGCAGAGTTAATAGCATCTTCTAAATTAGCTAGAAATTGTTTTTCTGGCATCAAAGCCTGTAATTGATCAACTATGCTAGACTTGGTCTGTGCTGCGCTCCTATACACACCAAACGTATGTCCTTATGGATCATTAATCTTGCACGCCTGGCATTGTTAAACCTTTACTTTTATTAAGATAAATGTTGTCCAGGCATAGGTGTTTTTGTTCTATTGATCCCAATCTAACTTGTGCCTTTTGGTGAAAAGAGGTGTGGCTAGGCCAGTAGTCATAAGTAATTCTCTTTTTGCGCCCCACAAATACAATGTGCCTAACCCATGATTGCGGTCTAATTTTTGTCTAAATCGTTGAAGATCAATGTTAAATTCGTTGCAGATTCTTTCAATGCATTATTGTTCATTGGGCTGTTGAAGGGATAAAACGTGTTGTCGTTGGGGAGGGGCACTTGCAGTTCAGTTAGTATGCGTCTGTACTGGTAATAAACATGAAAGTTATATACTGCCCTTACTAAAGATTAGGGTGGTTTAAATGGTTTGCATATGAAACGCCACAGCCAGTGGTTGCGCAGTAAAATGGCAAAATTAAACTGATTCTGGAAAAAGGCCATAGGGTGGGATAGCCATGCTGATGGCACTCTGTCGCTCTTTATTGGGGGGTTTAAATATTTAGTTAGTGGGTTTACAAGTCTAACCCGGAAGCCATATGACCATCTACTGCAATGGTTAGTAAACTGAAGTCCAAAGATTTGGGTTATAAAACGCTCCTACATTGTAGAGCAGCATGTTCAAATATATTAAATGCTACCATTTTTAAATTAATTTTTTAAATAGTTATAAAAAGATGTACATCTATATAACCAAGCAAAACGAGCGTGTGTTCTTAACGTATCCAATTGTCAATTGGCGCGGGAGTTGTAGGATTGCCCTTAAAGAAATTGGTTTTAAAGTTAAGTGGGTTAACATATCTGAAGGGACTCAAAATAACTGATCAATATTAGTAACGAACAAGGCGGTCAAGCAGTCATGTAAAAAATACCAGAAGGTTTATTACAATTTTTGTTCTTTAAAAAAAGTACTTAGCGAATTTGGTATATTGCTAACAATCAACGAAGCAAACCTCAGAATTACTATACATTTCCCACAAGAAGAAAGAAGAGAGTACACTTCCCTAAAGGCCTGGCTAAAATCTGGGCTTCCACAATAGTGATAGAACTATAGATTTAGTACAAGAGAAGATGTTCATCAATTTGAGGTAATAAACCTTCTGATTTTCTCGTAAACCCCAATTTTGTATGGCCATTTACAACAGTTAAAAACAGATGTTAATTTGTTTAATGGCTATCCATCTACAATTCACGAGCACTTCCGTCAATAAGGCAGGGTTTTGCGATTATCAGTTATACAGGTTTGGCGGGGGACGTGAATTTAAAGAATTAATTGAGGGTTCTTTAAATTCATTGGATGTAAAAATAACTAATCAAGATGGAAAGCCAGTTAATTGTACTGATTTGTTAATAGAGCTAGAAGTAGAAGATAATATTAGAAAAGTGGGGAGGGCTCAGTCCCGCGGGCGTTAATAGTGTTGGAAGTAGTATAGCTAATTAAACCCTTAATTTTTATGTACCTGGGGAGAATGTAAATATGCGGGTTCACAATCACCCATCTTATCTAGCACGTAAGCCCCCGTTTTTGAAACACTAATTACGTCAATTTTAGAGTTTTGGGGTGTTAATGTTTTTGTAAAACAGGTGTTAATTTTAGCCAAAACTGACATGAGATGGACGTAATTTAGATGTGAAAAGGGGGGTTTTCGTGCAAAATAAGATGGTGGTCTTGAACCCGCATATTTACATTCTCTAGCCTAATGAGGGGCTATGGTCTATATGAATAAACAATTCAGTGTTAAGTTTCAAGTGTTCAGTGCTCTCTCTCTCTCTCTCTCTCCTCTCTCTCTCTCTCCTCTCTCTCTCTCGCTCTCTCTTCTCCTCTCTCTCTCCTCTCTCTCTCTCTGTTGTGGTGTGTGTGTGTGTGTGTGTGTGTGTGTGTGTGTGTGTGTGTGTGTGTGTTGTGTGCGTCCGTGTGTGTGTGTGTGTGTGGTGTGTGTGTGTGTGGTGTGTGTGGTGTGTGTGTGTGTGTGTGTGTGTGTGTGTGTGTGTGTGTGTGTGTGTGTTCTCTCAGTAACATCTTCAGGTAGATCATTGTAACACCATTGAACACTGACCCTAAGAAAACGATCTGTAATATCTTAAGAATCCACCATTAAATCACTCCTGCGTCTACCTTTCAAAAGACCAGTGAAGTCTGTACACACCAACATTGAACACCACCTTTCAGAAATTTGGTAGTACAAACAACCTGTTACTTCTGCAAATATCAACATTGAATCACCGCTGGGCAGTCGACCCTATAAAAGACCTGTCACATTGTCGACCCTAATAACAATCCGCGTGCCTGGCAATAGACTGATACCTCAAAAGAGAGCCACTTCATAGTGCTTTACCTGGTCAAGGTTGATGATCTATCCGAGTTCCCTTCAGTCTTTTCCTTCATACAAGGTAATTAGATTGGTAGCCCGGTCCTAGCTCCCTGCAGCGTTTTAACGTGTATGATAATCCAAACTGAGCTTACCCCCAGTAAATGAGACGGATGATGCAATGTAAATTCTCCACCATTAAGTATGAGAACACCTGCAAGACACCTAGTTAATGTTTTTTCTCCCCTTGTCATCATATGAAATACATCATTATAAGGCATCTGTCAGGCTAATTAGATTGTGGTTTACATCTTGGAGTTTGGGGCATATGACTGTGTCATCATGGGAACAAGCATTTATCGTTATCGGTTGATATTTACTGTGCATGTCTGCATGGTTCATTCAAGATTTTCTTTGATATTAATCGAACAAAAGTTACGTTCACTTTTTTGTATGTCCTGATCAACAATACTCAAGACAAACAGACTGTGTTTCTTGAACAACCGTTTTATTCATGTAAGTTCATTTCTTCAGATGCTGTTGCTGTGTGCATGTGTCGACTGCAGGATATATGGGCAAGCTTAGAGCATCCTTCTTTAGGATGTTTCCTTGCTTGATCTGTGCATCTTGTATCTGCATTTGCGCGAGACAAATTGATGCTGAAGGCAGCATTCAATTCGAGTTACAGCGCGCGCGTGCGCGTATGTGTATGCGCGTGTGTGCGTGCGTGCGTTCGTGCGTGTATGTGCTGTGTGTGCGTGTGTGTGTGTGTGTGTGTGTGTGTGTGTGTGTGTGTGTGTGTGTGTGTGTGTGTGTGTGTGTGTGTGTGTGTGTGGTGTGTGTGTGTGAATGTGTAAGACTTATTCCAATGTTACTTTCCAAGTGGGGCGACTGCAGCGGAAATTGAACAAACTTAAAAGAAAATTATCATATTATTCCGCCAGATAAAGGGACAAACAATTAAACAAGACAAAACGGACGCGTTTTCGAGCTCCTTGGTCTTCTTCAGTCAAGAAAAACAACATCAGAACAACGAAAACCAAGAACGGGTTAATCACTTATCTTCTCAAATTGCGGGTTGTGTCTTGTAATTTGTTAGTCCCTTCTTGCGGCGGAATAATATGCTATTCTTTTCTTTTCTTCCAACGTGTCAGTGTTTCTGACGGAAATGTCTGGAGCCGGAAAATCTGAGCCAGATTGATCCGGGTCCGAAATGTCTAGGGTCAGAATGTCTGGGGTCAGCATGTCTGCGAGTCAAAATGTCCGTTCACTGACAAAAAGAGAGAAGAAAAGGGAGTGGGAGACAGTGAAATGGACGCGCACAGAGAGGAAGAGACTGATAGGGCGAAGGTGTGCTTGCTAGTATGGAGGAGGTAAGGTTCAAATTTTGAGGGCTGGGAACAGCGTGGGTGGGGCGGGGCGGGGGAATAGAAAGGAGTGAAGCAGATCATGGTGGGGCCGTAATTATCAGGAAGATGCATCCTGAGTGGCCTGTTATATTTTCACTGCCAGCTGAAAAACAAGGCTTGGAAAAGCTCTGGAAGACCTGAAAGCAAAACACAGCGCCCTCAGCAAAATGGAATCTGCGAGGAAGAGGAAGGGCAAAAAGAAGAAGACCCAAGAGCGCTTCTTCAGAGACCCCTTCCAGTTTGCCAGAACACTGTTTGAGCAGCCGAAATCTGGGACCCTAAGTGTGGACAAAGGAGTTCTTGAGCAGCATCTGAGGAAAACATACTCTGACTCACAGAGCAAAGCACCACTCGACATTCAAGTTCTGGTGTGGCCAACCAAACCTGAGGAACAGTTCAATGACAAGCCACCAACGTTGGCGGAAATCAAGAAGGTGGTCGACAAAGCCAGAGCCAAATCATCACCAGGGCCAAACGGAATACCTTACCAACTGTACAAGAAATGTCCCAAGGTGCTGGAGTGGCTCCACAAGCTGCTGCGATCAGCTTGGAGAAACCAGAAGATCAGCGGCCAGTGGATGACGGCAGATGGTGTGTACATCCCAAAGAGCAAAACTCAAGTGACATCAGCCAGTTCAGGCCAATATCACTACTGAACGTCGAAGGGAAAATATTCTTCTCTGTCATGGCAGCAAGCAAGTACCTCATGAAAAACAAGTACTTGGATGTGTCAGTTCAGAAAGGTGGCATCCCAGGCGTGGCTGGCTGTGTAGAACACGCCACAATGATCTGGGACGCAATCCAAAGAGCAACAACAGAAAAGAGAGACCTGGACGTAGTGTGGCTTGATCTGGCAGACGCATATGGATCTGTACCCCATGAGATGATACAGCTGGCTCTTGAGATGTACCACGTGCCAAAGAACATCCACGACATGCTCAAGAAGTACTTCATGGCTTCTCAATGCGGTTCTCCACCAAGGAGTACACAACAGATTGGATCAACTTGGAAGTGGGCATTGCAATGAGCTGTGCAATTTCCCCAATACTGTTCGTGTTGGCAATGGAAGTCATCTTGAAAGCAGCAACAAGCAACGCAAGACTGACCTTGGCGGTGGTAACAAGATGTCCCCTCTCAAGGCCTTCATGGATGACACTACAGTGATTTTATCCAGAGAAGACGAGACACGTCATGTGCTGGAGAGTCTGGACGACATAGTTGCTTCATTCAGAACGAAGTTCAAGCCAAAGAAATCACGGCGTCCTCTCAGTGAGGAAAGGAAAATGGCCGAATCTGTGGTCTTCAGTGTTGCCAACCAGGCCATTCCAACAGCCACAGAAGAACCAGTCAAGAGCCTTGGAAGATGGTATGATGATACCCTGAAAGACACACAAAGAGCAAAAGAAACCAAACAGATGTCGGAAGAAGGCTTGGAGACCATTGACCAGTGTGGGCTCCCTGGCAAATACAAGGTCTGGTGTCTGCAGTTCATGCTGATACCAAAGCTCCTATGGCCTCTGATGATATACGACATCTGCACCAGCACAGTGGAGGCAATGGAAGCCAAAATCAACAAGTTTACAAGGAAATGGCTTGGTGTCCCACCCTGTCTGACTGACATAGCGCTGTACTGTCGCCAAGCAAAGCTGAAACTACCTTCGAAATCCATCCTGGAGGAATACAAAGCAGGGAAGATCAGACTTCAAAGCAAGCTGGAGGACTCAGGAGACAAGGTGGTAGAAGCAATCAAGCCCCAGCTGAAGACAGGCAGAAAATGGAAAGTTCAAGAGGCGATGGATTCTGCAAAAGAAAGTCTCAAGATCAGAGAAATAACAGGACACACACAGACCAACAGACAAGGAATGGGCGTGATCAAAACTGAATGGTGGTCAAAGGCCAAAGGGAAAGCCAAAGGAGACATGATGATTCAGGAGATGAGAAAAGGAGTTCATCCAGTTTTAAGACTTTTAGCGGCTTTGTAGCCTTTCCTGCTCTATGATGTCTGATCTGGTACTCACAAGACAAGGAACGAACGATCCTCCAGCACCACCATATACTGTAGCGACACCTGGCAAAATTGCCCAAGATCAAGTCCCAGACTGGGTTATCGATAACACCGGCGGTGAGAAATCCGGAGTAGTACGGTGTATCGACCGACATTTTTGCCAGCGGAAACGTTTCTATCTTGCCTCCAAACGACCTACACTTTTGGACAGTGTTGAGATACTTGTTTTGTAGCACGAAAGATTTTCATACACCAGCCGTGGTGCACCCAGTGTCTCGCAATACCGAAGCCTGCAATCCGTTGATGGCTCCGTTTTCTAACACAAGTCCATCAACCGATTGATGTGGTGCCAAAACAAGGCCTTCTTCACAATCAGTGGAGACTTAATGCGGGTTTTGAATCATTTGGTTTGAAAGGGCAATTCTTTTTAAAAATGGAACTTGCTATTGCAAAAGAAACATCGCATTGCGGCCGACTGATTGGTGTTACTTTGTGAACTTCGGTTCTGTCCACGAGCTGACCCAAAAGGTCTACGCGGTGGTCGTTGTCCACGACCTCGGAACGTTTGCTGAGGAGCAACGGGTTTTTCCGGTGGTGAGCACTGGTACTGACGAAAGTCACCTGACCGCGGAAATCCCTGTCCGTTCCTAGGATAGGTATATCCTTGAGGGCCCAGAAATGACCCACGATTTCCTTTTCTGTAATTTCCCTGTCCCGATGGGATTGTAAATGATGCATGCGACTCAAAGATGGAGGATTCTCCTTTCCTAGCCACGCCCTTATCCGGGTGAGCGATGCAATACTGATCAGCCATCTGACACATTTCCTCAACGCTTTCAAATTGCCTTTCTTAAGGAAAGTGGCCAGATCTTTGCTCATGCTCTGGAAAAGTTGTTCTCTAAGGAGATCTCGCAGTGATTGAAAAGTTTTGTTTGTTTTTGACAAATCGATCCATCGATCTAAGCAATGACTCGTACGAATTAGAAACGACAGAAACGATTCTCCTTTGTCAGGGCGCACAGAACGGAAACGTTCGCAAAAACGATCGGCAGAACATTGAAATTTCTTGAGGAGTTCTTCTTTCAATTGATCCTAAGTTAAATTTTGTTTCGCCGCGAGTGTGTGGTACAGTGCCAAAGCGCTACCCTTTAACACCGACGCAATATACAATGTCCACTTTTCCTTTGGCCAACCACAAGACGTTGCGTGACTTTCAAATCGAAAAGGAAACTATCGACGTCATCCGGTTTTTTTCCTCGAAAGGTGGTAAGTTTGGAATATATGTTGGTTTTGGTTGAGGCGCGCTTGCGGACCAGACTGGTAAGCTGGTGGAGGTTCTCTCGATACCTGTAATCTTTTAATTTCAGCATCGGTCTCTAAATCTGACTACCTCAACTTAAATTGACGTTCTTTATCTTCAGATTCCCTCTGTAGTCTTTTTTCTTCAGATTCAGATTCCCTCTGTAGTCTCTTTTCATCAGATTTCCTCTGTAGTCTTTTTTTCTTCAAACTCTAGTTCTAGTTTCCTTTGATTTTCTTCTCTCTCTCTCTCCTCTCTCTCTCTCTCTCTCTCTCTCTCCTCTCTCTCTCTCTCTCTCTCTCTCATCTCTCTCTCTCTCTCTCTCTCTTAGCCTATCTGCCCATCTATGCATTGTTGCACATAGTTGGTAAGTTTTTCTCCATCAAAACCCAAGCGTTCCGCTTGTTGAACATATTTATCAAAATCATCCATAATGAACCGTCAACAGATATAAACACAAAATAATTTCTAAGTATGATTAAAAACAAGGCGATATATGATGGTGTTATATGTTTCACAAAACATAACTATAATATATACAAATAAAAAATTCAATTTCCGGTGTAAACAGAAAACAGCTTACTAAAACAGGAAAGATATGACACCCGCTACACTGTCAAGCCACATGAATATTCTTCCTTTTAGTTGTGGCATGGGGGAAATGATTCATATCACTAGACTACATGTGATGGAGCGTCACATGCCTTGATGTGAGGCTACGTCACATGACAGAGAGTAAAAAAAACCTTGATTTAGCGTTGATCCGGAAACATTGGTCAACCCAGAAGGTCACTAACCAAGACTCAACAACTGGATTCAAAACTTGCTCACATCCCCGACTTTCACGTGCAAGCACCGTCGCCGTTGCCTGCAAAGTATCTTGATGACATTTTCTTTCATTTACAAGTCTTAAGTCTTTTCACATGAGTTGAATGTCTGGGAGCTACTGTCAATGTCCCGATAACATTTAATTATATTTATGTATATGTCAGCTGTAAACCTCAATGTTTAGTAAACGTTTCAGTAACTATTGAATAGTTATAAACCTTTGCACCAGTAAGCTTGTTATACTTGGATAATTCGTTCACTTCGACAACGTCTTCTCCTAATGTCAAACAGCCGTGACTTTCTCCATCCATTCTCATCCTCAGCATGCCTATGAATGAAACATACACATCAAGACATATCCTTGATATGCTGTTCACCACCCAATTCTCATGACATTATCGTTTAAGCGATTGCCTTCCGTTTCTTTGATATTTCCTCTTTCGCTGTACCTGTCCTCAGCAGTCTGCATATACCAGTCATCAAGAACTCTCCGCTCTTCCACGCAGAAACTCCTGAAGAAACCAAAGCAAAATTTTAGATCGTTTGGCGACTTTTCCTTCAGCTGTGCTGTTCCAGTTGTTTGGAACTCATTGCCTCCCATTTTACGAAACCATACCACTTCATCTGTTTTCAAAGCATACATCTGAAAACATCTTTTCAGCCATACTTTTGAACACTTTTTCCACACACTGTGTACACCTAAGTTTTATAGGAAAATAGACGTTACATGGGGATGAATGAATGAAGGCATACATGGTGTATGGAAGCGTGATGTACAATTTTCAACTAGGATAGAGCTATACAAATACTAGTTAGTATCATCAGTTCGACTGATCATTGTTGTGAGACCAGACTGTTATTTGACAGAGGTCCCACGTGTCAGGAAATGTCTTGTTTCATCCCTACCGTTGTATGGGCAGCATAAAAAGTAAAATCATGTTCTGTATTATCTTTTAGGATAGAAATGGATGATAGCAAACCTTACTACGCATTTCTTTGCGTTCTGGAGAACATCTCCATGAATTCCCTTCTGAATTTTGCCCCTGTTAAGCAGTAGAGATAAAAATTGACCGCATGGTTGCTGTAACGAAACATGAAGGTGACAGCCCGTATTAAGTGTGTCCTAGCAAGTTCATGGGCTGACATGGAAGCTGAGTAATCAAAAATGTAAAAAGCGATGAAATACACCATCACCGGCAAGGTCAGCGCAACGAAGGCCACAGACACAGTGATGATGGTCAATGTCACTGAGCTGGCTGCTTTCTCTCTAGCAGCAACGGATTCTTTATCAGCAAACTGGTTACGGACTTCTTGAACAGTGGACTTCAGTTTCCATGCCAGCACGCTGTTGGCTACAATGATACAAAGAAAAGGAATGAAACAGTAAAATGCAAAATGTATGAAGGTGAAGTTTTTTTGAACAAACATTGCATAGCTTCCTGGTAGTATAATGCACATATACTCATTGGTTTCCTTGAAGTAAGTCAGCTGATAGCCATACAGATAATGGGAGTACACAACACCGAAGAAAACGGTTATCCCCGTCAGCACACCAACAACTGGGCGCCGTGTGCACAGTGCGTTGACTCGATGTGGCCACACCACAGACACTGCTCTGTGAGCTGTCAGACTGACCAGGAACCAGGCACTGATAACTGTTGTCGACCCTCCTATCCAGTTGCGGGTTTTGCACAGAAAATCGTTTTGAACATGGATGACATATCCAAACGCCACTCCTATCCACTCTTCTAACAGCACGATGTCAAGAACGACCAAGTCGACGATGGCCAAGGCTGTAAAACAAATGTTTATTGTCGCCTTTCCTGATTTCTTTCTGCGCATGATGATGATGATCATGATGTTGCCAAAGTTGCCAACGAGCAGGATGAGGGGTGAGCCAATGGACCAGATGTAATAGCTGGCTTTGTACAGGGGATGGGAGTAAACTGAGGACCCCTCAGTGTCTGCCGAACTACCTGTGCTCGTTGAGCTGGCCCACAAATCTGTTTTGTCATTCCAGCTGCCAGTGCTTATAGAACTCTTCCACACAGCTGATGTGCTGCTCCAGATGTCTGATAAGGACATGGCTAATCAACAAATCAAAATCACAATGATGACTTTTCTGTAGCTTTATTCGTTGTTGAAATTGTATCAAACTGACATCAGGCGCCTACTATAATGAAAACGGAGTATTGTCTAGTCAATGCGTTCACGCTAACGCTTGTTTTTTAGCTGTGAACGTTTTGGCAGCCCTCATCAAGGTTCATATGCTAGGTAGTTTCTCCTCATTCACCTCCTCACCCTGAAACTCCCAACACACACACACACACACACACACACACACACACACACACACACACACATACACACTACACAATAACTCCTCTCTCTCTCTCTCTCTCTCTCTCTCTCTCTCTCTCTCTCTCTCTCTCTCTCCTCTCTCTCTCTCTCTCTCTCTCTCTCTCTCCACCTAGCTAGCTATCTGTCTATCAAGGTACCTATCTAGCTCTCTGTCTATTTCTCTGTCTGTTTATTTACTTATTTATTTATTCATCCATCTATCTACCTATTTATCTATCTCTCTATCGGTTTATCTATCTATCTATCTATCTACCTATCTGTCTATCTGTCTATCTGTCTACCGACAGATGAATATCTCTTACGAAAAAAGCATTAGGTGGATCTGTTTTTATCTTTATTTGAAAGAGACAAAACCAGTGTTACTAGGTGTTCTTTCCTCAAAAACCAAGAGGAATGTGTGGAGCAATGTGTTGATCTTGAACTCCGGACGCACAAGGCCTCAGTTGTTGCTCAATTGTTTCAGTAACAATTTCAACATCAGATTTTACACTGTCTCGTGCTAAGTAGAAAACAAATCTCTTTTCAGTTAAAACTTTGCATAGTTATCAAACACTCCAACTATAAATATGACAGTCTGTAACACACACACACACACACACATATATATATATATTATATATATATATATATATATATATATATATATATATATATATATATATATATAAAATTAATAAATTCCAAGGATAAGTACTGAGCACCATTCCAGCAACTTACAGAGTAGCTTGGTGTTGCAATGACTGCAAGAAATATTCAATTATAAACAAAGCTTGCTCTTGTGTCTTAGATTGAAGAAATAGGGGAAGATAAGCATTCATATCTGCAGTGGTAGTTAATACTGCCTAACAGTATGTGCTCAAGTGGGTGGATGGGGAAAATAAAATAAATGCTTCTCAAAATGAGCCTTCAGCAAGCTTATAATCTCCAATAGGGAGGAAACTCACTAACACGTAACTCCTGGTCATATACCGAATTTCGAAACTTGGTTGTTTCTCCTCAGTGACCGCGGAAAGTGGTAATTTGGCTCCTCTGCCTTTTCGGTTTTAGAAGAATGCTATCCCAGAAAAGGCTGGTGTGCAATACCGTAGTATGTTTGTTGAGTTTTCAAAAAACCAACCAAAGGTGCCACCTAAGAAGCAAAGAAAATCATGAAAGAACAAAACAAGCTACATTTTCGTGTGAAAAGTAGAAAATATAAAACAACTAACCTCTTAAGACACAAGTGCTGGGGGCCAGTTCTTGAATGAATCCGCAAGGGACTAAATTACAAAAAACTAATAAATTGCAAGGATAAGTACTGAGCACCATTCCAGCAACTTACAGAGCAGCTTGGTGTTGCAATGACTGCAAGAAATATTCAATTAAAAAACAAAGCTTGCTCTTGTGTCTTAGATTGAAGAAATAGGGGAGATAAGCATTCATATCTGCAGTGGTAGTTAATACTGCCTAACTAACATATGTGCTCAAGTGGGTGGAGGGGAAAATAAAATAAATGCTTCTCAAAATGAGCCTTCAGCAAGCTTATAATCTCCAATAGGGAGGAAACTCACTAACACGTACTACTCCTGGTCATATACTGATATTTCGAAACCTGATTGTTTCTCCTCAGTGACCGTGGAAAGTGGGAATTTGACTCCTCTGCCTTTTCTGTTTTAAGAAGAATGCTATTCCAGAAAAGGCTGGTGTGCAATACCGTAGTATGTTGTTGAGCTTTCAAAAAACCAACCAAAGGTGCCACCTAAGAAGCAAAAGAAAATCATGAAAGAACAAAACAAGCTACATTTTCTTGTGAAAAGTAGAAAATATAAAAAAATTTGGGGGAATGGTGCTCAGTACTTATCCTTGCAATTTATTAGTTTTTTGTAATTTAGTCCCTTGCGGATTCATTCCAAGAACTGGCCCTCAGCACTTGTGTCTTAAGAGGTTAGTTGTTTTATTTTTTTCTACTTTTCACACGAAATTGTAGCTTGTTTTGTTCTTTCATGATTTTCTTTCGCTTCTTAGGTGGCACCTTTGGTTGTTTTTTTGAAAACTCAACAAACATACTACGGTATTGCACACCAGCCTTTTCTGGGATAGCATTCTTCTTAAAACCGAAAAGGCAGAGGAGCCAAAAGGCAGAGGAGCGGTATTAACTACCACTGCAGATATGAATGCTTATCTCCCCCCATTTCTTCAATCTGAGACACAAGAGCAAGCTTTGTTATAATTGAATATATATATATATATATATATATATATAATATATATAATATATATAAATATATATATATATATATATATATATATATATAATTCAAGTATAAACAAAGCTTGCTCCTATGTCTTAGATTGAAGCGGTAGATAATTCTGCCTAGCTAACAGTATGTGCATGCGTGGGTGAATGGGGAATAATAAATGCTTCTCAAAATGAGCCTTCAGCAAGCTTATAGTCTCCATGGGGGAGACAATCTCCAGTGAGGAGGAAACTCGTTAACATATAACTCCTGGTCAGATACCGGTATTTCGAAAACTGATTGTTTCTTCTCAGTGACTGCGGAAAGTGGTAACCTGACTCCTCTGCCTTTTCTGTTTTAAGCACAATGCTATCCCCCCAAAAAGGCTGGTGTGCAATACCGTAGTATGGTAGTTGAGAGAGAGAGAGAGAGAGAGAGAGAGAGAGAGAGAGAGAGAGAGAGAGAGAGAGAGAGAGAGAGATGGGTAGATAGATAGATAATCCAAACATGTCTGTGTGTGTGTGAGAGAGAGAGATTGTGTGTGTGTGTGTGTGTGTGTGTGTGTGTGTGTGTGTGTGGTGTGTGGTGTGTGTGTGTGTGTGTGTGTGTGTGTGTGTGTGTGTGTGTTACACGCTAGACCGCTGACTTCCACAGTACAAGGTGGGTGAACATGTGAGGTATGTGCAGAAGCTTGTACGAGTTCGTTGTAGATCCCGTGGTAGGTGTCCAACTTGCAGACGACAAAATACACCAGGCGGTATGGAAACGAAGAGAATCCTTTCATATGCAAATGTTGAAGAATATAGGTACAACTAACAGCTATCAACTGACCCTCAGCTCCAAGAAGTCATACAGGAACTCAAACGTACATGCAACAGCCAATATTATATCAATGGCAGCTTTTCATCGATTAGAGTCTCATCCTTTTATATTCTTTTCTAGAATATTCTGCATATCGGTAAACTCAACCAATGAAATCTCGACAAGCTTAGGCGAATGTGATTCGATCAGCTTCTGCAGCATTCTCGAACCTTCGGTAATGCACTAGCAATTTACTGAGACCTGGTAAACATCCAAACACAATTTCGAATATTCCAATCGCGTTATCAACCGATCCGAAAATAAAACTGGACAATTAATTATGCATACGCACTTTCCAAATGTTTCAAATAAATCAACAACAGCACCACACTGACAGAAAATACAGAGATCTAAAAACTTGGCCACATCAGTCCCATGGACGACCGTCGCATTCCAAAGGACATGCTGTGCGGTGAGCTGGCTACAAGCTCTAGACCCTTAGGACACCCGTCCTACACTACAAGGATGTATGCAAGCGCGACCTGAGGGCAGGCAGCCTTGACCCAGCAGACCAGGAGACAGCAGCTTCAGACCGGGTCAGGAGGCGGTCCACCATCAAGGCCAGCATCCAGCAAACAGAGCAGAGGACAGAGCGGTTCAGTGACTGGAACGGTGGGTCTACAGACGGCAAAGAACTGCGTTGGCGCCCACAGACACTCATGACTGAGACCTCACCTGCAGCAACTGCAACATAGTCTGCCGTTCAAGGACCAGGCTCTTCAGTCACAGCAGGCGCTGCAACTCCACAACTGACTGATCCATGGCCCAACACATTGTCTCTTCAGACAGGTGGATGCGGTCACATTAAAATGCAAGGCATTCTGCGTTTCAAATCCATTTACATTTACTTATTGGACTTGTCTATCAGAGAGAAGTACCTTGCTGTTGAAAAAGGTAAAACACATATTCGATTTCTCTACTTTCATTATAGTAACATTCATTCCCATTTTAAAACAATCTTTTATGTTGAAATATTCTAAACAGACAGACCATGAACGAATCATGAATTTATGTTAGGAATCAAACATTAACAACATTTGCATCAAAATTGTCTGAATTATGTAGATGAGCCAAGAATGGTTCACGGAAAAAGAAGGCTTAGAAGCGGCAGTTAGCATTTGTCATTTTGATCATCGCAACCTTCCAAGGAAAATATTCAGAGTGCGTGACATACACAGTGTTTCCCAGGCATCAGGGTCAATGTTGCACACTTTCATGTCACGTTTGCACACATCCTTGAACCTGAGAGTGGGGCGTCCTGTGCGTCTGGTGCCAGTGGCAAGTTGGCCGTAGAGTAGTCCTTGGGAGTACGCCCATCTTCCATGCGCCTTACGTGCTCAAGCCAGCATAGACGTCCCTGGCTCAGCATGGCGAACATGCTTGGGATTCCAACCCTGGCCAGGATGTCGCTGTGCGGTACTCGGTCCTGCCAGGTGATGCCCAGAATGCGTTTGAGGCAGCGCATGTGGAAGGTGTTCAGACGGCGTTCCTGCCTCGCGTAGGTGGTCCATGTCTCGCTGCCGTACAGGAGAGTGCCGAGGACGCAGGCCTGAGAGACACGCATCTTGGTATTCTCTGTGAGCTTCTTGTTGTCCCACACCCATTTGGACAGCTTGGCCAAGGTTTCTGCGGCTTTCCCTATCCGCCGGTTGATCTCTATGTCAAGTGACAGGCTGGTAGAGATGGTCGACCCAAGGTACGTGAAGTCCTCAGTCACTTCCAGGGTGTAGTCGTTGATGCTGATAGAGGGTGCGTGGTTTGCATCCTGTGCGCTGACGTTGGTCTTCTTCAGACTGATCGTGAGTCCAAAGTCTTTACATGCATCAGCGAACCTGTCCATGAGTCTCTGCAGGGCTTCTTCAGTGTGTAAGGCAAGCGCTGCATCGTCAGCAAAGAGCATCTCTCTGGTGAGGATCTGGGACACCTTGGTTTTGGCTCTCAAGCGGGTGAGGTTGCACAGTTTTCCATCACAGCGTGTGTGCAGATAGATTCCATCTTGCGAGGAGCTGAAGGCGTACTTCAGAAGCATGTAGAAAAAGATGCCGAAAAGTGTCGGCGCGAGCACACAGCCCTGTTTTACTCCGCTTGTGATGGAGAAGGGTTCTGAGCAAGACCCGTCGTACATAACTGTGCTCTTCATGTCCTCGTGGAAGGAAACCACCATGCCGCGCAGCTGAGGAGGACAGCCGATCTTCTCCAGGAGACGGAAGATGTCTTTTCTGCTAACAAGGTCGAAAGCCTTCGTTAGATCGATGAATGCCAGATACAGTGGCATGCCCTGCTCTCTGCACTTCTCCTGAAGCTGGCGCACTGAGAAAATTATGTATTTTTGTTGACCGGCCTGCCCTGAAGCCGCACTGGGACTCTGGGTACACTCGAGCAGCAAGTGTCTGGAACCTGGTGAGGAGAAATGCGAGCGAATACCTTCCCGACTATGCTCAGGAGGGATATCCCTCTGTAGTTGTTGCAGTCGCTGCGGTCGCCTTTGTTCTAACAGAGAGTCACAATGGAGGCATCACGCATGTCTTGGGGGACTGCACCCTCCCTCCAGCACAGACAAAGCAGGTCGTACAAGGGCTGCAGCAGCACTGACTTCCCACACTTGATCACTTCAGGTGGGATGCCGACACTTCCTGGTGCTTTTCCACTGGCGAGCATGTCGATAGCTTTGCCGAGTTCCTCAAGCGTGGGCACCCGGTCCAGTTCTTCCATCACAGGCAAGTCATCGATGGCATCAAGGGCAGCGTCAGTGACTACTGTCTCCCTGGAGTAGAGCTCCGAGTAGTGTTCGACCCATCGCTTCATCTGGTGATCATGGTAAGTGATTGTCGCGCCTGCTGAAGACTTCAGAGGAGCAGTTTTCTTCACTTCTGGTCCAACTGCCTTCTTGATCCCATCAAACATACCACGAACATGTCCGCAGTCGGCTGAACGCTGGATGTCCTCGCACAGCTGCAGCCAGTAGTCATTGGCACATCGTCTTGCGACCCTCTGTGCGTTTCTCCGTACAGTTCGTAATGTTGCGAGCGTCTTCTCACTGGGGATTTCTTGTATGCCAGAAGAGCGTTACACTTGGCTTCGATGACCGGCTCCATTTCAGAGAGGTTGGCATCAAACCAGTCCTGGTTCTTCCGTACTCTCTTGCCGAAGGCTGAGATGGCGGCATCGTAGACAGCATCTCTGATGGTGTTCCACCTTGCTGTGTCATCTTGCTCTGGAAAGTCTTGGAGTGTCTCTTCGACGGCAGCTACAAATTCCTGTCTGCGATCAGGGCCTCCTGTTCTGCAACGTTGATGCGGAGATGACCTTTGCTTTGGAGCGGTGCAACTTGAGTGGCTGTATCCTCACTTTGCTGCACACGAGGGCGTGATCAGTGTCGCAGTCGGCTCTGTGGTAGCTTCTCGTTGCCAGGACAGTGTTCACAGCTGAGCGTCTTGTGACTACAAGGTCCAGTTGGTGCCAGCGATGAGACCTTGGGTGTTTTCCAGGACACTTCGTGTTGGGGCTTGGACTGGAAGAAGGTGTTGGTGACACAAAGGCTGTGGTATGAGCACAGCTCCAGCAACCTCTGTCCATTGTCGTTCAACTTTCCGACCCCATGGTGACCGGTGCAAGATGGCCACGACTGGTGATCAGGTCCAACCCGTGCATTGAAGTCGCCAAGAAGGAACAGCGGCTCCAATTTCGGTACCCTGCCAACCTGGGTGTCAAGCTTATTGCAGAAATGGTCCTTGATGTCTTCTGAACTACTCAGAGTAGGAGCATAAATGCTGAAGATGTTGACAAATCCTGCAACTGTAGCCAAGCGGATTGACAGGATACGATCTGTGCCACCTGTTGGGAGTTCCACTGATGCCAGAAGGCTGTTCTTTACTCGTATTCGTGGTTCTTTGGGTTCTTTCACTTTCCAGAAAAACGTGTAGTTTTCTTCCCTGCGAGGGCCACTAGAGGGTAGCCTGGTTTCTTGGATGGCCACAATGCTCACGTTGAGTCTTGTAAGCTTCTGTCTATGATAGCAGTCTTCATGGAGTCTTTTACCTGTGCAAGGTCGTCTGAGATTCCTGGGCACATGGTTCTCACATTCCAGCTTGCAAAACGAAGTGCTGGAAACTTCTTTGATTTTCTTGAATTGCCTGGTGCGATGTTTCCGTCTGCTTGTCATGCCTAAACATTTGAGCTCCAAGCATCCATTGAAGCAGGCAGACGTTGGCGAGTCAGCACCTTACTGGCTGGGGACTGCCCAGCTTGAGGCGGGTGGTAGCTGACCAGTGGGACACGATGATCCCTCCCACCGTCGGAGACAACCCGTGGCGTCCTACTCTACGCCAATCGAGTGTGGACTTATAACCCATAACTGCTGTCTCCCGTGTTGGTTCTTCGCTGAAGCAGTGAAGCTGGAGTGACCTCTCCAGGGCGCAACCCTGGGCGAGAAATATGGAGATGCTGTGATGCCCATGCATCAGTATCCCCCTCTCGGCCTCGCCAGTGGGCTCCAAAGGAGTGCGGGGCACAACGTTTGGCACTGGTCTGGCTGCAGGAGCTGCCGGAAAGAAGCCAGAGGTTGACGTCTAACCGCTTTAGGGGCTGAACTCCGGATTTTCTCTCTGGGTTTACTCCTAAAGCCTTTCCTTCTCCTGAGGGTGTCCACAAGCAGCGGAGCCATCATCCAATGGCCGGGGCACGGATGCTGGATGCTGGGGCGTCCATGGACCCAGGGTCTTCGCGCTCCCAGTCTGTCCAACGCTCCTAGGCACTTCGTGAGTTTAGCATCAGACTTGTTCCTTGTCCTAGATGAGTGGCCTGCCAAGGCTGCCGGGTCCCATCCACCCGGGTTTTCGAATAAGAGATTTCCTTCTCCTAGGCAGATTCGCAACTAGCGTTGCAGGCTCAGCCCGCCCGCCCAGTTATACCGCCGGGTACTCGGTCGCGCCAAGACACAGCAAGCTTTGTGGAAACAGGGACGCCACTGGAAGGCGTTGCTGTGGGAACTGTAATGTAGGAGAGGCCATTGCAATAGCCTTACAGCCTGGCGAACCAGACAGTGGCTACACGGCGATCACTACACCTGGAAAGGAGGGGTGATCGAGTTGCACATCACTTTCCTCTAGTGAGCGGGACGTCCGGCACCAGACCTCACCATCCCCTGCGGGGAGGGGTAAGTACCCCAAAAAGGATAGTGATAAATCCACCCGTCAGGCTGCCCGCAGTACCAACACTGAGGTGAGCGACCAGTGTAGGTAGACGCCCTACCTCCTCGGACAGACTTCATGTTTTCTGCCCTGCTTGGCTAACGGACTTTGAGTTTGGAATCTGGAAAAGTGTTATGTCATATTCGTATAATACTTCCAGTGGACATAATACGTATTTGTTCTTTGAATGTAAGAGGTCTCAGGAATACATGTAAAAGAACCCCTATTTTTCGTTATTTAAAAAGCAGTAGATTGATTTTGCCTATTTACAAGAAGCCCATGTAACTGAGAATGGTGTCTTGTTATGGGAAAAACAGTGGGGAGGAAAATTATTTTTAATGAGGGTATGAAAAGGAGTCAAGGAGAGATTATTCTAATATCAAAACAATTTGATGGTAACGTAGGTGTTGCACTGGCTTAAGAGAGAGTCTTAGTTGAGTCAGTCAAAAGTGAACTATATGACTCTAAACTGGCAAATATCTATGCTCCAAATTATATGAAAGATGAATCAATTACAAGAAACGTGCGTTGAATATAATGAGCAAAATCTGTTGTTGTTTGGTGGTTTTAATTGTGTTATGAAGAGCAGTCTTGATATTATTACGGGTCAATGTCATCATGAGTCAGAAGTAAGGGAGTTAAAGAATGTAGTAAGAAATTTGAATCTAACACACATATGGTGAGCTTTTCATAATGAAGAAAAAAATTTCTCCAGGGGTAAGAATAACCGTTTTGTTACTCGACGTTTGGATTGCTGTTTTGTCAGAGGGAATGCTACCCTTGCGTGTTTAGTGTGAACTCACGAGGGTTGCGCATTCAGATCACGAAGCTCTCATAACGGAATTGAACAACAGTAATTTTGAGAGAGGCCCAGGATACTGGAGATGTAACAATAGATTTTTGTTTTTACAAGATACTAAGTTTGTTGCAGAGATGAACGATTTATGAGATAAGCATCTTAATGATGCTTTCGATGATGTTTCTTATATACGTAGGTGGGAACTATGTAAAGTTGAAATTCGTAATTTTTGTACTGTGTATGGAAAATCACTTGCTTGCAAAAGAAGAAATCGTGAGCTTCCGGAAAAAGAAAAGACATTAGCCTCTAATCCCTCTAGTTTAGCGGTACAGAAACAGTTTCTTAGCCTAATACAAGAAATAGAGTTGCTCCAGGTTGAAAGAGCAAGAGGAGCGCAAATTAGAGCAAGAATAAAATGGATTGAAGAAGGTGAAAGTAACACAAAGTATTTTCACCATCTGGAAAAGGCTAGAGGAAAGAAGAAAGTAATAACGAGATTAACTAAAGATTCAGGTGAGATAATTACAGATTAGACAGAAATTTTGCAAGAACAAGTCTCATTTGATAGGAAGTTTTATAACCAAGAAACTGTAGAAAAAAGACGTTAGGGGAACAACAAATATATTTATGGAGAATGACTGGACGCTAATGCAGCTGTTTCATGCGAAGGCATGGTGAGAGTGGAAGAAATGACAAGCGCTCTGAAGAACATGAGAAACGGATCTGCCCCCGGCAATGACGACCGACAATATAGTTTTTCTTTTAAGTTTTGGAATGAAATATGTAAACTACTTACACAGTCGTTCATAGAGGCTTTCCATGTCGGTAAACTATCTTATTCTCAAAGACATGAAGTAATAACTCTGCTACGTAAGGGAAAAGATCTAGATAGAGACAAATTAAGTAAGTGGAGACCAATCATGTTAACTAACAATGATTACAAAATATTAGCCACCAAAGTCTTAGCGTTAAGACTTGGACGAGTCATCACTACCTTAGTAAATGAAGATCAGGTAGGATATATCAAAGGCAGAAACATCGCTACAATTATAAGATCGAATGATGACGAAATCAATTACCAAAATAAAACTAGTAGAGCAGGCTTTTTGCTCGCTATTGATTATGCAAAATTATTTGATTCGATATCAAAGAGTTTCTGCTGAAAGTGTTTGACGTTTTTGGTTTCGGACCAGATTTTTTAAATGGGTATCAATTTTGACAAACGGAAACATGACCTTTGTAAATCACGGAGGTTGGAATTCAGAGCTTTTTTATGTAAACTGCGGAATCAGACAAGGTTGCCCGTTCTCACCATTTAACCTTTGTGCTAGCCGTCGAGCTACTAGCCATTAAGATCCAAAATAGTTCGATTGGAGGTATCGAAGTTCCTTTACATTCTGGAAATGGAAATATTATAATATTAAGATAAAACAAATGGAGGATGACACATCATTGTTTCTCAAAGACCGACATGATAATGTTTAAATCATTAGAAATCTTGTCATCCTTTGAAAAGTTTTCTGGCTTAATGTTGAATGTTCAGAAAACAAAAGCTGTACTAATGGGAACTATGAAAAAAGACCCCAATCTCTCATTCCCAACAGTAAACAGAATGAAAGTTTTGGGAATTTATTTTAATACCAACAAGATGGCAAAGAACACTGATGAAAACTGGAATGAAAGAATCAATGACATTAATAGTATAATACTTGTACAATTGGAAAAGGAGAGGTCTTCCTATTCAAGGTAAAGTGATTGTTATAAAAACTTTTCTAATAAGTCAATTTGTTTATATAATGCAGTGTGTTGGTCTTTCAGATGCAGTGCTGCATAAAATTAACACACCGTTGTACGATTTGTATAGCAGAAAAAAAAATCAGTAACAGGAAAGCATTCGAGAAAGCGAAGAGGAAAGTAATCGAATCAAATGTGTACGAAGGTGGTCTGAACATGATCAATATGCTTCAGTTCCAGAAGCTTCTAAACTTACAATGGATGAGTACATCATGTGACGCCATAGAAAATGAAAACTGGAGGTTGATCCCACTGTAGCGTTTGAATAAATTGGCAAATGAGGATACGTTTTTCAGTGTAAACACAAAGAATATGCAGGATACTGATAGAATTGAAAATGATTTCTGGAAAGATATGTTTGCATGTTATCTAGACGACAAAACTATAAGTAAACAAAGTAAAAGAAACAGAGGTAATTTCCAGTCACAACTTCTCCATAACAACTCTCTGATTAAATACAAGAATAAAGTATTATTCTTTCTCAACTGGCATGATACAGGAATTAAACAGATGAAAGATATAATCCATCAGAACGAACATAGATTTTTGTCTATTGAGGAAGTACAGAATATGATTGGGCGAAACAAGGCTAACATTACTTTTTAATATAGTGCCCTCATTTGCTCTATTCCCAAAGAGTGGATTCAATGGACAAAGAGAGAGGAGATACATGAACAAGCCGACAGGATTGTGATGCCAAACATTTTAATACAAAATAAAGAATATCAGGAAAATGTTATCAAAAGACAACGTAGCAAACTTAACAACGGCCCATTAATTCTGGGAAAGGAAATTTGGTTACACTCTAGACAAACAGGCCTGATCTAGGGCTAAAGAAACCACCACAGAAGTAGGACTTAGAGTCATTCACTGGAAAGTGTTACATAATTTTTACCCTACAAATATAACGTTGAACAAAATAAAAATACGAGAATTTTTTTTAAATGTTCATATTATGTTGATGCGGTGGATTTCGTTGAACATTTTTTAATAATTGTCCACTTGTAAAGAATTTCATCGAGCAAAAAAAATACGTAGACACAAATATAAGGCTAACGTTGCAAGTCACCGATGTTCTATTTGGTGTGAACAGTTTAATCTGCCCACGTAGAAAATATGTGTATATCAATTTCATTTTATTGTTGGTAAAATGTCAATCAGTATTTTTTGAAAAGACACGATCTGCATTCTCATTGCAATCAATCGTTGAAAAAGAATTCCATATAAGGAGCAACTTCATACCTTACCCCATCTTCCAGCTTCTTTCGACCCCGTCCACGAGTCCCCCTCCCCCTCCCCCCCCCCCCCCCCTCCCCCTCCCTCCCTCCCTTCTCCGGCACCCGCTCTCCTCTTTCTCTGCTCTCTTTTTTTTTCTCTTTTGGCCTGTGTCGGTTCATCAGTAGCTGGCGCTCTCTTACATGTTTTTTTTTTAATTATACATTTTAGTTCACGTTTCCAAGTTTAAATCAATTAATTCATTCATTCTTTCATTTATCAACTTATTTCCTTTCCTTTCGGGGGTTGGGGATGGGAGAAGTTCGTGATTCACCGTATATTTGCTTATTTTTTGTATAATTAAATGTATTTGCGGAGAGGATTTATCAACGTGTATATGCTTTTGATTATATACGCATGATTTTGTAGGCTGTTGAATACTTATCAAAGAGAAAAGGAAAAGGGCTAACCAAGGTGAATGCACCTTTGACTGCTGCTGTAAATAGAAACCAGTATCAAAGTCATGGGAAAAGAAAGAGGGAGAGGAGAAGGGCAGAGTGGACAAATGGAACATCGGAGTGACAGGAGGAGGGCAGCTGGACGGAGAAGGTAGAAACGAGACGGATAGTGGAACAATGTAGGACACGGAAAAAATAACTTGTCATTAACATATTCTCAGAAGCAAACCTATGCTAAGCTGTCTGCTCTAGCTAGTTCTGATTGTCATATTCGCGTTCTTTTTACACCACCTGATTTTATATAGCTTTCGAAAAAGCATTTGGTTTTCCCTGCAGGGATGCCCTAACTGAATTACCATTACCTTTTCATTTGCATCAGAAAACAGCGCGAATCACAAGCAAGACGCTTGATTATGTAAGACATACAGATAACATAGTACTGAAAACAATGTGCAACACAAGCACGAAAAACCAGTCTGTACGAAAGCACAGCGATGTGTTGAATTACTAATCTCTACAACGGAGAGAACGGCACTGGGGGCACCCTGGACCCAGAGACGATGACCAGAAAGCCCCCAGACCTTCGTCTGGTTCCTAAACAGAACATGACCTACAAGACCACGCCCCACACAGTGTCGATTCTCCCTTCACATCCAGGTTTCACACGAGCGAGCTCTTTGATGTTACTGTGTCAGTAAAGAGATACGTTACTTGTTTCTTCTTACGTCACCTTTTGTGTGAAGTGTCAGGATTTCTGTTTTCCCTGCCATTAAACAGTTCTATGTTATCTAATCCTTGAGCGCAGATAGACAGAAAATTAATACTTACATATGTGGTAGCCACTAGGTTGGCAAAATTAAATGTCAATACTTCCACATGGTGTGACCCTTCCACAAAAATACAAGGGGCTTCAAACGTGCTGTAAACATGACAGTAGATTTGGTTCAGTGGTTAGTGTGTTTCACAGAGAATGGAGAGGCTACAATTTTGAACAGCCAAGACACCTCGAGCATCCCATACCACAAATCAAGCGTGTCATCTCCCCATGATGAAATGATATCACGCAAAAGAAGTGGCAAGGTGTGGTGAATGAGAACAATGTAACTTGACACAGCGCAGTGTCTGGGAGTTTTGTAAAGTATGGATACCTGTCACAAGGTTGAAATTGAAACTAGATTCCCTCGCCCCCAGATAAACGACTCAGACAAATAAACATGCACACAAGAAACATGTACCTAAATATGGCAATGAAATACTTTACATGATTCCTTTACACCACAATCTCTCTCGCCAATAAAAAGATAAGCCAAAACCTTGGGCCCACAAATACGAATAAGTTCCTCTGAAAACCGACTCGTTTGAGTCCCGGACGGACCCACAGAATCGTCTCAACCCAAGCCGCTACCAACCCAAGCCGCTACCAAGAAAACCTTATCTTTTAGGAGGGAGGGGATAAAGGGGTTAAATGGAAAGAACGACTTGATTTTTCACAGCTCAAAAAAATAGCCGCACAGAGGCTGTGATTTGTCAGAAATATTCCGATATAAATACTGTCACCACACTGCCAACCGCACAGTCTAAATTCAGATACCAGTAAACACACACACACACACACACACACACACTCTCTCTCTCTCTCTCTCTCTCTCTCTCTCTCTCTCTCTCTCTCAGTCTTCACCTGGCCGTCGAAGGGAGAGGTTGTACGACCTGAACTCTCATTCACTGCATTATGACTGACACAGCTTTCGCTCTCCATGAACTGTCGCCTGTCAAACAGCAGCAGTTTGAAACCAGGTGTTCACAGATTTTACACAGCCTTCATGCTCAAGGTGTTAGTCTTAGTCGACAAATTTATGATCTTTTTTCAAATCTTCAAAACTCCTTCAAGATTTTCGAAGCTGATCTTCAAGGCGCAAAAACAGACATCAAAGACAACAGGTGGGACATAAGTGAACTTCAACAAAATAGTGTTTTTCTACATGACAGATTAAACGAAATAGAAGAAAAACTTGAAAGACTAGATGTGGCAAAACGAGAAAAGAATTTGATTTTTTTTGGAATACATGAATCAGCAGCATGGGAAGAGGCGAATGACACGGACGAAATCGTAGCAGTACTCAATTACTTCTCCTCCGACAGATGGTGGTCAACCAGAGACATTGAATATACGTATCGTATCGGAAGACACGAAGATGGAAACTGGCAACGTCCTTTAATCGTATGTTTCAGCCACATGAACGACAAACTCTACATTCTGAAAAACAGATATCTCAGAGCTCGGCTCCGACAAGAGGATATCCGAGTGGCAACAGATCTCACTGTTAGCCAAAGGGAGCAGTGCCAGCAACTGAAGCAAGAAGGTAAAATACCTATATTTAGAAACGGAAGACTGTTCGTAGATGGTAGGCCACACAACTACATACCCAGGCAATCAAATGATAGCCATCAGCGGTCATTAAAAAGCGATGATGGCCCCACCAGCTACAAGAGACATGGCCCCAGCAACCAAAAAGGAAACGTGGAAGAACGCCTGCATCGTGTCTCCCCTGATCAGCAGCAGGGGAGGGGCGTTTTCCGTGTGTTCCCCCAGACCAACTACGGCAGGAAAGGAAATCTTCTCCATTTGTCCCATCAGATCAGCAGCAACAGGTTTTCGAACACTTCCCTTTGCTAGACTCAGTGCACTGGCCACCACTTTTGAACCGGCAAAATATGGCGCATCGTGACAACCCCTCGCCTTACAGGTTTGGCTTTTCTCCTCTATCCGATAGTCCTCTGGTCACTCCACAGGAATTCAATGCTCTTCCCACACCTCACAGGTCACTAAATGGTCAGAGAGCAGAACTGCAACGGAGAGGGGTACAAAAGGGAATCGGGGAAATACATAAAGAAAGACAGCGAGAAGAGGATCAACAACACAACAAACAATGCCTATGGGAAACAGCAAAAACAGCTAGACCAGCAACGGCAACATCAAGAACAGATCCAGCAACAGCAGCATGAACAGCTCCTAGAGAGACAGCAACAGGGGCAAGAAGAACAACAGATTCAGCAAAGAAACGGTCAACAGCAAGAACAGGAACAGAAAAAGCAAAAGAATCAGCAGCAAGAGAACGAACAGCTGCAAGAAAAACGACAAAAACAGCAACACCAAGAACAGTTGCAAGGAAAACAACAACAATCAAAACAGATGCAAGATGAGCAACATCAGCAAGATCAGCTGCAAGAAAAAGAGCCGCAACTGCAAAAGGAAGAAGAATGGCAGCAAAAAAGCAGCAGGAGTCGCATCAGCAGCAAGGATCAGGTCAGCAACAGGAAAAGCCAGAACAGCAGCGGCAGTTAGAACAGCGACAACATCAACGTATGCTGGACCAATCTGAAGACAAGCGATCTGTGGAACAGCATGAAAATGATATTAATAACCCAGCCTGCCCTCAACTAGTGCACACAGGTCTAGGGAAGAGGACAGTGCAGACTCTGACCCAAATCCTGTGTCTGGACAGTCACGCCCCAGAACTAGACTGGTGTCAGGAACCAGGACTACCGAGCAGGATGAGGAGGGGCGTGCCTTACGCTCTCGGACATGCCGGCAACGCGCCATGAGTCAGACGAACATTGTGGATGCCTTCCGCAGTGTGCGAACGAACAGTGTCTGCAGCAGGGACGGGAGTATGCCGAGACAGCCTTCACCTCGAGGAGAAGCAGCAGCAAACACTGGTGAGAAATAGGATAGAGGCCGGGCACAAATCACAAGTGATTGTGGGTGCAGGATTCCTGACATTGACCATTCCCCACGTCAGTTTCTACAAAATATACATAAAAAAACCCATTTTCCAGTCAGTATTCTTAATTATAATGTCTGCGGACTGCAGTCAAAATTAACTGATAACGAGTTTGTCGATTTTATTCAAAAGTACGATTTTGTTTGTCTGACAGAAACATTTATGGACAGTGAAATTGACAAGAGTATTTTTCAAGATTTTCATATTTACTCATCAAAAGCTAAGAAATTATCAAGACATGGAAGATGTTCTGGGGGTGTAGTGGTCTTGGTTAAAAATGTTTTTTCTGATTTTGTACAAAGAATTGACATTGATATCAATAATGTTCTAGCTTTGAAAATATCAAAAGAATTTTTAAGAACAGATAAGGATGTTTTTCCTTATTGCAGCCTATATTCCACCCTACGATTCCCCCTTTTGGAAATCAGAACCTAACGATATGGTATCGAGTTATCAGAAAAATGTATGCTTGATCTCCATGAATCCTTTTAGATAGACTTTTATGCATTGATTTTTGGCGATTTAAATTCTCGCACAGCCAACAAAAATCTCGATTTCAGTTTGTCTGATGATGGTGATTATTTGGAGGAAATAAGGAAATTCGTCAAAAGGAATTCACAGGATGTTGAAGTGAACCAGTTCGGTGAACAGCTTCTTGACTCTTGCAATATTTTTGACTGTTGCATTTTGAACGGACTTGTTGAACATGGTTTTGATGACAGTTGTAGTTTCTTATCCGATTTTGGATCCAGCCTGGTGGATTATTTTGTTGCATCTTTTGAGCTGCTTTATCAATTTGAATGGAGATATTTAATGGTGAAAGATAGGGTAGATTCGGACCACTTACCAGTTACCTTGTCAATTTTGTTGGAATCTGATGAAAGGATTATTAGCAATACAACTGACAGTAGTAAGACGAATAATGTGAATAAAGTTTTGTGGGATAAAGCGAAAGAATCCGACTTTAGAACAAATTTTAACAGTAAAGATAACATAATTAAATTAGAAAATGCTGCTCAAGAATTGGACCTGGATGTTGATCACGCCTTGGAAGTGTTTAATGATTGTTTGAAGTGTGCCGCACATTGTATGGTTAAAAAATGCTGTGTCTCGCCCAAGAAGAAAAAGAGCGCATGGTATGACCAAGAATGTCAAGATGCTAAAGTTAAAAGTGAAAAAAATGTTAAGAATTTTTAAAAGAAGCAAGAGGAATAAGAAAAAGACGCTTGAAAAGGACAGACTTGAGTACACTAAAAGTAGAAAGGAATATAAAAAAAAACTGCTTAGAAAGAAAAAGCAGGAATTCCGCAGAAACACAGCTGAATCCTTGGCAGCCAATGCGCACAAGTCAGCTGAGTTTTGGAAAGAATTAAAAACGTTAGGTGGTGTGAGTGTACGAAAGGATTTGAGTGATAGAATTGGATTGGATGACTGGTTTAATCATTTTCAAGGAGTTTTTAATGAGGGTAGTAACGATTTAGAAGGAAACGGAAGTAATGTTACTTACGATCTGGCAATGCAAGTGATGATAGTTTAAACAAAGAAATCACAGAAGAAGAAGTAAAAGAGGCAATAAGGAAATTAAATAATGGGAAAGCAGGGGCTTAGACGGTGTTGTTCCGGAGATGTTGAAAGCAGGAGGAGAGGTGGTCGTTAAGTTCCTAACAAAGCTTTTCAATAAAGTGTTTTATTCTGGGATCTACCCACGGGAATGACGTAATGCTATAGTTGTTCCAATTTTCAAAAAAGGTGATGCCGACCAGCCAGACAACTATAGAGGGATATCATTGATTAATGTTTCTTGTAAATGCTATACATCCATTCTGAACACAAGATTAATTTCTTGGCTAGAAGATACTGATATAATAGTTGAAAACCAGGCTGGGTTTCGAAAAGATTATTCAACAGTAGACCAGATATTTAATCTCTATGCTATTGTTCAGAAATACTTAAATAAGAAAAGACAGAAAATTTATGTTGCTTTTATTGATTTCAAAAAGGCATTTGACTCTGTTAACCATGCAAAACTACTGAAGGTAGTTTTATAATGAGGGTATAAGAGGGAAATTCTTTGGTGCCTTGAAAAGCATGTATGATTCTTTAATCTCTTGTGTGCGCGTGAACAGTGAATTTTCAGATTTCTTTACATGTCCATCAGGTGTACGACAAGGCTGTGTCATGAGTCCCACATTGTTTTCTCTATTTATTAATCAACTGGCAAATCACATTAATAACACTGGTGTCCATGGTGTTCAACTATTACCTACTCTGATTGAATTGTTCATTTTGCTATTCGCAGATGATGTAGCTTTGCTATCAACGTCACCGGGAAGCTTACAAGCCCAATTAGATTCTTTAAAAAGCTGTTGTGATAAATTCAAATTATCTGTTAACAAAGATAAGACTAAGATCATGGTATTTAGGAAAGGTGGGTATTTAGGATCAAGAGAAAGGTGGTTTTTTGAGGGTAAAGAACTAGAAATTGTTAATATTGTATTGTTATTTGGGTTTTTCTTTCACAACAATGTTGAGTTTAGGACGTGGTACAAATCATTTAGTTGCTAAAGGGAAAAAGGCTGTATATTGGCTTTGTCAGGCTTTTAAAAAATGTAAAGAAATGTCACCAAAGATATACCTAAAAAATTTTGATGCTAAAGTACAGCCTGTATTATTGTATTCATCAGAATTATGGGGTTATAAGAGGTTAGAAAGTACAGAGAAAGTGCATTTATTAGCCTGTAAAAGATACTTAGGTTTACCCCTAAAGACCCCAAATAAAATGGTTTATAGTGAGCTTGGTAGATATCCCTTGTTTGTAAACTCACAAATTAGATGTATTAAATACTGGTTTAGATTGATACAAATGGAACAAAGCCAATTACCCAAACAGGCATACATAATGATGCTATCGATGGACAACGATAATAAAAGGTGCTGGGTAACCGAGATAAGAGAAATGCTTTCTAAGGCGGGTTTTTATGAAGTGTGGATAAACCAAGGTGTTCAGAACGTTAATGAATTTTTGAAAATATTCAAGCAGCGTTTATTATATATGTTTTTCCAAGAGTGGTCAGGCACAGTCAGAGACAGAGAAAGATATAGCTTGTATAGATTGGTTAAAGATAATTTGAATATCAGTACATATCTAAATGAAATCAATATCTTTTGTTTTCGGGTGGCATTAACGCAGATTAGATGTGGTGTGCTACCAATAAACAACAACATGAATAGATATGGAAATGATGTTGCACAGTCTTACTGCCCATATTGTGAAATACATGTAGAAGATGAAAAACACCTTTTATATGTTTGCCCGTTGTACTCGGAATTGAGAAACAGATTTTTCCCAATGGAATTAATGTTTCAGTTGAAAGATTGTTAGCTGGAGAACCCAAACACTTGTCCATTGTGGTCTCAAAGTTTATATTTCACGCTGTTAGGCAGAGACAGAAATTTTTAGAAAGTAATCTATAAAACTCAAATATGCACATATGTGATGTGATTTCTATAGCAACATGTGCATACTATAGGCAGTAAGTCGATAGTGTTTATGTCAAGGTTTAATGGATGTAATGCTGTACTTATTGATGTATGAAAGCTCCTACCCCAGTCCAATCCCATTCCCCCCCCCCCCCCCTTCCCCCGCCTTTCCATTCCTTCATGCTTATGTGCCAATGGCCTAAAAACATTAAACCATTTCATTCATTCTCTCTCTCTCTCTCTCTCTCTCTCTCTCTCTCTCTCTCTCTCTCTCTCTCTCTCTCTCTCCTCTTCTCTCTCTCTCTCTCTCTTTATCACACACACACACACACACACACACACACACACACACACACACACACACACACACACACACACACACACACACATACTGTGTGTGTGTGTGTGTGTGTGTGGTGTGTGTGTGTGTGTGTGTGTGTGTGCGCGTGTGTGTGTGTGTGCGTGTGTGTGTGTGCATGCGTGCGTGTGTGTATGTGTGTGTGCGTGTGTGTGTGTGTGTGTGTGTGCGTGTGTGTGTGTGTGTGTGTGTGTGTGTGTGTGTGTGTGTGTGTGTGTGTGTGTGTGTGTGCGTGCGTGCGTGGCGCGCGCGCGTGTGTGTGTGTGTGTGTGTGTGTGTGTGTGTGTGTGTGTGTGTGTGTGTGTGTGTGTGTGGTTTACGTTTTGAGAACCTGAGGAGATTCTTTTGTCATTTCATCAAGATTAAGTAGTAAGTACAACTAGATAAACATCCGTCAAGAAAACAAACGGACGAAGTGATAATAATACAAAACCGAGTATGAATAGCGAGGACTGATCGTGATTTTTGCTCCTGATCTTTTATGTTGTTAATACACGAAATCCTATTTGCTTTACATCATAGAAAGTTGTAATCAACGCTTTTGTTCTTAGTATTTTAATGTAGCATCCAGTCTCGCGAAGTACTCACTGAAACATTTACACCATTGATTACGGCACAAAGAGCAGCATTGTGCACTGTTCAGGGTGAATGTTTGATAGGTGCCCGAGTGTGCGTTCGCTCTTTCTTTGTCTGACAGGTTTTCTGTACTCCAGATAAGGGTGAAAATACTCAACATGTTTGTGATGGGATGGGATCACAAAGCAGCTGTTTTTAACATTTGTGGATAGCTCCTGTTTTCATCAAACAAGATCTTACATCTCATATGTCATGATTCTTCTTGTTTTTCAATAGGAAACCAAACTGTCATCCACCCACCTCCCTTTCCCCTCTTAACCCTTTCTTTCCTTAGCGTATTTTGCAGCTCTCAGAAACCTTATTTTGCCGCTACTTTTCAATAACAAACCAAACTTTCACCTTCCCCACTTCCCTTTCCCATCCTAGCCCCTTTCTTTCCTTTCTATATTTCGCAGCTTTTGGAAACCTTCTTTTGCAGCTCCTGAAGATTGCTTATGACATCAGCTTTTCAACAAGATGTACGCAGGTAAAACATTCTTCAAGCTCGAGATCAGAACATCTTGTTGAAATGCATGAATACCGATCCATACCAGTGGCTCTGCGTTCCAGTCACCCTAAATACAGCTTTAACCAGGTACAAATCATGATCCCTTAACTGTTGCCTTATTGCCAGACTGGAGACTTCACCCACTTGCCATGAATGCCCAGATATTGCCTTTCCGTCAACTCTCTCTCCTCTCTCTCTCTCTCTCTCTCTCTCTCTCTCTCTCTCCTCTCTCTCTCTCTCTCTCTCTCTCTCTCTCTCTCTCTCTCTCTCTCTCTCTCTCTCTCTCAAAGTGCATTGTACTTATAACATCCTCCATATTTGTACCACTGTATGTATTGACTTGTTTTGCATTATCGCCATTCATTGATTTAAACTTAATAGTTTGTTTATCTTTAATTTTGTGTGTTTGACATCCTGCACCAAACACTATCCTTTCTTGGTGTTTGCCGTTTTATTGGCTTATTGATTTTTCTAAAGATATATTCTGTTGTCTGTGTCCTTAGGCTTAAAAGTTTACCTTTCTTTCTGCGCGTTTGTCATCATTGAGCACTATGCACTGTCGTTACTTATTCTTGACTGGTTTCTGGATTATTGATTTATCATCCTCTGTGTCTCTTTGTGAAAACTCTTTTCCTAATCGATGTTTTTGTCTCACTATTCCTTTACCTCCCATGCCTTCCCAAACTACCGCTGTTCCATTACTTAAAGTTGGACATCGCAATGTCTATCAGTTATTTGATAAGGTCCTTGGCATCTCCTCACTTTTGAAATAGTTACCCCATCCAGTACAAGTATTTGGTGTCACTGAAACAAGATTAGACTCTCGCATTACAGATAATCCTATCAGAATCCCTGACTACAAATAGAAAGATGCGACAGTGATCAACCCCAACATACTGGCCTTGTTATATACGTTTATCAGTCAATTGCCAACATTACCCAATGCAGAACCGATCTTCTAACTAATACTGTTGAATGTATCTGGATTGAAATCTAAAAAACAAAACAAACAAACAAACTCCAAATTACCGCCATTAATAATCGGAAATTTGTATAGAAACCGATCTTTCACATTCGTATGGTGCGACAACTTTATACAAATGATGGATCTGATCCGTCATAAAAATTCAAATATTCTCTTGTTAGGAGACCTTGATATTGATATGTTAAAACAATAACCAGCTTCGACAAGCACACTTTCACTTATTGCACTCCATCAAGTAGTACAAACCCCAACGAGAATAACTAGAACAACTGCGACTCTTATTGATCATATATACACAAACAACTTCTTTTTCTTCTTCCGCGTTCCAGAATCATGATTCATATTTCCAGACCAGTTTGTTGGATGAAGTCTGTTGTCTTCAGATCCTTCATTGTGCCCCAAAGCTTTGCCGTAAGCGTGGCTGCGTGTGGCCAGCGCTGTATCCGTGCATCCTAGTAAAGGGGGCA
>CM031596.1:93335615-93353115 GCA_018398815.1 Conus ventricosus
GTATGTGTGAGTGTGAGAAAGAGACATCAAAGCTGGTATGATACGGAATTTTGAAACAAAAGGAAAGAAATGCGAACATTGTTAAAGAAATTGAGTCGTTCTTACAGTGTAAAGACATCACGTCGTTCTCAGCAAGAAAGTAATAGATATGCTTTCTGTGTAGCCAGAAGGGAATATAAGAATCTGTTATTCTATAAGACAAAAATGCATAATCGTACAATGATTGACAAACTGATAGTCTCTATAAATAGTCAAAAAGATTTATGGGAAACTATCCATCAAACTTGTCCAAAAAAGAAAAATTAAATTCAATAAAACACAAAACACCGTCTTTTTTTAGCGCAAGCTTTCGAGCCACTGCTCTTCTTCAGGCCGCATAACAACAAGTGACGCAATAGAAAAATGACGTCCAAAAAAGAAAAATGTAAGAAACCAAATTACGGTAGATGATTGGTTTAAACATTTTAAGATGCTTCTGGAAAAAGATGATAATGTTACTTTTCTGGAAAATGAGGAAATGGATAATGGTATAGAAAATCACAATGCCACTCTTTTAATTTTCGGCCACGTGGCCTTTTTCAAGAGAAAAAACAAACAAACAAAAACAATGCAACTACGTGATGTCCATCTTTGGCAACTGGTCAGAGCAAAGAATATATTTATGACGTCAATTCTTTCTTCCCTTTGGAGGACTATTGCTTTTGTTTCTGACAATGGTATAGATGATGATGATAACGATGATGATGATGATGATGATGATGATGATGATGATGATGATGATGATGATGATGATGATTTCTTCAACAGACCAAAAACAAAACAAAAACTGCAGGACCCGACGGTATTATTGGCTAAATATCAGAAAGTGCGAGTGCATTCGTTGTTCCATTCTTTGTAAAATTTTTCAATGTTCTTCTTAAGAAAGGATTGTACCCATATGGTTGGACTGAATCGATTATTTTGCCCCTTTATAAGCCAGTAATCTGGGTAATTATCATGGTATAAGTTTGTGTGATACAAGCAGTAAAGTATATGGTATAATTATTAACAGTCGCTTACAGGCCTGGGTAACAGAACATAACATTACTGGAGAATATCAGGCTGGATTTAAAGCGGTTACTCTACTTTCGATCATTTGTTTACACTACTGGCATGCGTTCAAAAACAACTTTGTAATGATCCAAAACTTTATGTTGCTTTTATTGATTTTGAGAAATGTTTTGATACTATCAATAGAAACTTACTCTGGCCTATTTTGCTGAAAAATGGAATTACATGAAAACTTTTTCGTTGTGTTCAAAGTCTGAATGCTCGTATTAAATGTGGTGCTACTTTTACAAATCAATTATCTCGCTCGTCTGGGGTGAAGCAGGGAGACATATGCAGTCCAATTCTTTTCTCATTACTCACAAATGAATTGGCTTTGGAGGCAATCAATAATGGCAGACATGATGTTAGTTTTCTGTTCGGTTCGCTTGAAGTGTCTATCCTTTTACTGGCTGACGATGTTGTCTTTCTTTTCGAGACTATCGTTGGTGTGCAAACACAGTTAAATAGTTTGCAGAGAGCATCCTCTTCACTTTGTTTAAAGGTGAATATGGAAAAAATTAATATTGTTGTTTTCAGAAAAGGTGGTTATCTAGGTGAGAGAGAGAGAGAGAGAGGGGGGGGAGAGAGATGGACATATGATGGCAATATGATGGCCTGTGGTGAATGCGTATAAGTATCTAGGTGTTTATTTTTCAACAAGACTCAGCTTTATTGTGGCATGTAGGGATATTGCTAGCAAGGCAAAAAGGGGCACTTTTGAGTATAATGCAGAGGTTACGTCAATGCAATAATTATTCTGTTGATGTTTTTCTAAACCTTTTTGATGCTCAGATACAGCCAATAATACTGTGTGGTTCTGAAATATGGGGGGTGGAAAAATAATAATAATAGTAATAATAATAATAATAATAATAATAAATCGAGCTTGTATAGCGCTCTTCGATGAGAGAAGACTCATCCTCAGAGCGCTTTACAATACAGGAAAAATAAAAGTTTCCATTAACATTGCACAATATTGGGAAAAAGGCATCAAAACAATAGGTCACAAAGCAAGCACTAAAACAGATGCACAAGCCACATCCCCCCTCCCACTCTATCCTCCCCCCCCCCCCCCACACACACACACACACACACACACACACACACACACCGCCACCCCACACACACGACATTATATGAACAACGCTCGACAAGAATTTGGGAATAGAAAAAAGAACCAACCCCCATCCCCACCCCCACCCCCACCCGCCTCCAATTTCGTGAACACTGCACGGGATACAATATAAAACATGCAGAAGGGAGCACCCCCCCCCCCCCCCCCCCCCACACACACACACACACACACACACAAAGGGCAAACTCAACACGAAGCAACAAAAACCCACGCGCGTAAACGCACACACGAACACACACACGCAAAAGCACACAAGCATTCAGGCACGGAAGCGCGCGTGCACATACAAGAAGCGAAAGGATGGAGAATGCATGGGAAACACGCATTAACTCGTACGCTATGAAGAAAGACAAAAAGACTTCTGAAAGAGATGCGTTTTTGAGACCAGATTTGAACGCAGAGAGAGTCTGTGAAGAGCGGAGCTGGGAGGGGAGGGAGTTCCAGACAAGGGGGGTTTGATAACTAAAAGAACGTTGGCCAAAGGATTTCAGTTTCATGCGGGGAAGCTTGAGAAGTTTGTCACTGCTAGAGCGGAGAGTGCGAGAGGGTTGATAAGTGACAAGTGTGTTGGAAAGATAAGCAGGCAATGTTTCATCAAAGTGTCGGAAGGCAAGTGTTGCGAGTTTATACTGAATGCGCGCATGAATGGGAAGCCAATGTAGTCTAACTAACAGAGGTGTAGTGTGGGTTCTTTTGGACATTTGGAAAACAAGTCTGGCTGCGTTGTTTTGTATACGTTGAAGTCGGTTCATATCGACAGTGGGAAGACCGGCAAGAATACTGTTACAGTAGTCGAGTTTTGACATGATGAGGGAACAGATAAGTTGGGCAGTCCCTTTCTGTGTAAGATATGAGCGAATTGACGCGATCTTTCTCAAAGCCAAATAGGCTGAACGACACAGGTGACCGATCTGGACATTCATGGACAGCGTACTATCCAAATGGACATCCAGATCCCTCACGCTGTCTTCAAAGGGAATTTTGTTGGTTCCAGCTTGAATAGTACTGCGAAAAGGTTCACTTGTTTGCCCTTAAGAACTTTTTGTCTGTTGATATGCGAACACCAAATGATCTTGTGTATAATGAATTAGACAGATTTCCAATAACATTAACTCTAGTGTTCGATGTATTCGCTACTGGTTAAAGTTAGTACAAATAGATGAACACAGGCTTCCAAAGAAAGCGTATTTAATGCTGTTATATTCAGATCAGAGAGGCAAAAAGAACTGGGTGAAAAATGTAAGATTGTGTCTGTTTCCGTATGGCTTTGGATATGTATGGTTGAACCAAGGTGTTGGACGTGCAAATGAATCCTTTTAGTTTGTTTAAGCAGCGACTTATTGATTGTAGATGGCAAAACTGGCAAGATCATGTGGGCAACAGTGAGCGTTATTCAATGTATAGAATGTTTTGTGATTATATTATGCACTGTACTCTAAAATACTTGCAATTAGATATGGAGAGACACTTAAAACATATAATGTCATTGTTTGGTGTATCAGACCTTGCTGTTCATTACTATAGATAAAGGAATCCTACACCTAATGATCTGTTATGTCCATTCTGTAAGAAAATCGAAGAAAACGAAGTTCATTTTGTTTCATGTTGTCCATTTTACAATAAACTAAAAAAAAACCAGTTGATCGCTCCAAAATATCACAGAATAGCAAGTGCTTTCCATCTTAATCTATTGTTATCCTCAGTTAATGCAAAAACTGTGAAAACCTCTGTTTCACTTGTACAAAGCTTTTTAAAGCAAGAGAGATTGCAATTTCCCAAACTGATTTATAAATAAGAGTGTAGATAATGACATGTATAGTTGGTCTGTATGTTTTCTTTTTTCTGCCATTCTAAGGGGGCTTGGCCTTACTGAAATAAAAATGTCATTGTCATTATCATTGTCTCCACACACACACACACACACACACACACACACACACACACACACACACACACACACACACACACACACACACACACACACACACACACACACACAGCCACGATACTTACACACAAACGCGCGTGCACACGCGCGACCGCATGGCAGCTCCAAAAACAATTAACCAACCAGACAAAGGACAGCATCTGCTATAGTACTGGGAGATTCCAGTTTTTTCCATGACAGGACGAGCCCTTTAAGTTTTCAAAGATGATAACAATTATATTTTGTCATCAAGAAAGCTGTAAATCGGAGTTCGTTTGTTTTTCAAGCAGAAAATGACTTTTATGCAACAATTCCACTCAGAGCCACAACCGTGTATCTCTGAAAATAATGAAGTGTACAGATACATGTTTGTGGCTCTGATGTATCAACTACTCGGTGTCGAAAGCGGTTGGCATCTACCGTCAATTTGCCCATCGAATTGTGGCAGTGACAATGGTACCCAATAACATATCAGCTGTGTGTGTGTGTGGGGGGGGGGGGGGGGGGGGGGCACACACAACGGTCTACTTCATAAGCCACGGTCTTTGAAGAAACGGTGTAGTCACATCATCTCAATATAGTAATAAGCAAGGTGAATGAAGTCCGTTGACTGACAAGTCCGATGACTGGTAGCTATTCGCATGTTAAGCTGACTGCATGGTCACACAGTCAACAACTGCCGTCACTGGACGTCACTATTGAGGGACGAACGGTTGTTGAAAGGTCTGTGTATTAAACTGCCTCAAGGATCCTTCTTCTTTTAATTGGTGAGACGTATCACACACACACACACACACACACACACACACACACACACACACACACACACACACACACACACACACACACACACACACACACACACGCACGCACACACACACACACACACACGCACACACACACACATTCACACACTCACTCACTCACTCATTCGCACACATGCGCATGCACGAACAAGCGTGCAGAGAGAGAGAGAGAGAGAGAGAGAGAGAGAGAGAGAGAGAGGGCAGGGAGACAGAGAGACAGACAGACGGATAGACGGACAGACGGGCAGACAGGCGACGGCAGAGAGAGACAGGGAGAGACAGAGACAGAGAGAGAGAGAGTGAGAGAGAAATCTGACAATGAACAGTGACATCCCTGCAGTTTGTGTCTCAACTGGCTAAAATGATTAGAGAAAGATTTTTTTCTGTAATGTGTTCATGAGATACTCACATAAACTAGCGATTGAATCTCAATTGTGCAGTTTTGCGCGAGCACTAACACACACACACACACACACGCACACGCACACGCACACACACACACACACACGAACGCACGCACGCACGCACACACACACACACACACACACACACACACACACACACACACACACACACACACACCACACACACACACACACACACACACACGAGGTGCGGGTAGAAAAGGAACCAGATGTAGATTACAATGGATTAATCAGCAGACAATTAAAACCCTATAACTTACAAAAAGGCGTCTAGACGAACAAATGGGCTTGTAATTTCTGTTTTATGTTCACACAAAACGCGTCCTGTTAGATTGCACGATTCTAATATAAGTCAGGGTACCTCATCGGCTGGAAAACCATTGAGGTCTTGACTTGCTGCATCTTAGCCATGGTGCTGTTTGACGTACGCAACGCTTTAATGAGCAGCTGCTCTTGAAACAGTTAAAGATATGTCTGGAACATTTCAATGAGCACCGATAGATCAGCAGATACCAAGGGACCCTCCATATGAGGAACCTTATCCCATTTGTAATTTCTATAGTCCAATGCATTAGTGTATTTCTTGAATTTCATCATAATATCTTTCTCATTTCTTTATCATAATTATCATCATCATTTTCATGATATGATTATTGTAACAACTATTGGCATATTTCTTAGATTCTGTTTTACTATGTTTCTCATTCCCAATATCCTTCTTCTTCTTCTTCTTCTTCTGGAATAGCTCAGTTGGTAGAGCGCCTGACTCGCAATCTTGGTGATCCTGGGGTTGCGGGTTCGAACCTCCGCCAGGGCGTTTCGGTACAGGGGGATTTTTCCCTCGGAGTTAACATTGGTTCTGACTCCATTTCCCATACAGTCCTTCGAATGAGACTATAAACCGAGGTTCCGTGTGTGAACGCATGCATAACATCTTGCACACACGTAAAATCCCATCACCAACTTTCGGAAGAGTAGGCCAGTTTGGCCGTTGGCATGGATGACACGTTACACATAGCATGCACCCTGCGTGAGAAATGGAAAGAATGAAGGAAGAAAGGAAAATGAGTGATCGATATTGAACGATACTGACTGGATGACACGGGAAACGACTGAATGAAGCGCCAGCTGGCAGCTCTTCAGTCGGCACTACCCAGGTAGGAAGCCCGTTGTGTAAACGAGTGTTGATTGTAAAGCGCTTAGAGCTTGGCCTCTAGCCGAGAATAGGCGCTATATAAGTATTCATTCTTCTTCTTCTTCTTCTTCTTCTTCTTCTTCTTCTTTATATTCGTCTCCCTCTTTTCATAATCATTATCATCATCATTATTATCATTACTATTGTGATCCTAATCATATGATTGTATAATTATCCTCTCGTTCCGCTCCTTCCTCTTCTGTCAATATCGTTAGCATTATAAATATAATTGATATTATCATTACTGTTAGTAGTATTACATGATTTGACCATCATTCCTGTTAGTAGTATTACATGATTTGACCACCATTCTATTATCATCATTATTATCATCATTATGATTATCGTTGTCGTTGTTGTTGTCATGATTATTCTTTCTATCATTTTCTTTATTTCATCACCATTACTACCATTATTGAACCCGTACTGTCTCCCTTTCAACCTCGGTTCCGTTACGCAGTTTTAATCGTTCACCCAAGACCAATTTTAAAGATAATCTGTTTGCCCTTCGTTCTCATTTTCTTGGATGTTATTTGTCTTGCCTTGCCTGAAGAAGACCAGACAGGTCAACACCAGTTGTGTTTCCATTGTACTTTGTTCGTTATTTCATTTGGCGGCGTACATATTTTGTTATCGCTCTTATTTCCGCCTGCCGTCACCCCACTATGAAACCTTTCGTCTGCAGGCTTGGAGCAGAAACGATCATGCACGACCCTGGCAGCTCGGTCCCAAACTCTTATCTTCTTTATGTTCTTCTTCAGCATTCTGAAGCAGACTCCTGTTTGGTTTATCAGACTAACATTCTGTCTGATCAGCATTTCTTACTCATCAGTAAACTAGCCTTTATCGTGGATATTAGTTTCATCTTCTAACGATCTGGATCCATTTTCTTCGCCGCCATTTTGTATGCGCTTAGGTTGTGGGCTATATTTCGAAATCGGACCTAACGTTCTTGCTCTTTTGCACGTTCTAAACTTTTTTTTCGATCTCGCTTCTGACAGTTTTGACTCGACTTTCTCACTTTGCGTCCAATTCTTAAGTTAACTGCGGCAGCATCTCGTATAAAGAATTCGCTTTAGACTTTGAGCATTTGACTGATTAAGCAGCTAACATTGTTTTCTGGGATATAAGAAAACCTTGACGATCAAACAAAAACAACTTTTTTTTTATTCTGGCTTCGTTTTAAATATTAAGCCTTAAGCTTTTTTTTTCTTTTTTTTGTCATATTGAATTGATTACGGTGCGTATTCAGCTGGAACTCGTCTATCCAACAACGCCCAAGGTATAAGTTGAGTTTTTCTCCCCACGTGCAATGATATATGTTTTCCTGAAAGACTTACGTATGATCAGCCCAACAGCCATTTAAGTTTTCGCTCTCATCAAAGTGTTTTCTCAAATGGTGACCAAAAATAAAAACTAAGTAAACGTTCCTGCCATTCAACACAAAATCTCTTGCTCTGTTAAAGCCAAATGGCCAAATACATTTATACTTGCGATTGCCTCGACCTGGATGTTCAGATCTTACATTTAAATGCGTGTTTTGAATATTTATTGCCTGGTTATTTCAACACTTGAAGCCAATAATTTATTGCTTATGTTGCTTATGTTGGTGTTTATGTATAATCGATAGCGACCAAGTTTATAGTAACAAAAGCATTTGTTCTTTGTTATGGACATGAAGAAACTACTTGCAAGCAAGAAGATGAGTGCTTTCTGTCACACTGTTTAAAATCCTAAAATTTCTTCCATAACAAAAAAATGATATTGCGGTAGATGAGAATCAAACATCTTTAAAATATTAGAGGTAAGTGACAGTGTATTCTTCTTGACGTTGTTAGTATTTGTATTGTCGCCTTCTTTCCTTTTACAGATGATTCTTCCAGAGCTGCAACAAAACTGATTCACGTGGAGAATACAGTCCTGAATACTTGTGATCCTTTACAGCTTCTGGCTCATCGTGGGTTATGAATCATTTTTCTTTTGAAGACAAATCCCCCCCCCCCCCCTTCCTGCTCCGTCTTTCCTGATTACTGTGACTTTAGATTTGTCCAGATTCACTGTTCAGCTTAAACTAACAGATTATACAGACAGAAGGTAAAGCTGATTATGCAGTCCAATAACAGCGGAAACAGTTTGAATCAGATCGTCTGCAAAGAGGGAATGACAAGTTCTATTTATGTCATAGAAAAGGCCACTCTGTGCTTGGCGCTGTCGAGAACGTCTTTTTTTTTTTTCATTAATCAATAAGAAAAAGAGAATTGGACTTGATTACATCTGAAGTACTTAGTGTTTTCTCCGTTATACATTGCACAGAACTGAAGAGCATTATGAAAGATTTTTATACTCTTGAACTTCCTTCCTAGAAGGTTGGTTCTGATTTTAAACACACACACACACACACACACACACACACACACACACACACACACACACACACACACACACACACACACACACACACACACACACACACACACGAACACACACACACACAAAATGGGTCGTTTACAGCGCCTTTTGGTTTAAGAAATTCTACGAATGTGACATATAGTTTTGATTGCGTGTTTGTTTGTTTTTTCTACTACTACATACACACTGCATAAGATTTGGTTTGATAGATCCTTCTCCAGACTATTCGCTTTGTGGTGTACAAAGATTTTTTTTTTCATTTAGGGACCGGCCGTAGTTCTTTGTGTGCATGTCTAGTTCTGGGTTGAAGAGAGAGAGAGAGAGAGAGAGAGAGAGAGAGAGAGAGAGAGAGAGAGAGAGAGAGAGAGAGAAGAGAGAGAGAGAGAGAGAGAGGAGAGAGGAGAGAGAGATAGGAGAGAGAGAGAGAGAGAGAGAGAGAGACTAATACAGAACAACAGGTATCACTCCAGTCAAACAGAATTACAATACATATTTTAAAGTTGTGTTGCCCAGTTAATGAATCATACTGTTGTGCATGATTTTTTAAATAAAGTGGACTCAGATACGTGTAAAGTTGCTCGTGCAATCCGTTCATCTTATCAAGCAAGTTGAGGCTTTCTGGAGAACATACTCACGAATTCCTTCCTGAACTTTGAACCTGTTAAACAGTAGAGGTAAAAGTTGATCGAATTGTTGCAATACACTAACATAAACACGATAGCTCGAATCAAGGCGTGGATCGAGGTAGAATACCCAAATATGAGAAATGTGATGAAATATACCGACGCAGGCAGGGTCAGCACTATGAAGGTCACAGACACAGTGATGATGGTCAATGTCACGGAGCTGGCTGCTTTCTCTCTGGCAGCAACAGATTCTTTTTCAGCAAATTGGTGACGGACTTCTTGAACAGTGGCCTTCAGTTTCCAAACCAACACACTGTTGGCAGCGAAGATGCAAAGGAAAGGAAGAACACAGTATATCACCAGGTATATGAACGAGAAGACTTCACGGACAAACGTCGCATAGCTTTCTGAGAACATAATGCAAATATACTTTTTGGTTTCTTTGATGTAACTCAATTGATAGCCATACAGATAATGGGAGTACACAGCACTAAAGAAGAAGGTTATCACCATCAGCACACCAACAACTAGACGCCGTGTGCACAGTGCGTTGACTCGATGTGGCCACACCACAGACACTGCTCTGTGAGCTGTCAGACAGACCAGGAACCAGACACTGATTGCTGTTGTCGACCCTCCTATCCAGTTGCGGATTTTGCATAGAAAATCGTTTTGAACATGGACGACATACCCAAAAGCCACCCCTATCCACTCGACCAACAGCAAGATGTCAAGAACGACCAAGTCGACGATGGCCAAGGCTGTAAAATAAATGTTTATTATCGCCTCTCCTGATTTCTTTCTGCGCATGATGATGATGATCATGATGTTGCCAAAATTGCCAACGAGCAGGATGAGGGGTGAGCCAATGGACCAGATGTAATAGCTGGCTTTGTACAGGGGGTGGGAGTAAACTGAGGACCCCTCAGTGTCTGCCGAACTACCTGTGCTCGTTGAGCTGGCCCACAAATCTGTTTTGTCATTCCAGCTGCCAGTGCTTATAGAACTCTTCCACACAGCTGATGTGCTGCTCCAGATGTCTGATAAGGACATGGCTAATCAGCAAATCAAAATCACAATGACGACTTTTCTGCAGTTTTTTGTACTACTGGAATTGTGTGAAACTGATATCAGGCGCCTTCTAAAAAGAGAAAATGGAGTATTTCCTAGTCAATCCGTTCACGCTAATGTTCGTTTTTTTTAAACTGTGAACTTTTTGGCAGTCCTCATCAAAGTTCGCTAAGTAGTTTCTTCTCACTTACCTCCCCGTTAAATTTTCCAACACACACACACACACACACACACACACACACACACACACACACACACACCACACACACACACACACACTACACACACACGCGCGCGCGCGCGCGCGCGCGCGGCACACACACACACACACACACACATCAACATCATCGTAACTAACTCTCTCTCTCTCTCTCTCTCTCTGTACATTTATATATATATATATATATATATATATATATATATATATTTTTTCCCTATCTCTCTCTATCTATTTGTCTATCTATCTATCTGTCTGTCTGCCTATCTGTCTAAAGACAGAGAAATATGTCTGACAAAAAAGCATAAGGTGCATCTGTTTTGATCTTTATTTGAAAGAGGCAAAACCAGTGTTACTAAGTGCTCTTTCCTCAAAAATTAAGAGCAATATGTGGAGCAATCTGTTGATTTTGAACTCATGACACACAACGCCTCAGATTGTTCAAGAGAAATCGTTTCAATATCAATTCCAATATCAGATGTTAAACGGTCTTGTGATTAAAAAAAAAGATTTTTCAGTTAAAACTGCACAAATATTGAACGCTATAACTATGAACTATTAACATGGTCTAAAATGGATTTCAAAAACCCCAGATGCGACTTTAAATACATGTCAAAGTCATAAAACACCCGACGGTTAAGAAGACGCTCTACAACACTGTATGGAGACCGAAGGATGTGACAGAGCAAAACGGTATATTCACTCGTAACATTCTTTTTATATCACGTGTGTGTGTGTGTGTGTGTGTGTGTGTGTGTGTGTGTGTGTGTGTGTGTGTGTGTGTTGTGTGTGTGTGTGTGTGTGTGCGTGCGTGTCGTGTCGTGCGTGCGTCGTGTGTGTGTGTGTGTGTGTGTGTGTGTGTGTGTGTGTGTGTGTGTGTGTGTGCGTGTGTGTGTACGTGTGTGTGTGTGTGTGTGTGTGTGTGTGTGTGTGTGTGTGTGTGTGTGTGTGTGTGTGTGTGCGCGTGTGTGTGCGTGTGTGTGCGTGTGTGTGCGTGTGTGTGTGTGTGTGTGTGTGTGTGTGTGTGTGTGTGTGTGTGTGTGTGTGTGTGTGTGTGTGTGTGTGTGTGTGTGTGTGTGTGTGTGTACGTGTGTGTGTGTGTGTGTGTGTGTGTGTGTGTGTGTGTGTGTGTGTGTGTGTGTGTGTGTGTGTGTTTGTCTGTGTCTCTGTCTGTGTGCGCGTGTGCACAAACGTGTATACGTGTGTATGTGTGTGCATGCTTGCAAGTGTATTTGTGCATGTGTGCGCCAGCTTGAAAGCTGACCACTCAGACTGTTCCATATCTTTTGATCTCCCTTACATCCTTGAATGGATCCTCAAGCATAGGCTCAAAGATTGTCCCCTACATTTTATACTGTTTGAATAATGCTTTTAGTTTTTCAGCAACTTTTTTCCTCTCCACACCTTTGTTTTGTTCCATTTTACTACCCTTCACTGGCTGCTTTGGGGGTGCTGTTGGATTCTTTTTTGAACCCTTGGTGGTGAGAACACCACAGAATTATGGACTGTGGTGTGTCTCTATTTGACACCAAGAGCACAGACACAATCAGCCGTGTCTCCCTGATGAGTCCGATCCAGCGGACGAAAGGCCTAGGAGCAGGCAATACAAATAAATGTGCCTTCGAGAGAAATTACGATGGTTCCCTCAGGCAGCTAGTGAAGGGCTTCTCATAGTTATAATATATTCCCCCCATTTTCTTCATCTTCAATTATTTTTTTTTTCCAAGTTCAAATCTTTGCCAAGTCATTACTATAATGACTGAAGAATTGTTAACCTGCACTTGTTTTCCACCACTACTTAATTGTCCAGCTTGTGAGTGTTGTATGTTTGTGTTCATGATAAACTTAAGTTTTGGCGTTTTTCAGTAAAAACAATTACTGACACAAAACCAAACTTGACAGAATGATAAATATTGTTGAAACCCCTTCTGGCCAATTCAAATGTGAATATGTCACTGAATTATAATGGCCAACTGCAAATGACATTTTTAGCAGTATTTTCAACGTAACAAAAAACTGACATTTCTGATAAACTTTTATAAACATTCATCTTTTATAATAATTGCATTAAATACTCAAAAACACATGTTTAATTACACTGTTTCCTAATTTGGTATTGAATATAAAATGCCTTTTAACAAGATCAGACCTTTTATAATACATTTTCTGTCAAACATGGGCAGATATTTATCAATAAATGTCTGATACCAAATAAAGTACATAGATAGACTACATACATATAACAGGGACAAGCAAGAATATGTACGTTAATCATCATGGTAAACTGAGCACATAAAACAGAATCAAGGCAGGAAATCAACAATGACAGATCTTTACAAAATTGTCAGAACGCATTTTGGATTTCCCGCTGCTGCGAAAATGATCAAAAGTGGACGATTTTCACGAGGAAAACCAAAACTAGCGTACTGAAGTCTGTGGATGCCATGTACGTTACGTCAAAATATCACGTCCCATGTACTTCAGTAACCTGACGATGCCCGTTTGAAACACATAGACAATATGCTGGTTAAAAATAGAATAAACTGAAAAGGAACTGTGGCTGAAGCAGCTCTCTGAACTATATCTCTGGGATGAAAGAATAGCTAGAGGGGAAACATGTAGGTGGCTATTGAAGAACAGAGGGAAAACATGTAGGTGGCTATTGAAGAACTGTCAAAGAGAAATGGGCTAACATACGTGGTAGATTGAAACGTGGTGACAGTCCTGAGATAACCTTTGCTGTTGACGGGACTATAACTTTAATCTTAATTTTAATCTTAACCAAGGACAAGGCACCTTTAACTGCTGCTATTTATAGCAAAGTCATGGGGCAAAAAAAGGAAGACGAGTGGGACAGAGCAGACAAACGGAAAAGTGGAGTAAAAGGAGAAAGGGAGCTGGGTGGAATGGGAAGAAATCATGATGATGGAACGTTGCAGGACGCGGTAGAAATTACATTCTCAGAAATGTAACAATGCAGAGGGTCTGCTATAGCTAGTTCTGATTGTTATATTCGTGTTCTTTTGAACACCAACTAATTTTATATAGCTTTCTAAAAAGCATTTGATTTTCCCTGCAGCTATGTCCTAACTGAATCACCATTACCTTTCTGCGTTTATATTTACATGAAAAAACTGTGTGAAGCACAAACAAGACGTTGACTTTGTAAGACATAAAGGTAACACAGGAAGAAAAAAGATTTGCAACACAAACAAGATATATCAATCCACACCAAAACACGGCAATGTGTTGAACGACTAATCTCTACAACAGGGAGAACGGCACTGGGGGCATCCTGGAACCAGAGATGACGACCAGGAAGCCCACAGACCTTCGTCCCATTCCTACACGACCTACAAGACCACGGCCCACACAGTGTCGATTCTCCCTTCACATCCAGGTTTCACACGAGCAAGCACTCTGACGTTACTCTGTCAGTAAAGTAACACGTTTCCTGTTTTTGCTCACGTCACCTTTTGTGTGAAGTGTCGGGATTTCTGTTTTCCTTGCCATTAACATTTCAATATTATCTGATCCTTAAGTGCAGATAGACAGAAAATTCAGATACTTACATATGTGGTATCCACTAGGAGGAAATAACAACATTTTAGTAATTCTACGTAATGCAAAATTTCAACGAAATACAAGGGGATTCAAACTTGTAAACACGATGGTAGAGTTGGTTCTGTGGTTAGAGTGTATCATAGAGAACAGAGAGGATACAAGTTTGATCCCTGTCAAAAGACAAGACACCTTGAGTATCCCACTGCACAAATCAAGCGTGTTATGTCCTCATGATGAAATCATATCACGCAAAAAGAAGTGGCATGGGTGTGGTGAATAACAACGATGTAACTTGTCACAGTACAGGTCTGGGTGTTTTGAAAAGTATGGAAACATGTCAGAAGAGTTTAAATGTTGAGATTGAAACTACATTCCCTTGCACCCAGATAAACGACACAGACAAAGGAGTTTGCAGCACACTAAAGACATGTACCTAAATATCGCAATGAACTGTTTATATGACTCCAATGCACCACAAAATGTGTCACCAAAAAAAAAAACAAGCAAAAAATGGACCCACAAATACAAATTAGCTCCCCTGAAACCAACATGTTCGAATCTCGAAGGACCCACAAAATGGTCTCAACCGAAGCGGTTATAAACTTGCTGCAGAGGAGGAAATCTTTTTCATGAATTAACAACAACAAGAGAAACGCATCTTTTAGGGAGGAAAGGGGTTAAGAGGTTAAGAGGACGTACTGGTTTATGACAGTTTAAAAACAGTAGCCGCACAGAGGCTGTGATAATCGGAAATCTTTCCGATGTAAAGACTGTTGCACGCATCCTGTCCCAGTCCTAAATTCGGATGTCAGTGTGTACACATACACATACAGCGCGCACCCATGCGCGCACCCCTCCCCCCCCCCCCCCCCCCCCCCCCCCCCCCCCCCCCCCCCCCCCCCCCCCCCCCGTCACACACACACAATGTGTGCGTGCGTGCATGCGTGCGTGTGTGCATGCGTGCGTGTGTGAGTGCTTGTGTGTGTATGTGTGTGCGTGCGTGCGTGTGTGTGTGTGTGTGTGTGTGTGTGGTGTGTGTGGTGTGTGTGTGTGTGTGTGTGTGGTGTCTGTGTCTGTGTCTGTGTCTGTGTGTGCGTCTGTGGTTTTTTAAGTTGTGAGACAATGGAGATTCTTCCTTTGTTTTATTAGGATTAAGTAGAAGTTAACATAACCAAAACATCTGTCAAGAAAACAAATGGACGGGGTAATAACGTAAATAAAGAGTATGAACAGTCAGAACAGATCGTGATTATTGCTCCGGATTTTTGTGTTGTGGAACACAATATCCTCCTTTGCTTTACTGCATAGACAGTTGTAGTTAACGCTTCTGTTCTTGGTATTACAATATAGCACTCAGACTCACCAATTACTGACTGAAACATTTTTTTTATATTGATTAAACACAAACAGCAGTATTGTACACTGTGCAGCCTGTGGTGAAAGTATGACAGATGTCTGTATGTGTTCACTCGTTCTTTATCTGAAAAGTTTTCTGAACTCCAGGTACGGGTGAAAAATACTTAACATGTTTGTGATGGGATGGGATCCCATCACAGCTGTTGTTGTTTTTTATCTCTTGATGGCAGCTTCTGTTTACATCAAACAAGATCTTAGGAATTCAGACATCTCACACGTCATAATTCATCTTATTTTTCAACAGCAAAGCAAACCTTCATCCCACCTCCCTTTCCCTTCCTAACCGCTTTCTTTCCTTACCGTATTTTACAGCTCTCGGATGACCGTATTTCGCAGCTTTCGGAAACCTTATTTTGCAGCTATCAAAGATTGTTTATGAAATCAAATGCCAGTTTTTCAACAAGATCTGCACAGGTAAAACTTTCTGCAAACTCGACATCAGCACATCAGAATATTTTGTTGCAATGCATTGTTACCGATCCATACCAGTGGCTCTGTGTTTCGGTCACTCTACATGCAGATTTAGCCATGTAAGTCATGACCCCTTAATTGTTGCAGCGCACCCTTTATGTATAATACGTTATGCCAGATTGGGGACTTCACTCACAAGCCATCGATGCCCAGATATTGCCTTTCCATCAACTCTCTCTCTCTCTCTCTCTCTCTCTCTCTCTCTCCTCTCTCTCTCTCTCTCTCTCTCTTCTCTCTCTCTCTCTCTTTGCGCTACCTTCCCTCACCTACTCAGAGATGTCCCACCTGACGTTATCTCTGAGTTTCTGAGGAAGATTAAGATTTTTCATCGGATATAAGATTTTACAGATGGAAGATTTTTAAAGAAGTTTCTGGTGCGTTTTTCAGAAAGTCTATTTTAAAGAGATGCGTGAAAATGGTTTATTTCTTATCTATTTTTTGTGATGATTTGAGTTGATTTTAACGTGATGACTGCCCTGATATGGCCCTTTGCGGTCGGCTGGGCTATAAGCAACATTACCTTACTTTACCCTCCCCTACATTTTTCATCTAGAAATTCTATTACTATGCCATCCCCAAAATGTCTGTTTTCCTATTTAGAATTTCCTCCTGAAAAAGTCAATGTGTTCTGTATTCGTATATTTCTTTACTTATCAACTTATTTTCAGTTATCCATTAGAGTGAAACCTTGTCATCATTATTCTCTTCATTCCTTTATGTGATTATTCTCCGCAGTTTATTCTCAATTATGTATGTTATTAGTAAACATGCGAAAATATTTTTTTATTACTACCAATATCGTCTACCACCACCACCACTATCACCACCATCACCTCTAACCCCTTTTCGTCTCTCATTTCTTCAAAATTCTTTGTCTGTATCTTGTCTTCCTTCTTCTGCCCCAGTCTCGTCTTTTCATCAGCACATGAATAGATAACTCGATTCACGCTTCCTGTTCACTTGCTGAGCGGGGAAGCTCACATCAAAGCTAGGTCACATCTATTTTCTCTGCTTCTTTCTCTTGTTTTTCATACGTGTTTTTCCTCCTTAGAGGAGGGATAACTGTTGAAACGCGTTGCTTTTTTCCCATTCGATTTAGTCGCAAAGCTGGTATTCTTTCCTTTTCTCAACGCATGTCGAATGCTGTTC
>CM031596.1:93358115-93376055 GCA_018398815.1 Conus ventricosus
GCTCTCATAACAGAGACAAACCTGGCATGCTCTTATAATAGAGACAGAGAAATATGCGTGGTGCAACTCTTTTAAAGACATTTTCCAACCGGGGAATTACCTCAACGAAGAAACACATAAAATCAACCGAGATAATCTGGCAAGGTTTAGAGCTAGAAGCCTAGGATTTCATGCAAACATAAAACTGTTTCATACAAATCTTTCTGTCATGTGTCCTTTATGTTCAAACGGTGAAAAAGAAGAAGCCCGCTTCTTGTTTGATTGTTGGGAATATGAAGATTTACGTTTGACATCAATCGATTTTCAGCAGTATAACATGAAGAGACATAACCTAGATCGAATAATTTCAAAAGCAAATGGAGATACTATCAGATTGCTTGCGGAGTTTATCGCCGAAGCATATGAACAACGAAAGAAAATTCTTTCCTCATGAAGCAGTTTCTCGATTAAGAATAAGGATCGCTGAAAAATTCTAAGCTTATGACATTTAGTGCAAAAAATTGTCTTAAAATCAATTTTCTGACGATCTCGTAATTACTGTCGGATGGTTTATATTTATCTTTTACTTTGATTAAGTATTGACCAATGTTTTATTTGTAATGCATAAAGCTAGATTATTTTGACTGCATATAGAATGTTGCAGTGCGATTTCCTTTTTGATCCGTTTCTTTCTTTTGTATATCTGTATGTGTGAGTTGTATTTTTGTGTACCATTTGCAAGAACACTTGATTGCCCCCCTTGACATGAAGGTCAATTAGGCTTTTGTCAATAAAACTTTCAAAATTGTCTCTATTTATGTCTGTCTGTCTGTTGTCTGTCTGCCTACCTGTCTGTCTGTCTGTCTGTCAGTCTGTCTCTCTGTCTGTCTGTCTGTCTGTCTCTCTCTCTCTCTCTCTCTCCTCTCTCTCTCTCTCTCTCTCTCTCTTCTCTCTCTCTCTCTCTCTCTCTCTTCTTTCTCTCTATCTATCTATCTATCTACCTATCTCTATACCTATCTCTATAACACCAAACACACACACACACACACACACACACACACACACACAACACACACAACACACACATACAAGCACGTACGCATTCACGTACGTTCACATACACGCGATCGCATGTTCACATGTCTTGGTGAAATCATTCAAGCTGAACATGCTAAAAGTGCACATGTTAAATACTGTGCCTCCTGTAGGAAAGTTGTTCTTGTTATGTTTGCCAATGGTAAATCGTATATCAAAATGTAGTGATGTCAACATTAAATCACTTCAAAAATCTGTCCTAGGGACGGGCAGTAATATCTTCAAGTATCAAAATTTTGAAAAGGGAACTGTTTAATCTCGTTTATTTTTTTTTTTTTGGATATTAGTGTGTGTGTGTGTGTGTGTGTGTGTGTGTGTGTGTGTGTGTGTGTGTGTGTGTGTGTGTGTGTGTGTGTGTGTGCGTGCGTGCGTCCGTGCGTGCGTGCGTGCGTGCGTGCGTGCGTGCGTGCGTGCGTGCGTGCGTGCTTGTGTGCGTGCGTACGTGAGTGTGCGTGCGTGCGCGCACGTGTGTGTGCGTGTGTGTGTGTGTGTGTGTGTGTGTGTGTGTGTGTGTGTGTGTGTGTGTGTATGTGTGTGTGTGTGTGTGTGTGTGTGTGTGTGTGTGTGTGTGTGTGTGTGTGTGTGTGTGTGTAGACAGGAACCATATTTACTATCTATCAGGTTCTTAACACAAGGTGACAGCAACAGAGGAGTATCTTTTTTGTACTGTGACTTCCGTAAGAGTTGATGATTTCGGTCTGCTGAACAATTAGAGAGAACGGCAATGCTATCAAGAGAGAAGTTACAGTTTTTAAACGATGGAGAAGGATAACCAGCGTTGTTACGGATCTCTCTAGAAACTGGCTCTCCCGTCCAGTTCAGTCTATGACTAGATTTGGGATGGTTCTTGAACACACACACACACACACACACACACACACACACACACACACACACACACACACACACACACACACTTGATATTGTTGTTGACATGTACGTGGCATCCAGGTGCGAATCTGATCGTTCTCCTATTGTTGCTGCTTGAGACTGTTGTTGATATGTATGCAGCAAACAGGTGTGAATCTGATCATTTTCCATTGTTGCTACGTTTACTATCTTGATAAAATGGAGACTGAGAATAATTCTAAACAAATTGAAATGTAAGTGGAGACTTGATTTGTTTGGAAAGAAGAAAATGCAATCATTCGCTGATTATATTTCCAATAACAATGAAAGAGAATTTCATAATTTCATGACAGCCTTTGAATGTGACGTTGAGGCGGGGTCGATCTGTTTCGTTACATTCCTGTAGAACGCTCCTGGTCAAATGAGGTCAAAGCGGAATATGCAAGAATTTCTGAACAGCCTCGCTGGTGGGACAAGGAGTGTGACATGTGAAAGTAATAAGATATCAATATCTGGGTATATTCAGACGGTCCAATGCTAAGGGAGGATTTAATCAACTATCTGAATCAAAAGCATCAATTTAAACAATTGTGTGGAAGTACAAAAGCGGTACAAAATGAGTGTTTTACACTAATACAACTGCGTGTCCTGATACCGGTTCCAGAGCTTTTTGGCTGAAAGCTAAGTCATTAACTTCATTTAAACCGAATTGTTCAAAATTGTTTAATGTAGAGAAATCAGCAGATGACTCGGATTTCAGCCGGGAGGTTGAAGATGTCCTAAACAATAATGTGTCCTCGTGCTCCAACTGGACCTGCTTTATGATTAAATATAGAAGAATTCGTGAGATGATGTGTACGAAAGCGTGACGAGTTGTTTTAACTAGAATTGTGCCAAACGAATACCATTCGTTATCATCAGTTCTACAGATCATTTTTGGTGAGACCAGAACTTTATTAGACAGAGGTCTCACAGTTTAGGAAATGTCTTTTTTCATTGCTAACTTTGTATGCGCAACATAAAAAGCAAAATCATATTCTTTATGATCTTTTACGATATAAATGGATGATAGAAAACTTGCTGGTACAGTCTGTTGACCGTATCTAAGCATGTCTTGGCGCTCTGGAGAAAATCTCTATGAATTCATTCCTGAACTTTGCTCCTGTTAAGCAGTAGAGGTAAAAGTTCACTGCATGGTTGCTATGATCTAGCATGAAGGTGACGGACCTTATTAAGTGTGTCCTGGCAAGTGCATGCGATGACATGGAAGCTGAGTAATCAAAATGAAAAAAGCGATGAAATATACCATCACCGGCAAGGTCAGCACAACGAAGGCCACAGACACAGTGATGATGGTCAATGTCACAGAGCTGGCTGCTTTCTCTCTGGCAGCAACAGATTCTTTTTCAGCGAGTTGGTGACGGACTTCACGAACAGTGGACTTCAGTTTCCATGCCAGCACACTGTTGGCTACAATGATACAAACAAAAGGAATGAGACAGTACAATGCAAAGTATACAAAGGTAAAGACTTCTTGAACAAACATCGCATAGCTTTCTGGTAGCATAATGCAAATATATTCGTTGGTTTCTTTGAAATAGCTCAGTTGATAGCCATACAGATAATGAGAGTACACAACACCGAAGAAAACGGTTATCCCCGTCAGCACACCAACAACTAGGCGCCGTGTGCACAGTGCGTTGACTCGATGTGGCCACACCACAGACACTGCTCTGTGAGCTGTCAGACAGACCAGGAACCAGGCACTGATAACTGTTGTCGACCCTCCTATCCAGTTGCGGACTTTGCACAACAGATCATTCTGAACGTGGATGACATATCCAAAAGCCACCCCTATCCACTCGTCTAACAGCAAGATATCGAGAATGACCTGGTCGACGATGGCCAAGGCTGTAAAATAAATGTTTATTATCGCCTCTCCTGATTTCTTTCTGCGCATGATGATGATGATCATGATGTTGCCAAAGTTGCCAACGAGCAGGATGAGGGGTGATCCAATCAACCAGATGTAATAGCTGGCTTTGTACAGGGGGTGGGAGTAAACTGAGGACCCCTCAGTGTCTGCCGAACTACCTGTGCTCGTTGAGTTGGCCCACAAATCTATTTTGTCATTCCAGCTGCCAGTGCTTATAGAACTCTTCCACACAGCTGATGTGCTGCTCCAGACATCTGACAATGACATGGCGGGTCAGCAAATCGAAGTCACAATGATGCCTTTTCTGCAGTTGTGTTCGCTACTGGAGTTACCTCATACTAACATCAGGCGCATTCTGAAAAAGAAAAAAAAACGGAGCATTTCGTAGTCAATGCGTTCACGCTAACGCTTGTGTTTAAGCTGTGAATTTTTTTGCATCATCAACGTTCATATGGTAAGTAATTTCTTCTCAGTCACCACCTCTCATTTAAATTCCCGACACACACACACACACACACACACACACACACACACACATATTAACATCACCATAACTCTGTCTCTCTCTCTTTATGTCTGTTTAGCCATCTCTCTCTTTCCCTGATATATATATAATATATAATAATATATATATATATATATTATATATATATATATATATATATATATAAATAAAGAATGCTGAACAATTAAGTAGTGGGGGAAAACAAGTGCAGGTTAACAATTCTTCAGTCGTTATAGTAATGACTTGGCAAAGATTTGAACTTATAAAAAAAAAATAAAAAATAAAAAAAAATAAAAAAAGATTTGAAGATGAAGAAAATGGGGGAATATAATACTATGAGAAGCCCTTCACTAGCTGCCTGAGGGAACCATCATAATCTCTCTTGAAGGCACATTTATTTGTATTGCCTGCTCCTAGGCCTTTCGTCCGCTGGATCGGACTCATCAGGGAGACACGGCTGATTGTGTCTGTGCTCTTGGTGTCAAATAGAGACACACCACAGTCCATAATTCTGTGGTGTTCTCACCGCAAAGGGTTAAAAAAAAAGAATCCAACAGCACCCCCAAAGCAGCCAGTGAAGGGTAGTAAAATGGAACAAAACAAAGGTGTGGAGAGGAAAAAAGTTGCTGAAAAACTAAAAGCATTATTCAAACAGTATAAAATGTAGGGGACAATCTTTGAGCCTATGCTTGAGGATCCAATCAAGGATGCAAGGGAGGTCAAAAGATATGGAACAGTCTGAGTGGTCAGCTCTGCTGTTCAATAACCCAAGCAATGTGAGTGGCTAAGAATTGTACAGAACAACCTTTACTTGGATCTCTTAAGAGATGCAATCTCCCACTGATTGACCAAACAATAGAATGCTGAACAATTAAGTAGTGGGGGAAAACAAGTGCAGGTTAACAATTCTTCAGTCGTTTATAGTAATGACTTGGCAAAGATTTGAACTTTAAAAAAAAAAAAAAATTTGAAGATGAAGAAAATGGGGGAATATAATACTATGAGAAGCCCTTCACTAGCTGCCTGAGGGAACCATCATAATCTCTCTTGAAGGCACATTTATTTGTATTGCCTGCTCCTAGGCCTTACGTCTATGCTTGAGGATCCAATCAAGGATGCAAGGGGGGTCAAAAGATATGGAACAGTCTGAGTGGTCAGCTCTGCTTAATAATATATATATATATATAATATATATATATATTATATATATTAAGTAGTGGGGGAAAGTTGTAGTGGCTGAACAATTAAGTAGTGGGGGAAAACAAGTGCAGGTTAACAATTCTTCCATCACTATAATAATGACTTGACAAAGATTTGAAAAACAATAAGCTTGAAGATGAAGAAAATGGAAAATACATGTTTTAAATATGAAAAACCCTTCACTAGCTGCATGCGGGAACCATTACAATCCCTCTCGAAGGCAGATTTATATATATTGCCTGCTCCTAGGCCTTACGTCCCCTGGATCGGACTCATCAGGGAGACACGGCTGATTGTGTCTGTGCTCTTGGCGTCAAATAGAGACACACCACAGTTCGTAATTCTGTGGTGTTCTCACCACCAAGGGTTCAAAAAAGAATCCAACAGCGACCCCAAGGCAGCCAGCAAAAAGTAGAAACTAAAACAAAACAAAAGTGTGGAGAGGAAAAAAATGCTGAAAAACTAAAAACATTATGTAAAACAGTATAAAATGTAGTGGACAATCTTTGAGCCTATGTTCGAGGAGCCATTTAAGGATGCAAGGGAGATCAAAAGATATGGAACAGTCCTGAGTGGTCAGCTCTGCTGTTCAATAACCCAAGCATTGTCAGTGGCTAAGAATTGTGTAGAGCAAACCTTTACTTGGATCTCCTAAGAGATGCAATCGCCGACTGATTGACCAAACAATATAATGCTGAACAATTAAATAGTGGGGGAAAGTGCAGGTTAACAATTCTTCCATCATTATAATAATGACTTGGCCAAGATTTGAAAAACAAAAAGTTTGAAGATGAAGAAAATGGGAATATATATATATATATATATATATATATATAATATATATATATATATATATATATATATATATATTAATATATATATGGTGGTGTGTGTGTGTGTTAATATATATATATTGTTAAAAATATTAAAATGAAGTTGCTAAAATTCATCTACAAGCTTGTTTCAAGATGTGTCTCTATCCTCAGGATGACTTTTTGTGGCACGCCAACGGTCTTTTATGGCGTGCGGGACCTGATCTTGTCTGTGTGTGTGCGGGTTTCGTTTGCTGCACTGGGGCCTGTGTGTGTGTGTGTGTGTGTGTGTGTGTGGTGTGTGTGTGGTGTGTGTGTGTGTGTGTGTGTGTGGTGTGTGTGGTTGTTTTTTTTTTGTTGTTTTTTTTGTTAGGGCCTGGTCAGGTAGAATGTGCTAGCAAAGATTTCCACTTGTGCCTGCAATTATTCACTATTTCTACTTTTGTGTTCAGAGTTGCCAAGTATGGTTTGCATAATATTAACCATTTTCTGTGGAACATAGGTTGCATTTTTGGGAAATATTGTTGTATGGTGTTGCTCGTTTTATGATTTTCCATGATATGCTGTAGTCTATTTTTTTATCTTTGAGTTTCCAAATGTATATACTCAGTTCTGTTTGATTTTTGTATTTTTCATTTTTGAATGACTGTTTATGGTTTGCGTATCTGGTTTTGAAAGTGTTTTCAGTAATCCCTATGTATGTTTCTTTTTCATTTTCTGATGTTACCGTAGCTTGGTATACAATATTGCTGTGAAGACATTTGTTGCTTAGGGGCACTGTTCTTTTTTGGTGCAGTTGCAAGATGTCCTTTCAGCACCCTTCTCTTTTTGTGTTGCTTTTCATTTTGTTAGATGAGTCAATTATGTTTTTGAGGTTGGGCATACATGAGTATGATAGTTTAATGGTGTTTTTGTTGAATATTTTGGACAGTTTGTGTTCTTTTGGAAATGATGTTGCCACGATTTTAAAGAATTCTTTTCCTACATTTGTTTTACTTGTCCATCATATGGTGGGTTGTACCATATGATCTTCCTTTTTCTGCTTTTCTTATTTCTGTTCGTGTTATTGTCTGGGCTATATTGTAGTTTGTAATTGTAACCACTTTTTTGTAATGCTTCTTGGTATTCTGTTGCTGCATTATTGAATGCATTTTCATTGCATGATTGGTTGGATAGTCTCTTGTTTATATACCGTTGGGTATTGTTTTTAGTATAGATTGTGGGTGGTTGCTTTTGACGTTTACATAGATTGGTATGTCATTGGGTTTTTTGTATGGTTTGTACACATTGTCATTGAGGTCTAATGTTATGTCTAGGTAATTCACTACTTTTTTATTTGCTTCTATTGTGATTTTTAAATTGTGGTTTTTGAAGATTTTACATAATTCTTTTTTCTTGTTTTCAATAGTTCTTGGATTATTGTTTAATGCAGCAAGGCCGTCATCTCTGTACAAACCGACCTGTTTTCCAAGTTGTTTTTGGATGTTGGATAGCATGAAAAGTCCGACTAGTTCACATGTTTCGGCACCATCATACGATCCCATGGTTACATCAAATGTGGAGTTTTTGCTCGTTTTTTTTATCCAAGTTTCATTTCTGCTGTGGAGTAGGGTTTTCTTGGTGTGGGAAATAATCTCCATTTCTGACTCTGTTATATTTGTGTATTTGTTGGCAAATTTCAAAGCTTTGGTGAGTAGTTCTTCATCTATGGATGGGTAGAAATCTACTATGTCGAATGTGATAAACACTGTATTTCTCTGTTTTTTGAGTTCCTTAAACCATTGGATGACTTCATAGCTGTTTTTCCAAAGGTTGTATTCGGTGTTTGATTTTACATCTTCTATAGCCTTTTCCAAAATTCTCTTGCTTATTTGGCCCAGTTCGGATTTGGATGGGTTTATTAGTCTACATGTTGGGTTGTTTTCGAAGTTGGGTTTGTGGTCTTTAAGCGTTATGAAGGCTTCTTTTGTTGCTGTTGCCTCTACCCTGTCGCTTAACTCCATGCAGTGTGCAAGCTCTTTTTCTTTTTTGCGGATGTTGTTGTATGTGTTTTTATCAGCTTTCTTGTAATTTTTCTGAATGTTTTTGTTCAGGAGTTGGGAGTATTCGTTTAATTCCATTTTGTAAAAATTGCTAGTTTTATCAGCTTTTACGAATATCTTTTTATCATTTTGAATTTGTTTTATTTCATTTGCTAGTGATGTTTGGAAGTTGTTATTTGGTTTCTTAAATTTTATGTTGGCTATCAGTCCCTTCATTTTGTCTTCAAAAGGTTTCATTTCATCTATTGTCGGAGGTGATCGCCATGATTTGAAGCCATATGTGTTTTTGTCTTCATTCTTTGTATTTGGGTTTAGGAAGAAGAACGCCTTCCATCTCATGTTGCGTACAAATTTCTCGGTTTGTTCTATCAGTTTTTTAGTGTAGGTTTGTGGGTTTGAAAACGGTATGTTTTTAGTAGATTGCCTAAAGTTGATTTTCTCCATTTTAGATTTTGTCAGGTCACAGTGCTCAACGTGAGGAGCAATTATCATAAACAGTATAAAAACGTCCTTAAAAAATCTGAAAAAGCTCAACCCCTTGGGGAGCAACATTTGTTAAAAATATTATTAAAATGAAGTGCTAAAATTCATCTACAAGCTTGTTTCAAGATATGTCTCTCTCCTCAGGATGACTTTTTTGTGGCACGCCAACGGTCTTTTATGGCGTGCGGGACCTGATCTTGTCTCTGTGTGTGCGCGTTTCGTTTGCTGCACGTGGGGCCTGTGTGTGTGTGTGTGTGTGTGTGGTGTGTGTGTGTGTGTGTGTGTGTGTGTGTGTGTGTGTGTGTGTGTGGTTTTTTGTTGTTTTTTTTTGTTTTTTGTTAGGGCCTGTTCAGGTGGAATGTGCTAGCAAAGATTTCCACTTGTGCCTGCAATTATTCACTATTTCTACTTTTGTGTTCAGAGTTGCTAAGTATGGTTTGCATAATATTAACCATTTTTCTGTGGAACATAGGTTGCATTTTTTGGAAATATTGTTGTATGGTGTTGCTCTTTTTATGATTTTCCATGATATGCTGTAGCCTATTTTTTATCTTTGAGTTTCCAAATGTTCTGTTTGATGTTTGTATTTTTCATTTTTGAATGACTGTTTATGGTTTGCGTATCTGGTTTTGAAAGTGTTTTCAGTAATCCCTATGTATGTTTCTTTTTCATTTTCTGATGTTACCGTAGCTTGGTATACAATATTGCTGTGAAGACATTTGTTGCTTAGGGGGCACTGTTCTTTTTTGGTGCAGTTGCAAGATGTCCTTTCAGCACCCTTCTCTTTTGTGTTGCTTTTCATTTTGTTAGATGAGTCAATTATGTTTTTGAGGTTGGGCATACATGAGTATGATAGTTTAATGGTGTTTTTGTTGAATATTTTGGACAGTTTGTGCTCTTTTGGAAATGATGTTGCCAAGATTTTAAAGAATTCTTTTCTTACATTTGTTTTTACTTAAAGACTTCTTGAACAAACATCGCATAGCTTTCTGGTAGCATGATGCACATATACTCATTGGTTTCCTTGAAGTAAGTCAGCTGATAGCCATACAGATAATGGGAGTACACAACACCGAAGAAAACGGTTATCCCCGTCAGCACACCAACAACTAGGCGCCGTGTGCACAGTGCATTGACTCGATGTGGCCACACCACGGACACTGCTCTGTGAGCTGTCAGACAGACCAGGAACCAGGCACTGATAACTATTGTCGACCCTCCTATCCAGTTGCGGATTTTGCATAGAAAATCGTTTTGAACATGGATGACATACCCAAAAGCCACCCCTATCCACTCGTCTAACAGCAAGATATCGAGAATGACCTGGTCGACGATGGCCAAGGCTGTAAAATAAATGTTTATTATCGCCTCTCCTGATTTCTTTCTGCGCATGATGATGATGATCATGATGTTGCCAAAATTGCCAACGAGCAGGATGAGGGGTGAGCCAATCAACCAGATGTAATAGCTGGCTTTGTACAGGGGGTGGGAGTAAACTGAGGACCCCTCAGTGTCTGCCGAACTACCTGTGCTCGTTGAGCTGGCCCACAAATCTGTTTTGTCATTCCAGCTGCCAGTGCTTATAGAACTCTTCCACACAGCTGATCTGCTGCTCCAGATATCTGACAATGACATGGCGGGTCAGCAAATCGAAGTCACAATGATGACTTTTCTGCAGTTGTGTTCGCTACTGGAGTTATCTCAGACTAACATCAAGCGCATTCTGAAAAGAAAAGAAAAACGGAGCATTTCGTAGTCAATGCGTTCACGCTAACGCTTGTGTTTAAGCTGTGAACTTTTTGGCATCATCAACGTTCATATGCTAAGAACTTTCTTCTCATTCACCCACTCTCATTTAAATTCCGCAAACACACACACACACACACACACACACACACACACACACACACACACACACACACACACGCGCGCGCGCGCGCGCGCGCGCGCGCGCGCGCATGCACACACACACACACACCACACACACATTAACATCACCACAATTTCTCCTCTCTCTCTCTCTCTCTCTCTCTCTCTCTCTCTCTCTCTCTCTCTCTGTATGTCTGTTCAGCCATCGATCTAATCATCCATCCATCCATCCTTGTCTCTCTCTCTCTCTCTCTCTCTCTCTCTCTCTCTCTCTCTCTCTTATATATATATATATTATATATATATATATTATATATATATATATATATATATATTAATAATATATATATGGTGATGTTAATGTGTGTATGTGTGTTCCATTTACTGCCCTTCGCTGGCTGCTTTAGGGGTGCTGTTGGATTCTTTTTTTGAACCCTTGGTGGTGAGAACACCACAGTATTATGGACTGTGGTGTGTCTCTATTTGACACCAAGAGCACAGACACAATCAGCCGTGTCTCCCTGATGAGTCCGATCCAGCGGACGAAAGGCCTAGGAGCAGGCAATACAAATAAATGTGCCTTCGAAGGGGATTACGATGGTTCCCTCAGGCAGCTAGTGAAGGGCTTCTCATATTTATAATATATTCACCCCAGTTTCTTCATCTTCACCTTTTTTTTTTTATAATAAGTTCAAATCTTTGACAAGTCATTTCTATAACGACTGAAGAATTGTTAACCTGCACTTGTTTTCCCCCACTACTTAATTGTTCAGCATTATATATATATATATATATATATATATATAATATATATATATATATATTATATATATATATATATATATTAATATATATAGATAGATAGATAGATCAGTATATTTAAAATGCCAAAACATTTTTTTTAAGTGCTCAACCCCTTGGGGAGCAACATTAGTTTAAAACAAGTTAAAAGAGGAATCTTAAAACTATCTAAATGTGCTAGCAAAGATTTCCACTTGTGCCTGGAGTAAGATAGATATATTATAGGATCAATGTATTAAAACGCCTAAAACGATTTTACAAGTAACTAAAACCCCTTGGGAGCAACATTTGTTAAGATAAAGTGTTAAAACGAAATCTACAAATTTGTTTTCAAGCGTTGGGCGCTTTCGTCAGGATGATTTATTCATCCTGACGATAGCGCCCAACGCTTGAAACAAATTTGTAGATTTCGTTTTAACACTTTATCTTAACTTTAAAATATATTTTAATATATATATATATATATATATATATATATATTATATATATATATATATATATATATATATATATATTTTAAAAAATATTAAAATGAAGTGCTAAAATTCATCTACAAGCTTGTTTCAAGATATGTCTCTCTCCTCAGGATAACTTTTTTGTGGCACGCCAACGGTCTTTTATGGCGTGCGGGAACCTGATCTTGTCTCTGTGTGTGCGGGTTTCGTTTGCTGCACGTGGGGCTGTGGTGTGTGTGTGTGTGTGTGTGTGTGTGTGTGTGTGTGTGTGTGTGTTTGTGTGTGTGTGTGGTTTTTTTTTTTTTTTTGTTTTTGTTTTTTGTTAGGGCCTGTTCAGGTGGAATGTGCTAGCAAAGATTTCCACTTGTGCCTGCAATTATCACTATTCTACTTTTGTGTTCAGTGTTCCCAAGTATGGTTTGCATAATATTAACCATTTTTCTGTGGAACATAGGTTTTGCTTTTTTGGAAATATTGTTGTATGGTGTTGCTCGTTTTTGATTTTCCATGATATGCTGTAGTCTATTTTTTTATCTTTGAGTTTCCAAATGTAATACTTATTCTGTTTTGATTTTTGTATTTTTCATTTTTGAATGACTGTTTATGTTTGCGTATCTGGTTTTGAAAGTGTTTTCAGTAATCCCTATGTATTTTTCTTTTTCATTTTCGATGTTACCGTAGCTTGGTATAAAATATTGCTGTGAAGACTTTTGTTGCTTAGGGCACTGTTCTTTTTTGGTGCATTTTCAAGATGTCCTTTCAGCACCCTTCTCTTTTGTGTGTTTTTCATTTTTTAGATGAGTCAATTATGTTTTTGAGGTTGGGCATACATGAGTATGATAGTTTAATGGTGTTTTTGTTGAATTTTTTGGGACAGTTTGTTTTCTTTTGGAAATGATGTTGCCACGATTTTAAAGAATTCTTTTCTACATTTTTTTTAAACTTGTCCATCATATGGTGGGTTGTACATATGATCTTCCTTTTTCTGTTTTTTCTTATTTCTGTTCGTGTTATTGTCTGGCTATATTGGTTTTTGTAATTGTAACCACTTTTTTGTAATGTTTCCTTGGTATTCTGTTGCTGCATTATTGAATGCATTTTCATTGCATGATTGTTGGATAGTCTCTTGTTTAACCGTTGGGTATTGTTTTTAGTATAGTTTGTGGGTTTGGTTTTGCTTTTGACGTTTACATAGATTGGTAGTCATTGGGTTTTTTTTGTAGGGTTTGTACACATTGTCATTGAGGTCTAATGTTATGTCTAGGAAATTTCACTACTTTTTTATTTGCTTCTATTGTGATTTTTAAATTGTGGGTTTTGAAGATTTACATAATTCTTTTTTTCTTGTTTTCAATAGTTCTTGGATTATTTGTTTAATGCAGCAAGGCCGTCATCTCTGTACAAACCGACCTTTTTCCAAGTTGTTTTGGATGTTGGATAGCATGAAAAGTCCACTAGTTCCATGTTTCGGCACCATCATACGATCCCATGGTTACATCAAATGTGGAGTTTTTGCTCGTTTTTTTTTATCCAAGTTTCATTTCTGCTGTGGTAGGGTTTTCTTGGTGTGGGAAATAATCTCCATTTCTGACTCTGTTATATTTGTGTATTTGTTGCAAATTCAAGCTTTGTGAGTAGTTCTTCATCTATGGATGGGTAGAAATCTACTATGTCGAATGTGATAAACACTGTATTTCTCTTTTTTGAGTTCCTTAAACCATTGGATGACTTCATAGCTGTTTTTAAAAGGGTTTGTTTCGGTGTTTGTTTTTTACATCTTCTATAGCCTTTTCCAAAATTCTCTTGTTTATTTGGCCCAGTTGGGATTTGGATGGTTTATTAGTCTACATGTTGGGTTTTTTCAAAATTGGGTTTGGGGTCTTTAAGCGTTATGAAGGCTTCTTTTGTTGCTTTTGCCTCTACCCTGTCGCTTAACTCCATGCAGTGTGCAAGCTCTTTTCTTTTTTGCGGATGTTGTTGTATGTTTTTTATCAGCTTTCTTGAATTTTTCTGAATTTTTGTTCAGAGTTGGGAGTATTCGTTTAATTCCATTTTGAAAAAATTGCTAGTTTTATCAGCTTTTACGAATATCTTTTTATCATTTTAAATTTTGTTTTATTTCATTTGCTAGTGATGTTTGGAATTTTGTTTTTTGGGTTTTCTTAAATTTTATGTTGGCTATCAGTCCCTTCATTTGGGCTTCAAAAGGTTTCATTTCATCTATTGTCGGAGGTGATTCGCCATGATTTGAAGCCATATGTGTTTTTGTCTTCATGCTTTGTATTTGGGGGGGTTTTGAAGAAGAACGCCTTCCCATCTCCCTTTGCGGGACAAATTTCTCGGTTTGTTCTATCAGTTTTTTAGTGTAGGTTTGTGGGTTTGAAAACGGTATGGTTTTTAGAGATTGCCTAAAGTTGTTTTTCTCCATTTAGATTTTGGCAGGTCCAGTGCCAACGTGAGGAGCAATTATCATAAACGTATAAAAACTCCTTAAAAAATCTGAAACAGCTCAACCCCTTGGGGAGCAACATTTGTTAAAAATAATAAAATGAGGCTAAAATTCATCTAAAGCGTTTCAAATATGTCTCTTCCCTAGGATGACTTTTTTGTGGCACGCAAAAGGTCTTTTTAGGCGTGCGGACCCGAACTGTCTCTGTGTGTGGGGCGTTTCGTTTGCTGCACGGGGGCCTGTGGTGTGTGGTGTGTGTGGTGTGTGGTGTGGTGTGTGTGTGTGGGGTGTGTGGTGTGGGTTTTTTTTTTGTTTTTTTTTTTTTGGTAGGGCCTGTTCAGGTGGAATGTGCTAGCAAGATTCCACTTGTGCCTGCAATTATCACTATTTCACTTTGTGTTCAGAGTTGCTAAGTATGGTTTGCATAATATTAACCATTTTTCTGTGGAACATAGGTTTTCATTTTTTGAAATAATTTTTGTATGGTTTGCCTTTTTATGATTTTCCATGATATGCTGTAGCCTATTTTTTATCTTTGAGTTTCCAAAAGTTCTGTTTGATGTTTGTATTTTTCATTTTTGAATGACTGTTTATGGTTTGCGTATCTGGTTTTTGAAAGTGTTTTCAGTAATCCCTAGTATGTTTCTTTTCATTTTCTGATGTTACCGGTAGCTTGGTATAAATGTTGCTGGAAGACATTTGTTGCTTAGGGGGCACTGTTCTTTTTTGGTGCAAATTGCAAATGTCCTTTCAGCACCCTTCTCTTTTGTGTTGCTTTTCATTTTGTTAGATGAGTCAAATTTTTGTTTTTGAGGTTGGGCATACTAGTTTTGATAGTTTAATGGTGTTTTTGTTGAATATTTTGGACAGTTTGTGTCTTTGGAAAAGATGTTGCCAAGATTTTAAAGAATTCTTTCCTACATTTTTTTACTTAAAGACTTCTTGAACATACATCGCATAGCTTTCTGGTAGCATGAGCACAATACTCATTGGTTTCCTTGAAGTAAGTCAGCTGATAGCCATACAGATAATGGGGGTTTCACAACACCGAAGAAAACGGTTATCCCGTCAGCACACCCCAAAAACTAGGCGCCGTGTGCACAGTGCATTACTCGATGTGGCCACACCACGGACCCCTGCTTTGTGAGCTGTCAGACAGACCAGAACCAGGCACTGATAACGTTTGTCGACCCTCCCATCCAGTTGCGGATTTTGCACAACAGATCATTCTGAACGTGGGTGACAAATCCAAAAGCCCCCTATCCACTCGTCTAACCCCAAGATATCGAGAAAGACCAAGTCGACGATGGCCAAGGCTGTAAAATAAATGTTTATTTTCGCCTCTCCTGATTTCTTTCTGCGCATGATGATGATGATCATGATGTTGCCAAAATTGCCAACGAGCGGGATGAGGGGTGAGCCAATCAACCAGATGTAATAGCTGGCTTTGTACGGGGGGTGGGAGTAAAACTGAGGACCCCTCAGTGTCTGCCGAACTACCTGTGCTCGTTGAGCTGGCCCACAAATCTGTTTTGTCATTCCAGCTGCCAGTGCTTATAGAACTCTTCCACACAGCTGATCTGCTGCTCCGATATCTGACAATGACATGGCGGGTCAGCAAATCGAAGTCACAATGATGACTTTTCTGCATTGTGTTCGCTACTGGAGTTATCTCAGACTAACATCAGGCGCATTCTGAAAAGAAAAGAAAAACGGAGCATTTCGTAGTCAATGCGTTCACGCTAACGCTTGTGTTTAGGCTTTGAACTCTTTGGCATCATCAACGTTAGAGAACTAATAAATACCAATCCTAGCTCAAACCGCCCTCAACTAGTTTCGGGCGGTTGCCCTAGGATAGGTATTTATTAGTTCTCTAAATAGTAAACCCTACAAACATGCATACTGTGTAGGATTATCCGTTTTCAATACTAATTTACAAAACTTTTCAGATTTTAGTTTTTGCTTAATCCTATGTTTTTCCTGATCATTTTCAATAACATCATGTTCGCGCAAACATTCTTCAAATGAGTCTCTGTCTTTCATGTGAAATAAAACTACAGTCTTTAACTGTTCTCTAAAGTCTTTTAAAACTGAGTTATATTTTTGACATAAAATCCACACACTTATCCTAGCATGTCTTCCGCTGAAGGCCAGTTTTGACAAAGTGTTTCTCTTTTTAACTATGTCTCTTTCTGCCGAACAGTCATCTATAATAAATAGTGTCTGCGTTCCTTCAAACAGTTTATAAAACTGTTCTAAACACTCACTTAGTTTATTGCTAGGATTAACTAAATATATTTCATCATCTGTCCATATAAACCTTCTATCACGATATGCTTTGTTCCATTTAAGTGTTGGACAGAAAATCACATATGATCAAAATTAATAGCGATAAACTGTTTGTAATTTGGTCGAGGACAAATATTGTTTTTTTTCCGCAACCAGTCTGCCCACAAATTAATGAACAATGAGGGGTTTTTGTCATAAAGTTTAACTGCTCCATAGTTTTATAACAGAATTTAATCTAATCCAGTTATTGTTTTTATCATGCTCTCTGTCAAAACTTGTTCAGTATAATAAAATCCTATAAGGTCTAAATGTGTAAGATTAATCCAATTCAGTGCTGTAAGATTGTTTCTATTTTGACTAATATTGATTTTTTTGCTTGTTGTTATGACCTTAATATCTCACCATTGTGAAGAATGACGACAGTAACTTTAAGACTGTCAACGTCTAAGTTTTGCCAGCTAATTAGAATTCCTTTAAAAAGGACGTCACTAACGCCCACAACCCCATCCCTCTCCTTATCTTTTAAGACAGAAATTTCAAATATCATTGTGAACGTGTCTCCTAATTTCATTTGTGGAATGAACTGTAATTTTGTAGAAGCATTCCTTTAAAACCGTTTCTCTTCTGTGGAGGATGTACTGTTTATCCCATACGGCTTTATTTCAATCTCTTTTCGACTATTGTCCTCTGCATAAGACTTACATGTAAAGGACCTGATTGAATGCTTTTCTGAAATTTTTTTGATGGTTAAAAAATGTAAATGGGCTTATGAATTCAAATTTTATTTCCCATTCTAAATATGGTTCTAAGTGCCATTTGCTGTCAGGTTTTTCGAACTATTTTAATATTCATACTGGCCAGCATTATTTGCTTCTACATTGCGCAGTTGCTCTAGTTTAGGAAACTTTTGTTGTCGCCAACCTCTTTGCGTTTATAATCACCATCTTTAGTGTACTCAAAACCATACAAAGCGCCTATCTCACCATTCTGTTCAAAGTCCGCAACGTCTGCAAGGTCTTTTAATTCTAAAGTTATACACCGCACAGGCGCTAATGTAACTCCTGATTCTTCTGGCCCGCGCGACATTTTTTAGAACAACTAATTATTTTATTTCTAAACAATGTGTAGGTTATCACATTTTACGGGTTTCCCCCCTTTGTTTTGATTTTTATATTA
>CM031596.1:93379555-93393886 GCA_018398815.1 Conus ventricosus
CCCCTCATCCTGCTCGTTGGCAACTTTGGCAACATCATGATCATCATCATCATGCGCAGAAAGAAATCAGGAAAGGCGACAATAAACATTTGTTTTACAGCCTTGGCCATCGTCGACTTGGTCGTTCTTGACATCGTGCTGTTAGAAGAGTGGATAGGAGTGGCGTTTGGATATGTCATCCATGTTCAAAACGATTTTCTGTGCAAAACCCGCAACTGGATAGGAGGGTCGACAACAGTTATCAGTGCCTGGTTCCTGGTCAGTCTGACAGCTCACAGAGCAGTGTCTGTGGTGTGGCCACATCGAGTCAACGCACTGTGCACACGGCGCCCAGTTGTTGGTGTGCTGACGGGGATAACCGTTTTCTTCGGTGTTGTGTACTCCCATTATCTGTATGGCTATCAGCTGACTTACTTCAAGGAAACCAATGAGTATATGTGCATTATACTACCAGGAAGCTATGCAATGTTTGTTCAAAAAAACTTCACCTTCATACATTTTGCATTTTACTGTTTCATTCCTTTTCTTTGTATCATTGTAGCCAACAGCGTGCTGGCATGGAAACTGAAGTCCACTGTTCAAGAAGTCCGTAACCAGTTTGCTGATAAAGAATCCGTTGCTGCTAGAGAGAAAGCAGCCAGCTCAGTGACATTGACCATCATCACTGTGTCTGTGGCCTTCGTTGCGCTGACCTTGCCGGTGATGGTGTAATTTCATCGCTTTTTACATTTTTGATTACTCAGCTTCCATGTCAGCCCATGAACTTGCTAGGACACACTTAATACGGGCTGTCACCTTCATGTTTCGTTACAGCAACCATGCGTCAATTTTTATCTCTACTGCTTAACAGGGCAAAATTCAGAAGGGAATTCATGGAGATGTTCTCCAGAACGCAAAGAAATGCGTAGATAAGGTTTGCTATCATCCATTTCTATCCTAAAAGATAATACAGAACATGATTTTACTTTTTATGCTGACCATACAACGGTAGGGATGAAACAAGACATTTCCTGACACGTGGGACCTCTGTCAAATAACAGTCTGGTCTCAACAACAATGATCAGTCGAACTGATGATACTAACTAGTATTTGTATAGCTCTATCCTAGTTGAAAATTGTACATCACGCTTCCATACACCATGTATGCCTTCATTCATTCATCCCCATGTAACGTCTATTTTCCTATAAAACTTAGGTGTACACAGTGTGTGGAAAAAGTGTTCAAAAGTATGGCTGAAAAGATGTTTTCAGATGTATGCTTTGAAAACAGATGAAGTGGTATGGTTTCGTAAAATGGGAGGCAATGAGTTCCAAACAACTGGAACAGCACAGCTGAAGGAAAAGTCGCCAAACGATCTAAAATTTTGCTTTGGTTTCTTCAGGAGTTTCTGCGTGGAAGAGCGGAGTTCTTGATGACTGGTATATGCAGACTGCTGAGGACAGGTACAGCGAAAGAGGAAATATCAAAGAACGGAAGGCAATCGCTTAAACGATAATGTCATGAGAATTGGGTGTGAACAGCATATCAAGGATATGTCTTGATGTGTATGTTTCATTCATAGGCATGCTGAGGATGAGAATGGATGGAGAAAGTCACGGCTGTTTGACATTAGGAGAAGACGTTGTCGAAGTGAACGAATTATCCAAGTATAACAAGCTTACTGGTGCAAAGGTTATAACTATTCAATAGTTACTGAAACGTTTTACTAAACATTGAGGTTTACAGCTGACATATACATAAAATATATTAAATGTTATCGGGACATTGACAGTAGCTCCCAGACATTCAACTCATGTGAAAAGACTTAAAGACTTGTAAATGAAAGAAAATGTCATCAAGATACTTTGCAGGCAACGGCGACGGTGCTTGCACGTGAAAGTCGGGGATGTGAGCAAGTTTTGAATCCAGTTGTTGAGTCTTGGTTAGTGACCTTCTGGGTTGACCAATGTTTCCCGGATCAACGCTAAATCAAAGGTTTTTTTACTCTCTGTCATGTGACGTAGCCTCACATCAAGGCATGTGACGCTCCATCACATGTAGTCTAGTGATATGAATCATTTCCCCATGCCACAACTAAAAAGGAAGAATATTCATGTGGCTTGACAGTGTAGCGGGTGTCATATCTTTCCTGTTTTAGTAAGCTGTTTTCTGTTTACACCGGAAATTGAATTTTTTATTTGTATATATTATAGTTATGTTTTGTGAAACATATAACACCATCATATATCGCCTTGTTTTTAATCATACTTAGAAATTATTTTGTGTTTATATCTGTTGACGGTTCATTATGGATGATTTTGATAAATATGTTCAACAAGCGGAACGCTTGGGTTTTGATGGAGAAAAACTTACCAACTATGTGCAACAATGCATAGATAGGCAGATAGGCTGAAGAAGAGAGGAGAGAGAGAGAGAGAGAGAGAGAGAGAGAGAGAGAGAGAGAGAGAGAGAGGAGAGAAGAGAGAGAGAGAGAGAGAAGAAAATCAAAGGAAACTAGAACTAGAGTTTGAAGAAAAAAAGACTACAGAGGAAATCTGATGAAAAGAGACTACAGAGGGAATCTGAATCTGAGAAAAAAGACTACAGAGGGAATCTGAAGATAAAGAACGTCAATTTATGTTGAGGTAGTCAGATTTAGAGACCGATGATGAAATTTTATGATTACAGTATCGAGAGAACCTACACCAGCTCTACCAGTTGGTTCCGCAAGCGCGCCTCAACAAAACCAACATATATTCCAAACTTAAACAACTTTCGAGTGAAAATATACGGATGACGATCGATTGTTTCCTTTTTCCGATTTGAATTTCCACCGCAACGTTCTTGTGGTTGGCCCAACCATGGTGTACGCCTGGAAATACCTTGTATATTGCGTCGGTGTTTATGGGTTGCGCTTGGGCACTGTTCCTCACACTCGCGAGCGAAACATTAAATTTAATTAGGATCAATGGAAGAAGAACTCCTCAAGTAAATTTCTATGTTATGCCGATAGGTTTTTGCGAAACGATTCCGTTTGTGCGCCCCTGACAAGAGTGAATCGTTTCTGCGTTTTCTATTCGTACGGTCAGGGCTTAGATCGTATGGATCGATTTGTCAAAAACATAACAAACTTTTCAATCACGCGCGAGATCTCTTAGAGAACATCTTTTCCTGAGCATGATGCAAAGATTCTGGCCACTTTTCCTAAATGAAAGGCAATTTGAAAGCGGTTGACAGGAAAGTGTGGTCAGTTGCCTGATCAGTATTGCATCGCTCACCCGGATTATAGGGCGTGGCTAGGAAAGGATGAATCCTCCATATTTGAGTCGCATGCATCATTTACAGAATCAAATTCGGGACTGGGAAATTACAGACAGCGAATTCGTGGGTCATTCTGTGGCCCGCTAGGATATACCTATATCTAGGGATCGGACAGGGCTATTTCCGCGGTCAGGTGACTTTCGTCAAGTACCAGGGACTCACACCGGGATTAAACCGTTGCTCCTCAGCAACTAGTTCCGAGGTCGTGGACAACGGACCCTCCGCGTAGGACCTTTTGGGTCAGTCGTGGAAATGAACCGAAGTTTCAACAAGTAACACAATCTGTCTGGCCCCGCCCAATGCCGATGTTTCTTTTGCTATAGCAGTTCCATTTTTAAAAAGATTTGACCCTTTCAAACAATTGATTCAAAAACCCGCTTAAGTCTCCCACTGATTGGAAGAAGGCCTTGTTTCTGGCACCACATCAATCGGTTGTTGGACTTGTGTTAGAAAACGGTGAGCAGCCATCATCGGATTGCCAGGCTTCGGTATTGCGAAGACATGGGTGCACCTCGGTGGTTGTTTGTAAATCTTTCGTGCTAAAAAAAAGTATCTCAAACACTGTCCAAAAGTGTAGGTCGTTGGGCAGCAAGATAGTAACGTTTCCGCATGCTAATATGTCGGTCGATACCCGTAATACTCCGGATTTCGCCCGCCGGTGTTATCGAATTTACCCAGTCTGGGACTTGATCTTGGGCAATTTGCCAGTTGTCGCTACGTATAGGGGTGGATGTGGGAGGATCGTTCGTTCCTTGTCTTGTTGAGTACCTGATCAGGAAACATATGTGCAGGGAAAGGCACAAAAGCCGCTAAAAGTCTTAAAACTGGATGAAATCCCTTTTATCATTATCCTGAATCATCTATGTCTCATTTGGCTTTCCATTTGGCCTTTGACCACATTCCAGTTATTGATCACGCCCTTTCCTTGTCTGTTGGTCTGTGTGTGTCTGTTATTTTCTTGTCTTGAGCGTTTTCTTTTGCAGAATCCATAGCTCTTGAACTTTCACATTTTCTGCCTGTGATTAAGCTGGGGGCTTGATTGTTTCTTCCACCTTTCTCCTGAGTCTCCAGCTTGTAGCGATTTGAAGTCCTGTAAAGTCTGACTCTTTCCTGCTTTGTATTCCTCAGGTTGGATTCGAAGGGTAGTTTTCTGCTTTGCTTGGCGACATACAGCGCTATGTCAGTCAGGACAGGGGTGGGACACCAAGCCATTTCCTTGTAAACTTGTGTGATTTGGGCTTCCAGTGCCGCCACTGTGCTGGTGCAGATGTAGTATATCATCTGAGGCATAGGAGCTTTGGTGTCAGCTGAACTGCAGACACCAGACCTTGTATTTGCAAGGGAGAACACAATGCGTCTATGGTCTCTCCCAAGGCTTCTTCCGACATCTGTTTGGTTTCTTTTGTCTTTGGTGTCTTTCAGGGTATCATCTTACCATCTTCATGGCTCTTGACTGGTTTTCTGTGGCTGTTGGAATGGCCTGGTTGGCCATAAACATGTAGGGTCACACTGTTCGGACAATTATCCTTTCCTCACTGTAGACGCCCGTGATTTATTTGGCTTGAATTCGGTCTGTATGGAAGCTCAAACTATGTCGTCCGACTCTCCAGACATGAGTGTCTCGTTTTTCTGGATAAAATCACTGGTAGTGTCATCCATGTAGGCCTTGAGAGGGGAGCGACATCTTGTTACCACCGCCCCAAGGTCCAGTCTTTGCGTTGCTGGTTTGCTGTTTCAAGATGACTTCCATTGCCAACACGAAACAGTTATTGGGGAAATTGCACAGCTCATCGCATGCCCATTCCAAGTTAAACCTGATCATCTGTTGTGTAACTCCTTGGTGGGAACCGCATTGAGAGCCATTGAAGTACTTCGTGAGATGACGTGGGGTTGTTTCTTTGGCACGTGGTTCATCACAAGAGCAAGCCTGTTTCATCTCATGGGGTACAGTTCCTTATTGCGTCTGCCGATCAAAGCCACACTTAACGTCCAGGTCTTTTTTCTGTTGTTTGCTCTTTGGATTGCGTCCAGATCATTCGTGGCGTGTTATACACAGCCAGCTCGCACTGGGATGCCACCTTTCTGAACTGACACATCCAAGTTCTTTTTTTTATGAGGTACTTGCTTGGAGCTTGACAGGAAGAATTATTTTCCCTTCGATCGTTCAGCAGTAGTGATATTGGCCCTGAATGGCTCGATGTCACTTTGAGTTTTTGCGACTATGGGTTGACACACCATCGCCGTCATCCCTATGGCCGCCTGATCTTCTGGTTTCTTCCATGCTGATTAGCTGCAGCTTGTGGAGCCACTCCTGCGCTTGGGACTTTTCTTGTACAGTTGGTAAGGTATTCCGTTTGGCCCTGGTGATGATTTGGCTCTGGCTTTGTCGACCACTCTTGGATTTCCGCAACGTTGGCGGACTTGTCATGAACTGTTCATCTGGTTTTGGTTGGCCAACACAGAACTTGATGGCGAGTGGTGCTTTGCTCTGTGAGTCGAGGTATGTTGTCCTCAGTTGCTGACTCAGAATACTCCTTGTCCCACACTTAGGGTCCCAGATTTCGGCTGATCAAACTGTGTTCTGGCAAAACTGGGTTGGGTCTTCTGAAGAAGCGCTCTTGGGTCTTCTTCTTTTTGCCTTCTCCGCTTCCTCAGCAGATTTCCTTTTTGATGAGGGCGCTGTGTTTTGCTTTCAGGTCTGCCAAGAGCTTTTCCAAGCCTTGTTTTTCAGCTGGCAGGTTGAAATTATAAAAATGGCCCACTCAGGATGCATCTGTTCCTTGATAATTACGGCCCCACCATGTATCTGCTTCATCCTTTCTATTCCCCCCGCCCCGCCCCACCACGCTGTTCCCACGCCCTCAGAAATTTGACCTACCTCATCCTTACTAGCAGCACCCTTCGCCCTATCAGGTCTCTTCCTCTCGTGCGGTCCTTTTCACTGTCTCCACCCCTTTTCTTCTCTCTTTTTGTCAGTGAAGGACATTTTGACTCGGCAGTCATGCTGACCCCAGACATTCTGACCATTGACATTCGGACCAAGGATCAATTCTGGCTCAGATTTTCCGGCTCCAGACATTTTCCGTCAGTAACACTGACCACGTGCGAAGAAAAGGAAAAAGAATAGCATATTTATTCCGCAGCAAGAAGGGACTAACAAATTACAAGACAAACCGCAATTTGAGAAGTAAGTGATTACCCGTTCTTGGTTTTTCGTTGTTCTGAATGTTGTTTTTCTTGACTGAAGAAGTCAAGGAGCTCGGAAAACGCGTCCCGTTATGTCTGTTAATTGTTGGTCCCCTTTTATCTGGCGGCATAATATGATATTTTTCTTTTTAGTTTGTTTCAATTTCGCCTGCGTCGCCCACTTGGAAAGTAACATTGGAATAAGTCCTTACACAAGTCACACACACACACCAACACACAACTCACACACACATCACACATCACACACACACCACACACACACACACACACTCACACACCACACACAACACGCACACACACGCACATACACGCATCGAACGCACGCTCGCACACACGCGCATTCACATACGCGCACGCGAGCGCCTGTAACTCGAATTGATTGCTGCTTCGCATCAATTTGTCTCGCGCAAATGCAGACAGATACAAGATGCACGATCCAAGCAAGGAAACTTCCTAAAGAGGATGCTCTAAGCTTGCTCTTATATCCTGCAGTCGACACATGCACTCAGAACAGCATCTGAAGAAATGAACTTACATGAATAAACGGTTTGTTCAAGAAACACAGTCTGTTTGTCTTGAGTATTGTTGATCAGACATACAAAAAATGTGAACGTTAACTATTGTTCGATTAATATCATAGAAAAATCTTGAATGAACCATGCAGACATGCACAGTAAATATCAAACCGATAACCGATAAATGCTGTTCCATGATGACACAGTCATATGCCCCAAACTCCAAAGATGTTAAACCACAATCTAATTAGGCCTGGACAGATGCTTATAATGATGTATTTCATATGATGACAAGGAGAAAAAAATTAACTAGGTGTCCTTGACAGGTGTTCTTCCATACTAATGGTGGAGAATTTACATTGCATCTTCCGTCTCATTTACTGGGGTAAGCTCAGTTTGGATTATTCCACTACACGTTAACGCTGCAGGGAGCTAGGACCGGGGCTACCCAATCTAATTACCTTGTATGAAGGAAAGACTGAAGGGAACTCGGGATAGATCATTCAACATTGGACCAGGTAAAGCACTATGAGTGGCTTCTCTTTTGAGGTATCTGTTATTATTGCCAGGCAGCGGATTGATTGTTTTTAGGAGTCGACATGTGGAATGGTTTTTACTAGGGTCGACTGCCCAGCCGGTGATTCATGTTGATATTTGCAGAAGTAACCAGGTTGTTGTGTAATACCACATTTCTGAAGGTGGGTGTTCTTTGTTGGTGTGTCAGACTTCACTGGTCTTTTGGAAAGGTTGACGCAGGAGTGATTTTATGGTGGATTCTTTAGATATTACAGATCGTTTCTTAGGGTCAGTGTTCAATGGTGTTACAATGATCATACCTGAAGATGTTACTGAGTGAACACACACACACACAAACACACACACACACCACACACACACACAACACACACCACACACCACCACGGGGCGCACCACACACACACACACACAAACACACACACACACACACACACACACACAAACACACACACAACGCACTCACACACACACACACACAACACTACAGAGAGAGAGAGAGGGAGGGGAGAGAAGAGAGAGTAGAGAGGAAGCGAGGTGAGAGAGAGAGAGAGAGAGAGAGTGGAGAGTGAGATGAGAGCACTGAACACTTGAAAACTTAACACTGAATTGTGTATTCATATGACCATAGCCCCTCATTTAAGGCTAGAGAATGTAAATATGCGGGTCTCAGCACACATTTATTTTGCACGGAAAATCCCCCTTTTCACATCTTAAATTACGTACATCTCTTGCTGTTTTGGCTAATAAAAATATTAACACCTGTTTTTAAAAAATCAATTAACTCCCCAAATCTCTAAAAATTGACCGTAATTAGTGTTTCAAAAACGGGGGCATACGTGCTAGATAAGATGGGTGATTGTGTGAACCCGCATATGTTTCATTCTCCCAAGGTACAGAAAACTTAAGGGTTTATTTTAGCTAGTACTACTTCAGCGCTATTAAAAAAGCCCGCGGGACTGAGCCCTCGCCCTTTTCCTAATATTATCTTCTTCTTCTAGCTCTATTTAAACAAATCAGTTACAATTAACTGGCTGTCATCTTGATTAGTTATTTTACATCCCAATGAAATTTAAAGAACACTCAATTAATTCTTTAAATTTCACCGCCCGCATCCTGTTATATATGATAATCGCCAAAACCTGCCTTAACTTGACGGAACGTGCTCGTAGGAATTGTAGATGAATAGCCATTAAAACAAATTAACATCTGTTTTGAACTGTTGTAAATGGCCATACAAAATAGGGTTTAGAGAAAATAGAAGGTTTTTTACCTTCATATTGATGACATTTCGCATTGTACTAAATCTATAAGTTCTTTCAACTATTTGTGGAAGCCATTGATATTTAAGCCCAGGCTTTAGGGAAGTGTACTCTCTTCTTTCGTCTTGTGGGAAATGGTATTGTAATTCTGAGGTTTGGCCTTCGTTGATTGTTAGCAATATACCAAATTCGCTGATAGTACTTTTTTTAAAGAACAAAAATTGTAATATACCTTTTCTGTGGTATTTTTACCTATGACTTGCTTGACGCCTTGTTCGTGAGTTTTGTGGAATTATTTAGTTATTGATTCCCAGTTATTATTGAGTTCTTTCAGATATGTTAACCCATTAACTTTGAAATCAATTTCTTTAAGGGCAATCCCTTACAACTCCCGCGCAAGTGGACAATTGGATACGTAAGTACACACGCTCGTTTTGCTTGGTTTTATTGTTGTACATATTTTTATAACTATTTAAAAAATTAATTAAAAAATGGGTAGCATTTAAATATTTTGAACATGCTGCTTTCAATGTAGGGAGCGTTTTATAACCCCAATATTTGGTCTTCGTTTATAACCATTGCAGTAGATGGATCATTTGGCTTCCGGGTTAGACTTGTAAACCCATAACTAAATATTTAAACCGCAATTAAAGAGCGCTGAGTGCCCATCAGCATGGCTATCCACCATTTGGCCTTTTTCCTGAATCAGTTAAATTTTGCCTTTTACTGCGCATCAACTGGCTGTGGCGTTTCATTTGCAAACCATTTAAACCACCCTAATCTTTTAGTAAGGGCTGTATATAACTTTCATGTTTTTTACCAGTACAGACGCATACTAACTGAACTGCAAGTGCCCCCTCCCCAACGACAACACGTTTTTTATCCCTTCAACTGCCCAATGAACTATTATGCATTGAAAGAATCTTGCTACGAATATTAACATTATCCCTTCAACTGTTTTTAGACAAAAGTTTAGACCGCAATCATGGAGTTTTAGGCATTGTATTTGTGGGGCGCAAAAAGAGAATATACTTATGACTACTGGCCTAGCCACACCTCTTTTCACCAAAGGCACAGTTAGTTTGGTGGATAATTAGAAACAAAATCACCCTCTAATGCCTGGACAACATTTTATTAGATAAAGTAAAGGTTTAAACAATTGACAGGCGTGCTGCAAAGACTTAATGAACTCCATAAGGACATACGTTTGGTGTGTATTAGGAGCGGCAAGCACAGACAAGTCTAGCCTTAGTTGATCTATCTAAGGGCTTTGATGCCAGAATACAATTTCTAGCTAATTTAGAAGATGCTTATTAACCTCTGCTGTTGATTTTGCCTTGCAGCATACAAAGTTATCAAGACGTTCTTGCACAAGCTAGGTCAAAGGTTGACTTTGTTGTAGGACATGGATTATAACAATGCATACCTTTGACCTTAGACTGCAGATTGGATGATCAGTATTTAACAATGAAATCTCATGCTGGAGACGACCAAGACTTTGGACACTATAAATACTTAAAACACAAGGACCCGCCCCTTCTTTTTTTAAAGAAAGGACATTGTGCTCTGATGAAAGCGACCAGTTATAAGCGCCGCCCAGTAAGCAAGCCCCACAACCAGAAAGCGCCCCACAGCCAGAAAGCTGCCCAGAAAGCAATCCACCTGTTGATCTGCCTTCACACTGGCAGTACACTACGAAAAGACAGCCCTTGTTGTGTTTTTAACTTTTTACTGGATTAGCTATACTTTATTCACTAAAAATTAATCCGGCAGCTAGCACTCCTATCGTCCACAAGATGATCAGCCATATAAGCCTGACACCTTACCTATAGTAGACAAAACCACAACTAACAACACTGCATTATGCCAGGCAGTGGCATCTAAGCGCTTTGGCAGCACAACTTCTTTAATAGGTTTCCTAGATGATGTAATTGTTTTCTAATCCAATTTTACCTGCTGGGGTGGTGGGGGGTGATACTGGCCCTGTTGGCGCACTGCTGGTTTAAAGCATAAACGAGTGTAGAGAGAGATGCAAACCCAACAGCGGTAAATATGCTAACTATTGTATAATCCCCTGAATTCCTGAACAGAGTCCTTATTCTTTTCAGTAGCGTATGTTTTTCATAATATTTTGTTTTATAGTTTCTCTGATTCTGCTTGTTTGCGCTGCTAGCTGACTCTGTTAGTTAGACAGCGTTTCTAACCTAGCCTCCCTTTCTATCATTAATTCTTGTATTTTCTGCTGTATTCTATCCTATCTTCTGTCCTAAATTGTTATCGTCTGCATCGCAGTTTATTTTTTTCTTCTTTCGATCTCTCTATCTAGCTCGCGACCAAGTTTGCCTAAATTGTTTGTTAGTTCACCCATTATTGTTCGTATAGAGCAGCAATTACGCCCCTGGATTTCTCGGCATAAGGCAATGGAGATTCGTCAATTGTTTTTGCTGTGTCTCCTCATTAAAAATTGTTTCAATTTCTGCTATTGCTTCATTGTTCTTAGCCCTAAATCTTGAAAAGAGGGTCATTTCGATTTCAGATCGTGTTGCAAACTCTTGCCCCAAATCTGTAAAAAGGGTACTAACAGCCTCAGGCCTTAAATTTAAAATTTTTAATCGCCTTTGGTAGGCAAAGGGTTCCTCTGTCTAATTGTGTTTAGTTTTATAAAAACTTAGTTGGGTCTGGCTTTGTAGTAACTCTTACAAAATTTCCTCGGCTTAGTTTTTAATATACAGATGTTGCTTTTATCTATCTTAAAAATCAAATGGACTATGACCTTCTGGCGGCTTTTAGTCCTAAGATTTGGTAGTATGAGTTATTTTTATTTGTTAATAGTTCAGCATGAGATGCGCTTACTGTGGTGGTGTTTATGCTTCTTCTAATGAAGGATTGAAGATCCTTCTGCTGCTATTTCATGTTTCTTCGCGGAATGAAGGGCCTAATTCTTGTTTCATCATGTAAAATGAAGGGCCTCGCAGATCTCTTTCTTCTTCAAACAGGATCAATTGCGTCAAAAAATCTTCATCAAATTTTTATGTTATAGTCTTTTTTGTTTTATAAAAAATGAACTCATACGGTTGTGACCTCGATCCATAAAGATGAGAGAAGGAAACCCCATGGACGTGATAAGGTATAAAGGCAGACTGTAATTAGTGAATTCTCCATCAACAATTCAACCTGGACAAGATTTAATAGGTATGTTCCCTGATCTTGGCGCCGCTGGCGACGTTATAATGCCAGGCACTGCTAAAACTATCATTCAAAAAAGATATTACATGACAGATCCTAATGCTACTGTTGTTGCTAATTTGGGTAGGGCCATCGTTAAACATTGGCTATCATACTGTGAGGGCCTGAGAAGTCTTTGTACTAAAGCGAGGCAGACATTTGTGCCCTCTATTCTGATCTATGTGCTTCCTAAAAAGAAAGAATAGGAGAAAGTTTATCAGGGAATACAAGGCCCAAACGGTCTCAAGCACAGGCTTAAAGCGGGGGCGGGCGGATTGCAAAGGATGATGTTAAGATGAGCAGTAGCAGAAGCAGTTGGCTAATGTTTGCATCCCTCTAGATTTTGAGCTGTTATAGACGATATGCCATTATTTCCAAGGCTCCTAAAAGGAATTAAATCTTACTTATTTACTGACATTTATAATGACAGTAGTGATTCTGTTGTTCTGTCTGAAGATCCTGTATCTGCTAAAAATACGCGGTTAGTGACATCTCTCTTGAGTTTGATAGTGTTACTAAACATGGAATGGCAGCAGAACATCTTAAAAAGTATAAAATAAAACAGTTATTTTATTATGAATTAGTTATACACGCCATTACAGGAAATTAGAAACAAGCATGGACACTCTCTGGAACATACATCTAAATCTGTCTCTGATTTCCTTAAAAAAAATTTTGTTCTGTTTACTAAGGAAAAACCTTTTTTTTCACGAAAAATTCAAAAGGTTTTTAATCCAAAAATGGGAAGGTTGATTGCAATAAATGGCAAGCTGATCTTTGTATTGGGGGGCCGGGATTTTACCCACCAACCGTAATAAGAAAGTTGTTCGCTGGGGTGGGAAAAGGGCCTGCATTGTCGTGATTAAAAAACTTGGGCCTTTATGAGTGACTAAAGACAAATTTAAATCAAAATATGGGCGGGGCGGGATTTTAGATCCACTTTGAAAAAAATTTTTTGAAAGTGGGAAAAGGGTGGGCCCCGAGGTAAAAAAAAACCCCGAAAGCGGGGAAACCCCCCCCGCCAATAAAAATGCATTTTTTAAAGGTTTTTGTCCAGTTAAAAAAAAAAACGGGAAAAAGGGGGGGATTAAAAATGCAAAAAAATAAAAATAAAAACTTGGAAAATGTTTAATTTTCCCCAAAAAAGAATTCCGCCTGTCTCTTATCTGGGGATTATGGGGGGGGAAAACTGTCTTCGTATTTGATTTTTTTAAAAAAACAATACACAGGTTTTTTTAGGGGCACTTGTTTATTCGCCCAACCTTAAAGCCAACAAGTTTACAAAAAAAGGGAAGTTTTTTTGGGACAGACGAAATATATTTTAGTTGACCAGCGAAAACGAGCGACTGTTTAGAACCTTACTATGACAATGAGGGAACTGAAACCTTGTTTAAAAAAAGATGACTGTTCGCGAACAGACATTTTTAAAAAAGAAAAGCTCGTCAAAGCTACCCTTTTAGGGGCCGCCCCCTTAGTTTCTTTTTGGGCCTTAAACTCAAAAAAAAATTTCGTCTTAAAAGACTTAGATCGCTTAAAAATCAGTTTTTTATTTTACCTAAGGACAAAGATAGTTTTGAAAAGTTTAAGTAAAAAATTTATAAAAAGGGATAAAGATGAGCTAAAAAAAAATAAAAGAGAATTTAGAAAATCAGCCCAAAGCATGCTTCGGACTAAACCCCCCATTCAATACTTTTTTTGTAGATTTTTTAAAATTATTGAGTTTTAAAAAAATTTGTTATTAAAATTTTATAAAAAAAAGAATGCCGAGGGCCAGAAAAAAAAAGCGCAGCTAGCCCCTAATGCACGCAAAAAGTTTAAAAAAAGACCTAGCAGACACCCCCGATTTTTGATCTAAATAGGGTGCCGGAAATGAGGATTGAGTACACAGATGATGGGTTTACAAACGAACAGAATTTGAAGACAAAAAACGACACAAATCCTACCCTAGGAGATAAAAATTTTAAAGGGGAAAAGCTTTGGAAAACAAAAACAAATTCCAAAAATGAGAGAATGCTTGGGCGTTGCTTCCAAAATTGCTTTTTTTTTTAAAAAGTGTGAACTACGAAGCCCCTGAATTTGATAAAAAAAAACAATTTTTAAAAACCCCTTAAATGCAGGCCCCCTTCTGTTACCCTGTCCCGGAAACAACAAAAAAAACGATTGAAATACGGCAGGGTTCGGAATATTGCTACAGAAAAAGGGGGTCCTTAGTGAAGGGGGGGAGACCCCGTGGTTAAAATTTTAACCCCAAAGACAGTCACTCCTGGCAAATGACGATCTTTTTCGC
>CM031596.1:93393986-93430698 GCA_018398815.1 Conus ventricosus
TATCAGGTCGGTGATGGAGGCGATGGATGGTGGATGGCACGAACTGCTTTGACCACCCCGCCCTAAAGCCAACACTAGTGTACTTATTGCAAATCCTAAGGCTGTATATAACGTTGCTACTGTGACTCCTTGCTCTCCTAAACATCGTTCGTATTCGTTCTGCTAGCGTTGTGTCTTCATATAAAAATTTCCGGATAAGTTTCTCTTATTTCTATTCACATTGAGAACGTAATTGGTCTCGGTTAGTAGTCATCGCTTCTAGTCTGCTGACTTTGATGTTCAAGATCTTTTATCTTTTGGGTTATCTTGCTTTAACACCACGCCCTAAGTATGGCGTGTCGTCAGCCTCAACGAGTATTTTCCCTTTTTCCTCTTTTTATATGCTCCTCTAGTTCAGTCAGTTTCTGCTGAATTGTTTATTCATTTCGGCCTCTGATGGCTCTTAAAAAGCACGATGCAAGGCTAATAAATCTCTCTCAGGTAGCCGTGGTTCGTGTATAGTTTTTAATGCGTTTCTTCTTCGCATTGAGTTCTGCTCCTATTGTATTTATTACTTCGTCCGCTTGCTTGAATTAAACTTCAGGTTTTGTGGTTTGTATTTGGCTACCTTTGGGGAGTTTTTGTAGTGGGTTTTGATGTTTAGCAATTTTGTTCGGATCTAAGTCTGGTTTAGTAAAGCCAAGGCGATCCGCGCTCGGCTCGCAAAGCTGAGCTTTTGATTAATTGTACCCATGCTTACAAACCTTGATGGGTTTTCGTTTATTATACGTAAGCGAATACTTTCTCCTTCGCTGTTTATATAATACAAATGGTATCTTTTAGTTCAAAATCATCAGGGTATATTCGTTTCAGGAGTTCTAGTTCTAAACCTTTGGTATAATGATTGACATTACTTTCTGTTAAAATTCACGCCTTGCCGCCGCTTCTACCTACTCATCATGTATGTGGACATTGAGCGACGTTGTGTCAAAGGGTCATTCATTCGTGGCGTCTTCATGATCAGGTACAAACAAAATCTTCTTCACCCCAAAGCCTTGCCATATTTTTTAAATAATTAATCTTTTTATTTTTGTTTTATAAAAAATGTCAACAAGCATAAGTCTCGATGTCTATGAACCGTAAAGAAAGCTGAAAGAAACCCCGTGGCATAAAGGGAAATAAACGGAATATTAACTGAGTTCCAAATAATCCTTCTACTATGATGCGGATCAAAATTCTTACTGTCAATTTCCAGAACTAGGAGCTGATGAAATGAGTGTGCCAGGCTCTGGCGCGACTTACTTTTCAAAATAACCTCGCATCAACAACAGCCCAAACCAGAACAGTTGTCCGTCCATAATCTAGGACGGGCAATCGTTAAGAAAATTGTCAATAAAACTTGAGGGGCAAAGAAATATTTTCTTTAACAACAATGCAGACATATTAAACCTATTTCTGATCTAATGCTAACCGCGAATGAAAGGATGAACTGTGCGTTTCAAGGAATGCAATGAAGAAGCACTAAAACTTTAGAATAAACGCCGAACTCGACGCAAAATGTAAAAAGCAAAAAAAAGTCTTTAGCTCAAAATTTGCGATGGAAACGTTTTCCTTTCCCCTTAATTTTGATTGTTAAAAGCGCATCCCCATACATAAGGGGGCATTACAAGACAGATTGTCATACGAACTAATTTTTAAAAACGAATACAAACGGTTTTATCAATAAACAACACCAAAGCAAAGTAAGCATTTTAACTCGTTTTTTTGACGTTTTTCAACCCGACTTAAAAGGGCTGAAAAGCAACAATATAAACAAAAAAAGCAATAATTTCAAAAAAGGCGTCATCATTCAAAATATCCTAAAAAAACAGGGGAACGCTATATGAATTTTAATCTTTGGGTGCAAACAAGATCCTTAAAAAATATTTTTTTTGCGTTGAAGATGAAGAACCCTTTGCAAAAAGCAAGTAAAATTTTTTTAATCCAAAAAAAACGAAAGTACAATTTTCGATTGATGTACCCAAAACCCAAACTATGCTAGCGGCTTTTGCCCTTTTTACATTTTGACGAAAAAAAAAATTTTTTGGGGTGGGAGGGTGGCCAACAGCAACCTTGTTCTAAAGATCTACACCTTTACATGTTAGGGGTTGACGATTTTTAACAAAAAATAAAAGGGTTTTATGGATTTCCAAAGGGCAACAAGGGGTAATCTTGCTGGAAGGGAGAAAAGTTATAGACGTAATAAACATTCAAAAGAAAGAAAAAGATGCTGATAAACCACTTAAAGTACATTTGTTTTTATTAATTGATTCACAGCTGAACATTGAAGATAACAGTTTTAAAGATATAGATATACTAAATTATTTTTATTTTAAAAAAGCATGAATGTTGACGTTTATTCCAAAAGTACCTACAAGCCAGAGTTGCCAAAAGAAGAGATAGTAGAAACCCCTGAAGTAAAAACCTTCAGATTAACCAACATTACACAAATGCAACAAAAACTAGAGCAGGACCTTTCAAAATACAGCAAAACCAAACGAAGGTATTCTGCTGCTTTTAATGCTGTTACATATGTTAATACGGGAGCATCGACTATTAGTGCTCTATCAGCAGGAACGAGTGTAGGCCTCTTAGCATCGGGCATAGGCGCACCGGCAGCTTTGCCTTAGGCAGTTTGTCTTTAGCTCTTGGCCTGTGTTCATTAGCTGTAGGTGCTGCTAGCAAAAAATTAAAAACTAAACTCCAAAAGCACACAGCTATGGTTCAACTAATAACAGCTAAACTTAGTTCCTTCAATCTGATAATAAATAAAGCACTAGCTGACTCAAACATCACGGATGAAGAATTTAGTCGTTTACAGGATGATTTTGGTGACTATAAAAGACAAAAGTTTGATCTTCAAAAAAAGGCGAGGGCAAGTTTTTCTCAACAGCCAGACGCCGAGCAGATAAAAAAGGAATGTTTAAAAAAAGTAAACGAAACATTAAACTCTGCTCTAAACAGCTCACATTAACAACGCTAAAGGGTGTTTATACTTTAGTTTATGAGTCCAAGCACAAAAAGACCGTTGATATTGATTAATTATTTTTTTTAATTTAAATAAATATTTTGAGTTAGAAAAGAAACTCAGCATGGATAAAATATATGAAGGACCAGACGAATTGTTTGAAGCAATGCTTAAGGGAGAGCGTTTGTCAAAAGCTTTAAATGATATTGATCTAGAAGTCATTGATCCAACAAACGTACAGGCAAGCGTTGTTCATGCTATTTCTCAAGTTCCAGGTAAACTAACAATAGACCCGCCAGTTAAAGTAAAGTTAGCTGTTTTAATTGACTATGTAACAATAAATGAAGAAAATCTAGATGTCTGGGTCTCAACTAAACAACAGGTTATTCTTTCTCGTAATGACTTAACGCCTGGTTGGGCAGACCAACTGCTAACACAGTTTGATGTGGCTGCTGAAGAAGCTAAAATGAGAGGCTCTGGTTGGTCAGAGGACGGAGTCTTAGAGATCAGATTAAAACAGGCTAAATATGCACCGATTGTAGGCAAGGCTTACATTCCACTACCTCCAGCATTAGTCGCAAAAAGAGCAGTTCTAAACATAAAGAATTCGGACAACAAATGTTTTATGTGGTGTGTTCTTGCAAGGCTGCATCACGTTGCTAAAACGCAGAGAGAGTATCTAACTATGAACCTTACATCAATGATCTTAACTTTAGTGGAATATCCTTTCCTGTTAGCGTGGATTCCATTGATCAGTTTGAAGAACAAAACAAACCAATAACTGTCAATGTCTACACATGGGATGAGGAAACAAATCTACAACCGATTAAAATGTCCAAGAACAGTCCAACGATTGGCGAACCAGACAAAAGCCATGTTGACTTACTAATGATGCTTTCACCAGGGGGCTACCGCATTACACATTGATACGAACAATGAGTAGACTAATGCAGCATACTTCAAAAGATGGGCACAAACAAGAATTCTGCAGAAAATGTTTAATAAGAATTCCATCTGTTCAAGCCGCAAGCGAACATAAGAAACATTGTATCGGCCCAGTTGACTGTAATACAGAACTAATTACGCCCCCAGAAGGCAGTAAAGTTAGTTTTAAGAACTGGAAACGGATGCAAACGAGCCCATATGTTGTTTACGCAGACTTCGAATCACTCATTGTTTCTTATGAAGGGACCAACCACACAGAAACGCCCAAAAACAGACTTTGTGAGTAATCACCAGATTTGTTCATTTGCTTTCATTGTCGTCAGATCGGATGGCGCTCATTCAACGCCAGAATTATACAGAGGACCAAATGCGGCCAGAAGATTTTTACAGCGCATGCAGCAAGTGCGTAATGATTGTTTCAATAATCTGAATTTATCTGAAATCATGATGACGCCTGAAGAGCAACAGCAGTATGACTCAGCCGCACATTGTTGGATTTGTGGTTTAGGCCTCTCATCAGACGCAGCGAATCCGACAGTAAGAGACCATGATCACATTAGTGGGAAGTCAGAAGGAGCACGCACAGTAAATGCAATCTTCAACTAAAGGTTGACCCAAAACATGGAAGCTGCCCATCTTCTTTCATAACTTGCGAGGTTACGACTCTCATCTTAAAATGCAAGCAGTAACCAACGCCTTTGGGGTAACATGCATTGCACAGTCCCTCAGAAAAGTACATGTGTTTCACTTTAAATAACATGTCTTTTTATGACTCTATGCAACACATGATGGTTCATTAGAGTCACTGGCTATGTCCTTAAAGTCCTGCCCCCAAAAACGGAAGAATATTTTGACCCAACTCTTGTTAGAAAGGGCGTTTACCCTTATGAGTACATGAACAGTTGGCAAAGGTTTGACGAAGACACACTTCCGCCTAAAGACGCGTTCTTTTCTAGTCTTAGAGGAAAGGGTATTAGTGATTCAGATTACCAGCATGCTCAAGATGCGTGGCAGAAGTTAGATTGTAAAACGATGGGAGACTATCATGACTCATACTTAATGGCCGATGTATGTTTGTTGGCGACGTCTTTGAAAATTATAAAAAAGACCTGCATGAAACATTATAGCCTGGATCCCACGCATTACATTTTTGCGCCCGGGATGAGCTGGGATGCTTTCTTAAAGTTTACTGAGTACAGATTGATTTATTGTCTGACCTACCAATGATTCAGATGATTGAAAACGGATTGCGGGAGGAATTATATGGCGTCGCATCATTACTGGGAAAGCAAACAACAAATACCTAGATGATTATGATCCAAGTAAAAGGTCTAACTATCTCATGTATTTAGATGCAAACAATCTGTATGGATGGGCTATGGCGCAATCACTTCCGTTACGCAACTTTAAAATGCACACAAGCATCAATCCGAAAAACATTCAAAAGGCATTAAAGTGGTTGGGCAGTTTGACGCCGGGTCAACAGCGTGGATACATTCTAGAAGTTGACTTAGAATATCCTCAGGAACTCCATGACCTGCATAATGACTATCCATTAGCTGCAGAAAGCCTAAAGATGGCAAAAACAGAACCACCTAAACTTGTGCCTAATCTTCGAGGCAAAAAAAATTATGTCTGTCATTACAGACTCTACAATTTTATTTAAGGCATGGTTTAAAGTTAACAGCTGTTCATCGTATTATTGCTTTCGATCAAGAACAGTTCATGAAACCATACATCATGAAGAACACTGATCTCAGAACCAAATCCACAGATGCTCAGAAAAAGACTTTTTCAAGTTAATGAACAACAGCTGTTTCGGAAAGACTATGGAAAATCCGCACAAGCGTAAAGATGTCAGATTAGTCACCAAAGAGAACGAAGCAATTAAGCTGACTTCAAAAACAAATTATCAGGACTTCAGAATATTCATGATCAGCTTTTTGGCATAATAATGAAAAAAAAGAAAGTCAAATTGGACAAACCTGTATTATTGGGTTTACCGTTTTAGAATTATCAAAGCTTTTAATGTTAGAGTTTCTTTATGACTACTTTAAAACCCTCGTATCCCGAGTCCAGAGTACTTTACACCAGATACAGATAGTTTTGTTATAGATGTTCCTACTGAAGACATCTATAAAGACATGGAATTAGAAGTAGCTAAAGGGCATGCAGGATGGTATGACACATCCGATTACCCTAAAGAATCGCCTTTACATTCAATTACTAACAAGAAGGTTTTAGGAAAGATGAAGGATGAATTATCTGGAAAGGTGATTAAGGAGTTTATTGGTTTAAGGTCGAAAATGTACAGTATTTCGAGCCAGGAGAAAATCATTAAGAAAGCAAAAGTAATATCTCGCAGTGTTGTGCAGTCAAACATATCACATAACAACTACAAAGAGGCATTGTTTGACAATAAGACTTTTCATCATAACAACGTAAAACTACAATCTAATCTACATGAGATCAACACAACTGTTGTAACAAAGAAGTCATTAGATAGAACAAACACTAAACGAGTATTTGTTAAACCAGAGTTTTCATATGCAATCGACATTGGAGAACCGTAAATTAATTAAAGCGGAACTGTGTCTGGCGGGATTATCTGCAGTTCTTCCTTCACAAAAGATCTTTGAGGAGCTGTCTGTTTTGTTGTGTCAGTTTCTCGTAAATAATACACGGGCGGATTCATTTTTACAATTCTTTTTATTTCATATGGATCAACACTCCAAACTGGATCGGTTGCCCTGATGCGAGTGTCCCCTTCTGCTTCCCCCGGTAAATAAAGGTACCTTACTTTCAATCCAAATGGTAATAGTTTGCTGGATGAAGACTCTCCTTCAGCAACATCTATTGTTTGTTTTTTGATTGCTTGTACTGGTTTTAACCCTTTAAATTCTTCATTATTCATTGCGCGTAGAACTGAGGGCAGTCTTCTAACCCATTCTGTGTTGCGAGAATTGTCAATCAGCTCTCTGTGATACTGGTAGGAAAAAAGTCTTTCAGCTAACTGTTTGTTAAAGTTTTCAACTAAAGCCTGTGATCTGTGAACTCCTGGAATGCCTCTTTTAATGGTAACTCTATGTTTTAACAATAATTGATTCACTCGACCTTTAAATTCTTTTCCATCATTGACTTGAATCATGCGAGGATAAGTTAAGGGGCCTCGTTGGTATATCAGTTGTATGGCAACAGCAACAGCAGAAGCACTCTTTTGTGTTAATGGTTCCGCGTCTTTGTATCTTGAAGCTATGTCAATGACTGTGAGTGCGTACTTAAATCTTTTTCGTCTAATCGTATCATGGGGTAAATATAGAAGGTCCATTTGATGGGTGTCGTTCGGTATTGTATTCACAAAGTGTGGTCTCTGTATTCGTCTAGGTGCAGGTAGATAAATTTGCCAAATCGCTTGTTTAGATAACCATTCCTTTGCTGTTTGTTCACTGACTCCCGCTGCTTGGCTTAGCTTTTTTTTTTTTTTTTTTTTAAATAAATAATTTATTTATTTAAACAAATGGAGTTTACAGGTGCGCACAAAGAAGACAGTGCGGAAATTCGATACATCACATCAAAACATTTCTGCAAGTTCAGCCCATAAACATTAGTTAAACAAAACAAAATGGAGGAAAGGGAGAAGAAGAAAAAATCTGATGAAAGCATCAAAGGAAACAAACAAACAAAACAAAAAACAAACACACACAAAAACAAAAACAAACAAACAACAAAAGTAAAATACAGCTTTTGACTTAAGGGTATTTTCTTTTCAGATGTACAAGCATATTTTTCCTCCCTTCTTTTGAACTGTTATACTATTAAATTTGGAGGTATGACTAAAAATAACAAACAACTACAAAATGATTACAAATTCTGTCTTTTCCTTAGTCTTTCCATCATATCTGAATAATCTTCACCGTGAGGCATTAACCAGTCAAAGGAGTTTAACAACACAAAGCCTTAGTTCGTAAGTTTGGGAGAACAACAATAATAAAACAAACAACAACACAAGCAAACAGTAAACTATAGTCCGTTTATGTGATGGACAATTGATCTATATGGACACCAATTATGATTAAACTCAACTAAGTTATTGTTAATTTTAGCGATATGTTCTTCAATCTTGTATCTAATACCGAGTTGTCGTAGAAAGAAAATATATCAGGAACATGTTTTTCTATTTTACATCGATAGATATACATCTTTGTAAACATTATTATAAACTCTAAGACAGAATCTATATTTAACTTTTCATCTACGCCAAAAATTGCCAGTTTACATGAAATTATTAAATCATGAGTATGTTCACATTTTTCTTGCAATACACGTTCGACTGATTTCCAGAAAACTTGTATATATTTGCAGTCCCAAAAGAGATTGTTGAATGGCATCTCGTTCTCATTACAAAATGAACACTGAACCGTATCAGTTACACCCATTGCATTCAAAACAATATTAGTCGCAATGATTCGATGGATAATTCTTATTTGTACCCACTAAGTTTGACATCCTCGATTTTACTGATTTTAAAAAAAAACCTTTCTCCAGGAAAATATTCAAATTCATTTTGCTGACCACCTTGAACAGCACTTAGGTTGTTATTGTCAAGTGTGTAGTATTCATAATATCCTTTACGCACCTTTATTTGTACTAGTTATGATTTTTAAACACGTTAGGCATACCTTGAGTGAAATTAATATTATCATTTATCTGAATTCCACATTTTTTAATGTATGATTTTATTGAAGAAATCCAGCCATTGTATGTAATAAAAAATTAACTGGTAAATGTGTTGTGGCTATAAATCCTCATGTTTGAAAAATTCACCATTATCTTTCAGAAGGTGCCTGATGGAGTATATCCCTTTCTCTATTATCCTATTTTGCTTAATAACCGCGTTTCCTACTGTTATATTTTCATTATAAAAAATCGGTTCCTCAAGTAGCTCACAAAGACGTTGTGGAATAATATTGAGACAAAAACTTCGATATGCTCTAAAAACATGATACCAAAAGAGGCTAGTATTTGTATGATTTAAAAGCGTATGTTGATCCATAACATTCCAAGTTTCTAAGAAAAGGTACATTTCCAGAACAATATTTATCCATTTATGATTTTGTTGTTTTGTATTTTTCTGAGCCATGAAAGTTTAAGGCATATATATACTTTCTAATATCAGGTATGTTAGACCACCTTGTTGCAACACTTTTTATTGTCGTTTTTCTAGAAATTTTGTCACATTTTCCATTCCAAACAAATCGAAAGCATAGTTTTTGAAGTTTTTGTATGAAGTTGTCAGGTGCATCTGGCAACAAGATCCAAAGATGTATAAGTTTTGACAGAATCAAGATTTTAAGATAGCCACTCTCCCAACTGGAGTGATGGTTCGTTGTGTCCAGAATTAAATAATACTTTCGCTTCTGCAAATTTTTTCATCATAATTTATGGTTTCACAATTGTTTAAATCCTGAGTAAACCAAATTCCCAAGATTTTGAACTTGGGGGATTCCATATCATTTTCATATGGGGGCAGTATACCATTTTTGATTTTTTCTTACTTCCAAGCCAAATTGCCTGTGTTTTGTCATAGTTCATAAACAGACCAGACACCTTTCCGAATCTGTCAAGGATGATATGGATTGATTAAACGATTCTTCATCACCCTCATTAATTAATTGTGTATCATCTGCGAACTGCAAAATTTTATGTTCAATACCATTTATCTTAATTCCTTTTATAGATTGTCTTCTCTGATCATGATAGCTAAAATTTCAGCGCAAAGGATGAACTAATATGGAGAAATAGGGTCACCCTGCCTGCAACCTCTTTCAATTTGAACCATTGTGTAATCTGACCATTACAATTACAGTTGATTTGATATCTTTGTAAAAAGTTTTAAACCCAGTGGCAAACACCATCTCCAAATCCATATGCTTTTAAAACTTTAAACATAAAACTCCAATCCAAGGAATCAAAGGCTTTTTCAAAATCAATACTGAGAAGTAAGCTAGGAAGATTTTTTATTTTCAGATAGTTTATCATATCGTATAGCAATCTAATATTGTCTCCTATGTATCTGTTGGGCATGAATCCAGTCTGATCCTCGTTTATAAGTGTTGGTAAGACGTTCTTAATTCTGTTGAAATACATGAAGATCCTATTTTGTATATCACGTTTGAGAAGAGATATTGGTCGCCAGTTTTTAATAAATTCCTTAGGTTTTGTCGCCTTTGGGGATACAAATAATTAGACCTTCTTTCTGTGTTGATGAGAGTTCCCCATGTTTAAATGCTTCGTTAAGTGACCTCACAACAAATGGACCTACTGTTTCCAAAAGAATTAAAGAATTCTACAGTGAATCCATCAGTGCCTGGACTTTTGCCATTTTTTCATGTATTTTAAAGCTTGACTTGCTTCCTCAATAGTTATTACACCGTCTAGCATCGCTTTTTGTTCCTGTGATAGTTTTTGGAATTGTATTGACTAAACTTTCTACTGCACAGTTTTCTATGTTCCTTCTCTTAAACAGTTTTTCATAAAATGTCTTCACTTCATTTAACATTTTGTTTGGATCGTCTATTATCTCATATGCTTATTTACGAGTTTTGTCATTTGTTTGCTAATAAATTCCTTTTCTCAAGCCTACAGAAAATATTTGAAATTTTTTCACCATCAGCAACCCATCTGGCTTTTGATCTTAATAGTACACCCTCGAGCTTAGTATCTCTAATTGCTCTAAGCTCTTGATTTTTCTCTAGTAACTTTTTCATTTCGTGTTCTGTTTTATGATCTCTCTTCTCCAGAGTTTGAATTTCTTGCTTAGTTTCTTTTCAGTTTCTGTATTATCCTCTTTTTCATTGTGGCATACGAAATAGTTTTACCTCTTATTTTCATAAGTAAGACATCTAAAAACAGTTTGTCTGGGATTTTCAGTTGAATATTAGATGTATCAGTTTCACTTATTGTTTCACATAAGACATCTGCTGAGTATTCTTTGGTCACATTCATAATTTCTTTATTAATTACATCTACATATTCTTTGTCCTTAAGCAAGGAAGAGTTGAATTTCCAAAAAGTATGATTCTTTTCATTTTTACCGAATTTCAAATGCAGTGTAACTATTGAGTGGTCAAACGGTATCTAGGGACAATATCAGCATTATCAAAATACCAGTATAAATAATCTGATATTAAGAAAAAATCAAGTCGGCTTTGCTTCAGTGGGGTAGGCTTTCGCCAAGTGTAACGCCTACATTCTGGTTCTTTCTCGCCAGAACGTCTGTCAATCCTAGTTCTTCCGTCATATTTTCTAGCATTTTTTCTGGCTCTTGGATTGTTATCAAGTACATAGTTTTCACAATCAATAACTGGGTTTAATGCGATATTCCAATCGCCAACTGCAATTATATTATTATTTTTGTAACTTTTTATGATTTCCTTAAGTGTATTTAAAATGTTGGATCATCCTTGTTAGGCCCGTAAACATTCACCAAAAGGAAATCTTTCTCAAAAGCAGTAAAAGAACCAGTATGAAATTTCCATTTTATCAGGAGAACTTTAGTTACCTTAAATTCGAAGTTATTTGAAAAGAGAACAGCAACTCCTCTTGAGTTTGATTTATAAGAAGCAAACACACATTTATACCCCCATTCTGAGTTTACATATTTTTCTAGTTTGTACTAAAATGAGTGTCTTGCAAACAATATATAGAAAAGTTTTTCTGCTTCGGTAATGGAAGACATCCCTTCTTTTTTTCATATCACCCAATCCCTGACAATTTAGAGAGGATATAGTTAAAGACTCCATGTTTGACATTGGTCATATCTTAATTATGTAGAATGCATAACCCAAAAAATATAATCGTGGAACCAGATTGTGAAACATAATACACAGTATTGTGGAAAATGCATTGAACAGATGAGGTATACCCACAACAGACTTTTGACACATGAATTCTTTCGACTTGAAGTGGAACATCCAAAGGGAAGATGACAATCCTTTATACATTTGTGATCTCACCCTCGTACAGAACAGAAAAGACAATATAAATACACAATAGAAAAGAGGAAAAGAAAAAGAAAGAGAAGAAAATATGAAACCGGGTAAAAAGACCAGATTCCCTCTGACGATCTATGGCGAGCGAGGGAAAAGTGAGCATAATTTTAAACGCGACTCATTACGGAGAAAAAAAAAAAGTGTATGGACGTCAACAATTGTGAATTCATACACACGTCACTAGAATTTCATAAAGAATGGAACAGGCAAGTAGTTGAGTGGCTTTGTTCTATCCGTGCTTTCATTTTAGAATTTGCATCAGTTTGACATCAGTGCGTGGGTGCGCGCGCATGCGGGCGCACCCGCGCGCGCCGAGCGCGCACAACGCGGAGGCAACCATGCGCACACGCACGCGCGCGCAAGAACGCACGCGCGCGCGCGCACACCAGTCCGCGCGAGAACACATGTGTTTCGAATGAGATTTAGCCAGACTGCGTCCGAATTATTTCATTGCCTGGAGTTGCCTCCTGAACAGTGCTCACAAGGATCAATACATGCAATGAACACAATGTACACATATTCAGCCCGCACCACGCATCCATCTCAGCGTTTTTCTTCCCCCTTTTTTTATTTTTATTATTTTATTTTAACCGCCTCCCCCCCCCCCCCTCATGACAGCACGCCCGCGCACAGCTAATGAAAATGCAAATTTAGTGACGACATTTTCTACCTCAAGTATACCTTAATCCCCCATCAAACTAGAAATTCTTAAGTCAAAATACAATGTTTAAAACCAAACATTCAAAGACAGTACAAAATCAAGTCCGGCCAAAAACCACCAAGGGGAAGGCTGCCAAAGTTCAGCTGGAGCCAGTTCAGTAAACCATCACAAAATAAAATGCAACCATCATGATAACCACGACTCACAGGGTCAGACCGCGTCCGCCACAGGGACTCTCAGTTGAGAGGGGGAGTGGGAGGGAGAGAGGGAGGGGGGGGGGGCAAGAAAGGGGAGAGCGGGGACGAGGGGGTGGGCGGAGCTACGGCGTTTGTAAAAATACAGGGCATAGGAATCGAGACATGTTTCAACCCCGTGAACCTGGTCCTAATAACATGATACAATCTTTGACACAAAACACCGTAATCGATAGACAATTCGCACCCACGTGCGCGCGCACGCACCCGCACACGCGCGCGCGCGCGCGCACGCGAGCGCAAGTGTAATCTTCCCGGTGTTCACCTCCAGCCAGGACCCCCCCCCCCCCCCCCCCCCCCCCGCCCGAAAGCTAACGAAAGTGGCCAAGGGGGAACCCGGAGGAGCGGACAAGGGAAAGGTGTAAAATGTTGGACAAGAAGCGCGCTCTGCCCCGCAGGAAAGAGATCTACGTGCTGTCACGATGTCCGCGGAATGGCGTCGATCGAAAAAAAAAAAAAAAAAATGCAGACAAGTGTATCAAAGGTGCGTCAACGTATCATACATGAAAGCCCCATTTCAAATCCCCTCCCCCCCCCCCCCCCCCCCCCCCATTAGATTACACTGACCAACAAACTTATACTTCAAATGCAGAAACAACAGTGATGAACAAATCACATAAGTGGTGATAAGACATCAATTGGGATAGATGTCCGAGAAAGACGGGGAAAAAGCAACTGAGGTAGTGAGAAGGTGGAGGAGGCAGAGGAATCAGGGGATGGGAAAGAAACAAAGGAAAAGGAAGAGGAAGAGGACTATGAAGGAGAGGTACAAGAAGAACACGGAGAAGCAGAGAAAGGACGAGGGGAGATAGAGTGATGAGCATTGGAAGAGAGAGAGAGAGTGTGTGTGGTGTGAGATACCAGACAAACAGATAGACAGACAGACAGACAGGGAACAGAGAGAGAGGAAAGAAGAGGGGAGGAAGTGGAAGGAGCCTGTAGTGCTCACCAAGGAGAAATCATCATGCTATCGATACAAATCAAAATGTCTATGACAAGCTCACAATCAATACTGTTGTTCAGTTCCAGATTGATCTGACCAGTGTCATAAAAAACAAAAATAAAAACGCCACATTACATTATCGCATTCAAAATACAAAACGTTCTCTCTGAGAGAGAAAAAAATCTAGTAAGTAATATAGCTGCTTCGCAAAAGACACCCTGTCGAATACATAAATCATCACAAAAGGTGCACAGGCGCACGCGCGCACATTTATTTTCCCTTCCTTCCCTTTTTTTTTTTTCCTTTTTCTTTTTTGCGTTATTTATCATCGCACGCGCGCGCGCACGCCCACGCGCCCGCGACATGTGCGCGCCCAACACGCTGGTGCCCACGCACACGCGCACGCATAACACCCGGTACACACACCCGCGTGCGCCCGACGCACGCGCACCCGTGTGTCCGCTTAATCTGTACACACGAGTGTCAGCTCATCTGCACACACAGCGTATGTACAACGCATGAGCGTACGCATATGCATGAGCGTATGCACACTCGTGTGCATCCAAACAAACATGCTAAGCATGTAGCATATGGTTTATAACCATTAAAGATGATTCACACGTTCGCATCACATAGAGTATTTAAGGAAAATATCAAATGAAAATACCAAACACAAGACGCGCGCGTGCACACACACACACACACACACACACACACACACACACACACACACACACACACGCGCGCGCGCACGCACGCACACACGCACGCAACACAACACACGCACGCGCACACGCACACCCGTGCATAACCGTGTCGTGCTCTTGCATCCGTAAGAGTGCGGGCACGCACGCCTTCAGTTCCTCCGACGTGCATGCGCGCACACGTGTAGGATAGACAGACACGGAGTACACACAATATAGGCCCACATCAAGCCATAAACAAGTTCAATGTATTACCATCATCAGAACATGTCATGACAATCAAACATGATTTTAAACCTCTTTCTCCCATTATATAGAATCAACAGTGATTACAAAGTATGACGTGCATATTTTCTCCCTTCCACAGACACCATTGTGTACAGTTCAACACATATTCAAGCAGAAACCATTTTTGTTTCCATTTGTGATATCTATTTCACCACATTCAATGGTTTGAGCGGAACTGAGTCAGGTTATAGACGAGAAAAAGAACTGTAGAGTATACATTGAAAAGCAGGGAAGGGGGGGGGGGGGGGGGGGGGGGGGGGGGGGGGGGGGGGGGGGGGGGGGGGGGGGGAGGATCAAAAAGGAGAGCTACACATTTATTATAATATGATGGTGGACTTATAGACACAGTAAATCAGAGAACCCAAAAGAGTAATGAATGGATTTCTTTTTCTTTTAGAATGGATTCTTTTTCTTTTAGACTAAGGTCAGCATACAGGCGCGCGCGCACGCCACAACGAACACACACATGCAGGACACGCGCGCGCGCACGCACACGCACGACCCAGCGCGCGCGCCCGTGTATTACTAGAATTTACTTACTCTTCTGGAGGGTAGGATCAGGGAAATCAAATAATCACACAGTGCAATCACACAACCACAAGGGTAACCCAGAGCTGAAAGTCAGTTTCACAAGTTTCGTAGAATCCAAGACAAAGTCTAACACACACAAGATCACTGTTACCGTGACTATTTCATTGCATTAGTTAGTTCGCCGTCAGTGTTCATGTTTATGTCCAATTTCACAGTTTTTCCATTTTTCACCTTTACGAGGATTTTGCCGTTTGATGACCAAGCAGCAAGGGTGGCAGAGTGCTGACTGGCCTTCCGAAGCAGCTGATAATTCAGCTGTGTCAAGTCCTCCCCCACCGACACGCCCGTATTCTTCAGTTTCCGGCGGTCCTGCCAGAACCAGACTCCGCAGTCTCCATGAATGGAATCTCACGATGATCGGTCTGGGTCTGGTGCCGCCTGGTTTGCCGGTGCGGTGTGCCATTTCAATATCCTCCCTGGCCACTGCACCTTGACCCTGTTGGTGAAGATGTCTGCGCACTTGTTCACGCAGTCTTCTACCGTCTCCCTTCCACCTTGGACCTCGGACACCCCCGTACACCCTCACACTGAACTGGCGGCCGTGCTGTTCCTGGTCATTAATGTCTCTTTGGATAGTCGAATTACGTTTTTCAAACTGCTCGAGTTTATCCCTTAATTCTTTGTTTTCTTCCCTCATTGTTTTCATTTCTGACTCTAGGATGTCCTTTTCATTTCTTAGCTCAAATACTGAGCTCTCTAACTGCTCGATAACGGATATCCAGCCTGGATGTTATCTGATTCATGTCATGGCGGAGTGCACTTATGTCATCTTTCGTCGCTAAAGCCATGAGTTGGTTTTTGATGTCTTCTAGAGTTTGCTGGATATCCATTTCAACCCCCTCACTGCCAACACTTTCCTTCCTTGGTTTCTTTTTGTCCTGGTCTGGCGATTCGTGATGGGGTCGGGGCTAGGGCACGTATCACTAACGGACGATGTTGATGATTTTGATTGCTTTGACTTGCCTGGAAAATACTTAGCAATTGCACTCGTCATGTCACAATCTGCAGTTAAATGCTCTCAGCACATCTGCGACACTGCACGAAGCACAACACAAAATCGTAGCCTTCATGACTTATACACAGTACACCAACTGCTGAGTCACAAATCGTCAAGACAGCTCCTCACTACACTCACTGCACACCGCTCGCCATTTCATGAAGGTTCACATCCACTGTGACATCACGCATTCGACGCACAAGTTCAAGATGTTGCCTGATCACTCACGAGAAAAGTACGCCATTCATAGTAAATTCAAAACTGTTTTGAAATTAACACGTTTCCAATTCAAATAAAACGCAGTCACTTCGAAGTTGAATACTTTATCTACAGCAACAGATACAAGAAGAAATAGAAAACAATGTAAAAAATACAATATATCTTGCGAGCTCCTGCAAAACGCGTCTGCACTCGACGTGAGCGATCGTCAGAGTCCCCTGGCTTAGCTTTTTAATTGCTGTGATTCCCTTCCAATATCCTTTTGGCGAATAATAGATTTTGTTCATTTTTTATTCAACCAATATTATGTGCAACAAAATACATGACGGTCATGCCAAAGACAATAAACACGATTTCTTGCATCTTTTGTTTTTTGATGGCTGATAAAAGTCACTGAATTTTGGTGGGGGCAATGTCTCGATTGGTTTGCCTGTTACAAGATAATATTCTTTTATTGCTTGATCAACATCTTTAAATGTGTAAGCTGCGTGTCCCTGTTTTTTCAGGGTATCGTTAATGAAATCTAACTGTTCAATTCTCTGCTTTTCATAGGCGTCTTGTGCTGCAGCTAGTTGCTCCACAGCTTTGTTATGTCTTTTTCTCTCGCCGTCGTCCCGTAGTTTACTAAATGCGTAATTACTTCCGCTAAAAGCGAGCGCATTCACCACAGCGCCGCCTATCATCATTACGAGTGAAGCCATTTTTTATAAATGTATTTTTTTTACATATTTATATTCTCTGGAATTATATCTTGCTTAACTAGAAAATCTTTCGTAGCGAATGAAGCTGCAATAATAGCAATCAGTTTTGCTGAATCCTCAAAGTCTAGTTTGCCAAGATCTGCTGGCTTTATTTTTAACAAGCTTTTACCAAGCATCGTGTATCCTACACTTAGTCCTCCAATAACAGCAGAATGGTATACAAGGTTGGCAACAGTTTTTTCGGTGCTCATTTTTAAAAACAAAATAATAATTATATTTAGTAATAAACATGAACAGCGATGATCTACTACAGCTACAGAGCGACCTAATCCGTCTTGGACTTACAAATGAAGAAGTTGATGACCAAGCTGTTATGCCCCAAAAGGAGAGGTTGTATTCTTTGGCAGCATGCGGAAAAACAAAACAGTTCCTCGGCAATGAATTCAGCATAGAACAGATTCAACAGATGTCGCCACAAGACATTATAAAGTATCATAACATGTATGAAGCGCAGCTAGGATCAAGAATGGTAAAAAGTGTACGCCAAACGGTTCTTAGGTTGTACACTAAACTAGTAGGCCGATTTGTTCCCATTGATTCTGAACAAGATTTTATGTATGATTTAACGCAGGATCCAGTTTTAACAAAGTCATTAGAGTCTCTAGGGTGTGATCTGTATTACAGATTTGGAACATTATTATCGCCGCTAATCATGGGATTAATTACTTTTAATCATATAGATTTTATTTCCCTTCAAAATGACCGAGCCAGAAAATCAGCAGAATCAGAATCAGAAAACATTGAATCAGGTGAAAGTGGTCACTAAAACACCTCATCTGGACGCATTGCGGCAGGAAAAAAATTAGCTGAGTGGAACAAACAAAAAAAATTACAATTACAATCACAGAATATAACTCATCATGAAAACATAACACCGCCAACGCCAACAGTTGATTCAATGCCAGCTATAAAAACTCCATATGATTCAAGACCTACAGCGCCAAAGTCTTCATGGAATATTGAACTTAAAACTGTTGCCATTTTTAGCGCCCTTGCTGCTGTTGGGGGCGGTTATTACGGTTATAAAATATATAAACAATGGCAACAAAAACAAAAGCAGCCAAAAAAATCTGAACCACTAAATACAGAAGACAACAGCACGCCAGAACCGCCAACAACAAAAGATCATTTTGATCCATTTCAGATGCAATAATATTTTAAGAACTTAATTTTAAAATTTTTTTGATAAAAATAGATCATGGCGGATTATTATTTGTTTAAAATGATGAAGTCACTAAATAAAGACATGGAGTCTATAAAAAAACATTTCCATAGACCAGAATTGTAATCAATGCGGTTGCTTACGATGTAAGAACTTCATTAAGATCTATGCTACCCAATCTCGCGCCAAGGGCGCTGAGCAAAACATCCTCAACGATGGCGCATTTTTTGAGGCGTGTGTGTACTATATTAGACATTTACTATTTAAGATAAAAACATAGATTGTCTTGTTTTTTTTGATAATTATAAGATAACTTAAATAAGAACTTGGTTGTACTTAGAGGATGACTTAATTACAATCTTGAGGTAACTTGAGTAGAACTTGAGGATGACTTGAGGACGACTTGAGTAAGAACTTAGAAGTGACTTGAGGATGACTTGAGGATGACTTGAGTAAGAACTGTGGATGACTTGAGGATGACTTGAGGATGACTTGAGGATGACTTGAGGACAACTTGAGTAAGAACTTAGAAGTAACTTGGGGTGACTTGAGGATGACTTGAGGACAACTTGAGGATGACTTGAGGACAACTTGAGTAAGAACTTAGAAGTGACTTGAGTGCATGCGTGGGGTGGGGGTGGGGTGGGGGTGTGCATGCGTGGGGTGGGGGGTGGGGTGGGGGGTGTGCATGCGTGGGGTAGGACAAAACACACAAACACCAACAAACAAACAAGAAGTGGAACTACTAGGGCCACTTCTTGCTTTGTGACTAAACAGGTTGTGTCCCGGCGCGCAACCTCAATCAACTAGGCCAAGTGATCACATAGGGTCGTTTGGCTAGTTTGCCGCTGGCTTTGCAGGTGCTGCGCGCTTTGCAGGTCAAGTGATCATATATGATCACTTGGCCTAGTTTACCGCCGAGCTTTGCAGGTGCTCCGTGCTGACGTCATGGCGGCAAACTGCCGCGCTTTGCAGGTCAAGTGATCACATAGGGTCGTTTGGCCTAGTTTGCTGTGCTCCCCTTTTCTCAACCAGGCTTGCAACTGGCTTTGGCAGAGTTACAGCAGTAATTGCTGTAGCCGAGCTTTTATGGCGGCTCTAATCGCCAGTAGTTAGTACATCCGTCATTGTATATTTGGAGCATTTATATGGAGATAGTGCTGGCTACACACTACTCCTCTCCATACTGGTAGATGTACTAAGGTCTGCCTAGCCCTATCTAGTTTGTTTGCCAGAACCCCCGAAAATCGTTATTCTGTTGCATAAGTCTAATAATGGTTTGGCGTTTGCTACACAGTTCATTTATACTGATTCCTAGCTTGTGAAATTTAGGATAGTTATAAAAACACACAGAAAGTTGAATAAGTTTTCTAGCATACGAATCAGCCATGTTCACCTGCGTATTGAGAAATGAACGCCATGTTTGTAGCGTTTTTGTTTTTTTAAACATGACTTGAGCTGTCTCAAGCCAGCGCCCAACAATTAACGCGTGATGGATTGTTTTGCTTTGGCCGACTTTCAACAATGCAGCGCCATTTATTAGATAAGGAACCATCTCATCGATAGTCAAACATGTATTGAAACCGGCTATATCTTGGTCAACAATATTGCCTTCAACGTTTTCATTTCCTTGAACCAACAAACCTTGAAGATAGTCGTCCATTTCCAAAGCAGTCGGTTCACTTTTTCCTTTTCTCCACCTTCTAGAAAAGCAATGCTTCTTTTCGGTTTAACTGGTAGAGAACATGCTTTGCCTAGTTCTTTTTTGACAAATACTCTAACATACAGTTAAAGTAAAACTTGTGATCTTGAATAGCACAAGCCTGTTCTTCGGTAAACCTGTTAGCCATTTTAAAATAAAACACAACCAAAACACAGTGGTCACACCGGAGCACAGTCAAAAAACAACCTTCTTGTGCGACAGTCAGTGAAAGAATGTTGCAAGTTAACCTGGTCAGGTGACGCCAGCCCTACCTTATGGCGTCAGCTAATTACAGGTATCATAGGATCCGCCCAGGACCGCGGTACATGGTACTGCCTGCCACAAACCCCAAGCCCTCTAATTAGGGTTCTTCGCACAGTGTCTCAGCCAAGTCTTAGTTTGATGACTGTCTGCGCAAAAAAAATGTTATTGAAAATGACTGTATGCGCGAAAATGATGTTATTGATAATGATCAAGAAAAACGCAGGATTAAGCAAAAGCTGAAATCTGAAAAGTTTAGTAAATTAGTATTGAAAACGGATAATCCTACACAGTATGCATGTTTGTAGGGTTTACTAGTTAGAGAACAGATAAATACCAATTCCTGACTCAAACCGCCCGAAACTTTGTTGAGGGCGGGGTGAGTCAGGATTGGTATTTATCTGTTCTCTACGTTCATATGCTAAGAACTTTCTTCTCATTCACCCACTCTCATTTAAATTCCGCAAACACACACACACACACACACACACACACACGCCACGCACGCACGCACGCACCACACACACACACACACACCACACACACACACACACGTGCACGCGCGCATGCACACACACACACACATTAACATCACCACAATTCTTTCTCTCTCTCTTCTCTCTCTCTCTCTCTCTCTCTCTCTCTCTCTCTCTCTCTCTCTCTCTCTCTCTCGGTATGTCTGTTTAGCCATCGATCTAATCATCCATCCATCCATCCCTGTCTCTGCCTCTCTCTCTTCTCTCTCTCTCTCTCTCTCTCTCTCTCTCTCTCTCTCTCTCTTCTCTTTCTTTCTCTCTCTCTCTCTCTCTGTTATATATATATATATATATATATATATATATATATATATATATATATATATATATATCATATATATATATGGTGATGTTAATGTGTGTGTGTGTGTTCCATTTACTGCCCTTCGCTGGCTGCTTTGGGGGTGCTGTTGGATTCTTTTTTTGAACCCTTGGTGGTGAGAACACCACAGTATTATGGACTGTGGTGTGTCTCTATTTGACACCAAGAGCACAGACACAATCAGCCGTGTCTCCCTGATGAGTCCCATCCAGCGGACGAAAGGCCTAGGAGCAGGCAATACAAATAAATGTGCCTTCGAAGGGGATTACGATGGTTCCCTCAGGCAGCTAGTGAAGGGCTTCTCATATTTATAAAATATTCACCCCAATTTCTTCATCTTCACCTTTTTTCTTTTTTTTTTATAATAAGTTCAAATCTTTGACAAGTCATTACTATAACGACTGAAGAATTGTTAACCTGCACTTGTTTTCCCCCCACTACTTAATTGTTCAGCATTATATTGTTTGGTCAATCAGTGGGAGATTGCATCTCTTAGGAGATCCAAGTAAAGGTTGTTCTGTACAATTCTTAGCCACTCACAATGCTTGGGTTATTGAACAGCAGAGTTGACCACTCAGACTGTTCCATATCTTTTGATCTCCCTTGCATCCTTGAATGGATCCTCAAGCATAGGATCAAAGATTGTCCCCTACATTTTATACTGTTTGAATAATGCTTTTAGTTTTTCAGAAACTTTTTTCCTCACCACACTTTTGTTTTGTTCCATTTACTGCCCTTCGCTGGCTGCTTTGGGGGTGCTGTTGGATTCTTTTTTTGAACCCTTGGTGGTAAGAACACCACAGTATTATGGACTGTGGTGTGTCTCTATTTGACACCAAGAGCACAGACACAATCAGCCGTGTCTCCCTGATGAGTCCCATCCAGCGGACGAAAGGCCTAGGAGCAGGCAATACAAATAAATGTGCCTTTGAAGGGGATTACGATGGTTCCCTCAGGCAGCTAGTGAAGGGCTTCTCATATTTATAATATATTCACCCCAATTTCTTCATCTTCACCTTTTTTCTTTTTTTTTTATAATAAGTTCAAATCTTTGACAAGTCATTACTATAACGACTGAAGAATTGTTAACCTGCACTTGTTTTCACCCACTACTTAATTGTTCAGCATTATATATATATATATATATATAATATATATATATATATATATATATATATATATATATATATATATATATTAGTGTTGTTAAAATACCCAAAATGATTTTGATAGTGCTCGACCCCTTGGGGAGCAACATTTGTTAAAATAGGTTTTTAAAATTAGAATCTACAAATTTGATTCGAGCGCGTTGCGCTGTCATCAGGATAGTTTTTGGTTTGCCCACCGCCGATGTTATATAGCGTGTCGGCTCCCGTTTGCGGTTGTTTGCACGTGCGGGTTGGCTGCACGTGTTTTTTGGGGCTTTCAGGTTTTTGTTTTGGGTGTGTTCACCAACAACGATTTCCATTTATGCCTGCAGTTGTTTACTATTTCTGTTTTGGTGTTTAAAGTCGCTAAGTGTGGTTTGCATAGTATTAACCATTTTTCAGTTAAACATAGGTTGCACCTTTTTGAAACATTGCTGTATGGTGATGCTCTTTTTATGATTTTCCAGGATACATTGTAGCTTGTGTTTGCGTCTTTAAGTTTCCAGATATAATTTGCTCAGTTCTGTTTGGTTTTTGTATTTTTCTTTATTAAATGACTGCTTGTGGTTTGCATATCTGGTTTTGAAGTGGTTTTCAGTGATCCCTATGTATGTTTCTTTTTCATTTTCTGATGTCACAGTGGCTTGGTATACAATGTTGTTGTGAAGGTATTTATTGCTCAGGGGGCACTGCTCTTTTTTGATGCAATTGCAAGATTTCCTTTCTTCACCTTCTTTGCTGTGTTGGTTTTCATTTTATTAGATGCGTCAATTAAATTTTTGAGGTTGGGCATGCATGAATACGATAGTTTGACGGTGTTTTTGTTGAATATTTTATATAGTTTGTGTTCTTTTGGGAACGAGGTTGTTAAAATTTTAAAGAATTCTTTTCCTATGTTTCTTTTGAATTTTCCGTCGTATGGTGGGTTGTACCATGTGATTTTTCTTTTCCTGTTTTTCTTATTTCTATTTGTGTTATTGTCTGGATTGTATTGTAGTTTGTAGTTGTACCCACTTTTTTGCAGTGCTTCTTGATATTCTACTGCTGCATTGTTGAATACTCTTTCATTGCATGACAGGTTTGATAGTCTCTGATTTATGCCATTGGGTATGGCTTTTAATACAGATGGTGGGTGGTTGCTTTTGATGTTACATAGATAGGTGTGTCATTGGGCTTCTTGTATGGTTTATATATGTAGTTGATGAGATCAAGTGTTATGTCTAGGTAGTTTACTACCTTTTTGTTTGCTTCAATGGTGATTTTTAAGTTGTGGTTTTGGAAGATTTTACATAATTCTTTTTTATTATTTTCAATGGTTCTTGGGTTGTTGGTTAGTGCAGCGAGGCCGTCGTCTCTGTATAATCCAACTTGTTTTCCGAGTTGTTTCTTGATGTTGGATAGCATAAATAGTCCGACAGTTCGCATGTTTCTGCACCGTCTATGATCCCATGGTTACATCAAATATTGAGTTTCTGTTCGTTTTCTTGATCCAGGTTTCATTTTTGCTGTACAGTAGCGTTTTCTTGGTGTGGAATATGATTTCCATTTCTGACCCTGTTATGTCTGTATGGTTACTAGCAAATTTCAGAGCTTTGGTGAGCAGTTCCTCATCTATGGATGGGTAAAATCTACTATGTCGAATGTGATGAATACCGTGTTGCTTTGTTTATCAAGTGTTTTGAACCATTGAATAACTTCATTTGTGTTCTTCCAGAGGTTGTATTCAGAGTTTGATTTTACGTTCTTTATTGTTTTTTCTAGGATTTTCTTACTTATTTCGCCTAGTTCAGATTTAGATGGGTTTATTAGTCTACATGTTGGGTTGTTGTGAAAGTTAGGCTTGTGGTCCTTGAGTGTTATGAACGCTTCTTTTGTTGCTGTCGCTTCTCCCCTGTCACTTAGGTCCATGCGATGTGCAAGTTCTTTTTCTTTAGTGCGGATATTGTCATGTGTATTTTTATAGGCTTTTTTACAGTTTTTCTGAATATTTTTGTCAAGAAGTTGGGAGTATTCTTTTGGTTCCATTTTGTAGTAGTTACTGGTTTTATCAGCCTTCACAAATATTTTTTTTGTCGTTTTGTATTTGTTTTATTTGTTTTTTTAATGTTGTTTGGAAATCGTTGCTAGATTTTTTTGAATTGGATGTTGGCTATCATTCTTTTCATTTTATCCTCAAATGGTTTCATTTCATCTATGGCTGGTGGTGATCGCCATGATTTGAAGTCGTAGGTGTTTTTGTCCTCTTTTTTTACATTTGGATCAGAAAAAAGAAAGCTCTCCATCTCATATTGTGCATGAACTTTTCAGTTTGTTCTATTAGTTTTTTTATATAGGATTGTGGACTGGAAAATGGTATGTCTTTTGTTGACTGTCTAAAATTGATTTCTTCCATTTTAAAATCTTTTAGGTCACAGTGCTCAACGTGAGGAGCGATTAAGATTAGTGTGGTTAAAATACCCAAATGATTTTGATAGTGCTCGACCCCTTGGGGAGCAACGTTTGTTAAAATAGGTTTTTAAAATTAGAATCTACAAATTTGTTTCGAGCGCGTTGCGCTGTCATCAGGATAGTTTTTGGTTTGCCCACCGCCGATGTTATATAGCGTGTGGGCTCCCCGTTTGCGGTTGTTTGCACGTGCGGGTTGGCTGCACGTGTTTTTTGGGGGCTTTCAGGTTTTTGTTTTGGGTATGTTCACTAACAACGATTTCCATTTATGCCTGCAGTTGTTTACTATTTCTGTTTTGGTGTTTAAGTTGCTAAGTGTGGTTTGCATAGTATTAACCATTTTTCAGTTAAACATAGGTTGCACCTTTTTGAAACATTGCTGTATGGTGATGCTCTTTTTATGATTTTCCAGGATACATTGTAGCTTGTTTTGCGTCTTTAAGTTTCCAGATATATTTGCTCAGTTCTGTTTGGTTTTTGTATTTTTCTTTATTAAATGACTGTTTGTGGTTTGCATATCTGGTTTTGAAGTGGTTTTCAGTGATCCCTATGTATGTTTCTTTTTCATTTTCTGATGTCACAGTGGCTTGGTATACAATGTTGTTGTGAAGGCATTTATTGCTCAGGGGGCACTGCTCTTTTTTATGCAATTGCAAGATTTCCTTTCTTCACCCTTCTTTGCTGTGTTGGTTTTCATTTTATTAGATGCGTCAATTAAATTTTTGAGGTTGGGCATGCATGAATACGATAGTTTGACGTGTTTTTGTTGAATATTTTATATAGTTTGTGTTCTTTTGGGAACGAGGTTGTTAAAATTTTAAAGAATTCTTTTCCCTATGTTTGTTTTGAGTTTTCCGTCGTATGGTGGGTTGTACCATGTGATTTTTCTTTTCCTGTTTTTCTTATTTCTATTTGTGTTATTGTCTGGATTGTATTGTAGTTTGTAGTTGTACCCCCTTTTTTTGCAGTGCTTCTTGATATTCTACTGCTGCATTGTTGAATACTCTTTCATTGCATGACAGGTTTGATAGTCTCTGATTTATGCCATTGGGTATGGCTTTTAATACAGATGGTGGGTGGTTGCTTTTGATGTTTACATAGATAGGTGTGTCATTGGGCTTCTGGTATGGTTTATATATGTAGTTGATGAGATCAAGTGTTATGTCTAGGTAGTTTACTACCTTTTTGTTTGCTTCAATGGTGATTTTTAAGTTGTGGTTTTGGAAGATTTTACATAATTCTTTTTTATTATTTCAATGGTTCTTGGGTTGTTGGTTAGTGCAGCGAGGCCGTCGTCTCTGTATAATCCAACTTGTTTTCCGAGTTGTTTCTTGATGTTGGATAGCATAAATAGTCCGACCAGTTCGCATGTTTCTGCACCGTCATATGATCCCATGGTTACATCAGATATTGAGTTTCTGTTCGTTTCCTTGATCCAGGTTTCATTTTTGCTGTACAGTAGCGTTTTTCTTGGTGTGGAATATGATTTGCATTTCCTCACGTTGAGCACTGTGACCTAAAGGATTTTAAAATGGAAGAAATCAATTTTAGACAGTCAACAAAAGACATACCATTTTCCAGTCCACAATCCTATATAAAAAAAAACTAATAGAACAAACTGAAAAGTTCATGCACAATATGAGATGGAGAGCTTTCTTTTTTCTGAATCCAAATTTTAAAAAAAAGAGGACAAAAAACACCTACGACTTCAAATCATGGCGATCACCACCAGTCATAAATGAAATGAAACCATTTGAGGATAAAATGAAAAGAAGGATAGCCAACATCCAATTCAAACAATCTAGCAACGATTTCAAAACGACATTAAAAAAACAAATAAAACAAATACAAAACGACAAAAAAATATTTGTGAAGGCTGATAAAACCAGTAACTACTACAAAATGGAACAAAAGAATACTCCAACTTCTTGACAAAAATATTCAGAAAAAACTACAAACAAGCCGATAAAAATACACATGACAATATCTGCAATAAAGAAAAAGAACTTGCACATCGCATGGATCTAAGTGACAGGGTAGAAGTGACAGCAACAAAAGAAGCGTTCATAACACTCAAGGACCACAAGCCTAACTTTCACAACAACCCAACATGTAGACTAATAAACCCATCTAAATCTGAACTAGGCAAAATAAGTAAGAAAATTCTAGAAAAACAATAAAGAACGTAAAATCAAACTCTGAATACAACCTCTGGAAGAACACAAATGAAGTTATTCAATGGTTCAAAACATTTGATAAACAAAGCAACACGGTATTCATCACATTCGACATAGTAGATTTTTACCCATCCATAGATGAGGAACTGCTCACCAAAGCTCTGAAATTTGCTAGTAACCATACAGACATAACAGGGTCAGAAATGGAAATCATATTCCACACCAAGAAAACGCTACTGTACAGCAAAAATGAAACCTGGATCAAGAAAACGAACAGAAACTCAATATTTGATGTAACCATGGGATCATATGACGGTGCAGAAATATGCGAACTGGTCGGATTATTTTATGCTATCCAACATCAAGAAACAACTCGGAAAACAAGTTGGATTATACAGAGACGACGGCCTCGCTGCACTAATCAACAACCCAAGAACCATTGAAAATAATAAAAAAGAATTATGTAAAATCTTCCAAAACCACAACTTAAAAATCACCATTGAAGCAAACAAAAAGGTAGTAAACTACCTAGACATAACACTTGATCTCAACTACATATATAAACCATACAAGAAGCCAATGACACACCTATCTATGTAAACATCAAAAGCAACCACCCACATCTGTATTAAAAGCCATACCCAATGGCATAAATCAGAGACTATCAAACTGTCATGCAATGAAAGAGTATTCAACAATGCAGCAGTAGAATATCAAGAAGCACTGCAAAAAAGTGGGTACAACTACAAACTACAATACAATCCAGACAATAACACAAATAGAAATAAAAAAACAGGAAAAGAAAAATCACATGGTACAACCACCATACGACGGAAAACTCAAAACAAACATAGGAAAAGAATTCTTTAAAATTTTAACAACCTCGTTCCCAAAAGAACACAAACTATATAAAATATTCACAAAACCACCGTCAAACTATCGTATTCATGCATGCCCAACCTCAAACATTTAATAGACGCATCTAATAAAATGAAAACCAACAAAGCAAACAAGGGTGAAGAAAGGAAATCTTGCAATTGCATCAAAAAAGAGCAGTGCCCCCTGAGCAATAAATGCCTTCACAACAACATTGTATACCAAGCCACTGTGACATCAGAAAATGAAAAAGAAACATACATAGGGATCACTGAAAACCACTTGAAAACCAGATATGCAAACCACAAACAGTCATTTAATAAAGAAAAATACAAAAACCAAACAGAACTGAGCAAATATATCTGGAATCTTAAAGACGCAAAAACAAGCTACAATGTATCCTGGAAAATCATAAAAAGAGCATCACCATACAGCAATGTTTCAAAAAGGTGCAACCTATGTTTAACTGAAAAATGGTTAATACTATGCAAACCACACTTAGCAACTTTAAACACCAAAACAGAAATAGTAAACAACTGCAGGCATAAATGGAAATCGTTGTTAGTGAACACACCCAAAACAAAAACCTGAAAACCCCCAAAAACACGTGCAGCCAACCTGCACGTGCAAACAACCGCAAACGGGAGCCCACACGCTATATAACATCGGCGGTGGGCAAACCAAAAACTATCCTGATGACAGCGCAACGCGCTCGAAACAAATTTGTAGATTCTAATTTTAAAAACCTATTTTAACAAATATATATATATATAGGATCAATGTAGTTAAAACGCCTAAAACGATTTTACAAGTGCTCAACCCCTTGGGGAGCAACATTTGTTAAGATAAAGTGTTAAAACGAAATCTACAAATTTGTTTCAAGCGTTGGGCGCTATCGTCAGGATGATTTTTTCATCCTGACGATAGCCCCCAACGCTTGAAAAAAATTTGTAGATTTCGTTTTAACACTTTATCTTAAACATATATATATATATATATATATATATATATATATATATATTATATTTTATATATATATATATATATATTGTGTGTGTGTGTGTGTGTGTGTGTGTGTGTGTGTGTGTGTGTGTGTGTATACATATATTTGTCTATCTGTCTGTCTGTCTGTCTATCTATCTGTCTATAGACAGACGGATGTTCCTGACAAAAGATAACAGTAGGTGGACTTCTTTGGATCTTCATTTCAAAGAGACAAAACCAGTGTTCCTAAGCGTTCTTTCCTCCAAAACCAAGAGGAATGTGTGGAGCAATCAGGTGATTTTGAACTCATGACATACAAAGCCTCAGATTGTTCAAGAGAAATGGGGGGGGGGGGGGGTTGTTTGTTTGGTTTTTGTTTTTGTTTTTTTGCATACAGACTGCTTTTTAAAAAAAATAATTTCGTTGTGTTACAGAAACATGAAAACACACAGAACAAACACCATTACGTCCATACAGTAATCATGTGAACAAGTACATAATCGTCTGCCATTGAACTGCATACATTGGAAAAGCAAGACATAATAAAAAGAAACAACAACAACCAACAACACAAAAGCAGACAAAATAAAAACACCACGCGCGCATACACACACACACACACACACACACACACACACACACACACACACACACACACAACGAGAGGGAGGGGAGAGAGAGAGAGAGAGAGAGAGAGAGAGAGAGAGAGAGAGAGAGAGAGGAGAGAGAGAGAGAGAGAGAGAGAGAGAGGGGGGGGGAGGGATGAGAAGATAACAAGCAGATGTGTCATGAAAAAAAAGTTTTTAAAAAAGAGAAGTAAGTCGCGCGCGCACACACACACACACACACACACACACACACACACACACACACACACACACACACACACACACACACATGAGAACTATGTAAACTTAACCTTTCATTCCTAAAGTAAAATTCTAAAAGAAAAGGTAGAAAATAATATAAAGATGGTCATAGTACATGCAACATGCTCCACCGGAATCAATTGTTTTCATCAATAAGAGGTGAATAGCATTTCCACCCAGAAAGAAAACCGCCATAAAACAATGTTAACATGAAATCAGTGTTTCTCTATTTTGTGTCGATAATGGAACTACTCTAGATACGGAGTAAGAGATGGCCGACTTCTGTTCATTTTACTACGGTATATAAAGAACTTGGCGAGCAAGATAATAAAGTTAAAAATTTAATCTGCTTCGTAATTTTGTGAAAATCTAGGCAAAACAGTTGACGTATCCACTTTTTCTCTTGTGCACATTTACACTTTTGATTAATGCTGGTTTCTAGGCCTTTCCAAACTTTTTGTACGATGTCACATTGCCAAAATAAATGGGGAGTGGTTTCAATTTCTGTTTCGCAAAAACTGCATTTTTCAGCATTGGTAACCCCCATTCTTTTAAGAGATACAATTGTTGCAATGACTCTGTGGATTATCCTAATTTGGAACCATTTAAGTTTTGCTTCTTGTATTTGATGTGTTCTATGACAAGCAGTGTTCCAGTTTTAAATTATTGTCAATGCATTATTCCATTTTTGACAGCATTTCGGTACCCATTTATCATCATTGAGAATATCATAATACTGATTATGTTTTTGTTCCTTTCAGTATGATCAGGATTATATTAAGTGCCTTTATGCTCTCTGGCTTTACTGGACTGAACAGTAATGTCATGTTTCTTGATATATTTCTTCACCACATTTACACATCCTGTTTAAGTCAGAAAATTTGTCTCCACATTATATTTTTGTCTGAATTCTTTGAAGGTAAGAAAGGTACCACTCTCCCGCAACAGATGATGTAAGTGGTACACACCCTTGTCGATCCAGTGTTTGTAAGAAATGGCTAGGTTTCCTATCTTGATCTTATCATTGTAAAACAGAGGTTCTGCAATAATTTCCTCAGCTCTTTTAAAACACATCTTTTGAGAAAATTCTCTATACGCTTCAAATGTATGTTTCCAGAAGCGATTTACATTGCTGGTCAATGCTAAAGATACCCCATATATGCCTATGTTATCTACGGCAGGAGTAAAGCAGATATAATACCATTCTACTTTTGAGTGTTCTGTATCAATTTGTTTAAGGCCGCTTATAAACTTTTTGATATCAAGAAGGCCTAATCCTCTTTTTTATACTTTTCATTACCGGTTTTTTAATTTTTCTGTCCTGCTTTCTTGTCCAGATGAATTTGAAGCAAATACTTTGCAAACCGTTTATAAAGTCGTCGGCGGGTTTGACAAGAATAACCATAGTTGGGTTATTTTTAAAGGAATAAATTTTTCAATACAGCAATTCTGCCCAATGAAGTTATAGACCTTTTAATCCAGATGTTAGAAAGTCTTTTTATTTCTGAAGATTGTTCATTATAATTCTTTTCCTCACAGTCATCTAGGTCTCCAAAAACCATACGCCTACAATTTTTAAACTTTGGTGGATTCCAATTGATCTTTAAATGTGGTAAATGTTTTACTATCAACCGTTTCTTACTACTTAACCATATTGCTTGCGTTTTCTATCATTCATACATAAACCAGACTTACAGCTAAATACTCTGATCGTTTCAACGACTGCTTCAAATAACGTTGCAATACCCTCGTCGGTCATCATCTGAGTAAAGTCTGCAAACTGAGCTGTTTTATGCTCGCTATCATTTATTTTTATACCTTTAATCATTATGTTTTATCTTACCATAGTAGTAAGTATATCTACGCAGATTAAAAATAGATATGGTGAAACGGAGTCACCTTGTCTACACCCTCTCTCAATTAAAAATCATGACGAACAATGACTATTTACAATCATTGTTTCAATATTTCTATAAAACAATAATATCCACTGGCATATCGTTGGACCAAATCCGAACGCTTTCAATGTTTTCATCATCAAATTCCAGTCTAAAGTGTCAAAAGCTTTCTCAAAGTCAAAACATAGCTGCAATCCAGGACGATTTGTGACGTTTAGATAGTGAATAAGGTCGTAGATAAGTCTTATGTTATCGCCAATATACCTATTACCCCGTTTGATCTTCATTTACAATCTTGGGAAGTACATTTTCAATCCTATTCGCTATGCACGCTGACCCTTTTTTGTATACAAAATTCAGTAATGTAACTGGTCTCCAATTTTGAATGTATTCCTTAGGCTTATGGAAGACAAATGATTATGCCTTCCTTCAGAGGGGATGATAATTCTTCCTGTCTAAAGCCATCATTCAATGAGCGAACAACATAAATCCCTATTGATTTCCAAACACATTTCAACAATTTCTGATGCAAAACCGTCTGTGCCTGGGTTTTGTTGCTTTTCATGTTTTTCACAGAGTATGAAGCTTTTTCTAAGGTGATTTCTCCGTCTATGTTCTTTGATTATTCGTAGAATAATGTTGGAAAAATCTTTCACCGTGTCAGTAATTTTGCAATTTGTGGTTTAAATATCAATCTCAATATTACATTTTACGCTGTGTCATGTTAAATAGAAAAAAAACACGATTTTTCGGTTAATCATTGCACAATTATTAAACACTCCAATTATAAACGTAACACATATGAAACACTCATATATATATATTATATATATATAAGTAGAGAGAGAGAGAGGAGGAGAGAGAGAGAGAGAGAGAGAGAGAGAGAGAGAGAGAGAGACACAGAGAGAGAGAGAGAGAGAGAGAGGAGAGAGAATAGTTCTGAGGATCAGTGTTATTTTAAAAATAGTGCTCAACCACAGTGGGAGCGACATTTGTTGTGTTAAAAACAAGTGTTATATATATATATATATATATATATATATATATATTATATATATATATATATATATATATATATATATATATATATATATATATATATATATATATTCATTTTAAACAACACGACTAATGCACAGATATCTTTACTCATGTGACAGTTGTTAGTAACTATGTTAACATGGTCTGAAAAGGATTTCAAAACTCCATCAAAGAAGACCAGCCCATATAGTCAAGGCGCTAGATCGCTAGATTATTGACGTGGTTGTTTTCAATTAGACACGATTTGCTGACAAAGGATCGTTCTCCAAAATTTGAGGAAGTTTATACCTTTCTTCTGGCAGTGTAAATGCTATGACACGCGCATGATTCATGGAAACGGTATAGCCCACCATTCTGCTCTTCTTTGACAACTTCTTAACATTCACTGTGGAAACAGTTAGGGGTTTGACAAAGTTCTGTTTCATAGTCTTCCCAAATCGCCTTGTCACTAATCACATTGTGCCAGTATTCCCATTCTCACCAGCTATGGTGACATGGAGGTGTTCTATGAGAATACTTATTTGCTTTTGAAATCAAGAGACGATCTCATGGTATTCAGGGACCTGAATGCCAGAGTTGGATGTGACTCCAAAATCTTGGATAGAATTCTAGACAACCTTGTAACTATTAGGATTGACAGCAACAGGCTGCTTTCACTACTATCACCAAATGCTTTCAATACGGAGTGACAGGTAAACCTACTACGCGTGGGGGTATTGCCACTGAAGCGAAAAAGGAAAACACATTTTGTTATGGTCCCATATACAAAGTTTCTGGAGTGGGGAGAAAGGGGTTGTCTACTCTCTGTGTCATGTGAGTAGCCTTACGTCCATGCTGCTTGGTATAACATAGAACCATCTGTGGCTAAGATTTGAGGAAAAAGGATGGACTGTTCCAATCAGTTTTTTCGTGTTTCCATTTACTTCTCAGTATATATGATGAAAAGGAAGTTTGCAGAAATTTTAGGCTGTTTCATAGATGCACTACTTGTCAATGATGCATCAGAAGGAAACAGTTTTTGTATGATCAGAATTCTGACACCGGATTCAAACAATCTCGATCTCAGGGAAAATGATTGATGTTCATGTAGACTTCCTTGACCATTGCAGCGGGATACACAGTGAACTCTATTATGTCCATGACTGAATGACCAGTCTTCAGCAATATGTACGTTTTTGATGTAAAGGAACGAGGGAACGATTACCTACTCTGCTGGAGAATCTCTCGATCACCTCATTGTCGGAGACGAGGATGGAATACACATTTATGTGTATTCATACAAGGAAAAATGCCTAATATGAAATGTTATACAACGCATGAAATGAAATAGTACCATATTTTTGTGTGTGTGTGTGTGTGTGTGTGTGTGTGTGTGTGTGTGTGTGTGTGTGTGTGTGTGTGTGTGGGTGTGTGTTATTAACACAGAAGAAACACTATACTTCATCTAAGAAATAGCTTATCATGCCGTTTAGATATGTCTTAACCCAGATTACAGCTGTCAGTACACTTAATAGAGTCAGACATATCAAACAACATAATAATTCTAGATAGAGTCACTTTGACACAAGCTAACCATAATATTGAAAAGCAGCCAGGATGGTTTAATGAATATCTAGTAATGTAAGCGTGTGCAAGGAAAAACGAGACTTAAAAACAGTCTCGAACAATGCGTTTTAAATTTACATGCCACTGTAAATTGCCTCGTAGCGACCTTTTACTTCAAAGTTGAAAAATTAAGCTATTGGTCATTACAGACTGAAATTTTCTTACAGAAAAAAATCTTAATTTTGCATTTTATGGGATAGATTAATCTTAGAAAGTAATTTCACGACGCAGTATGGAAGAAATAACCAAATGGTCTGTCATAAACTATATGATGATAAGAAAAAGAATCATCTTTTTATTATCATTATTTTTATTGTTGTTGTTGTTTTTCTTCTTATTCTAGTTCTTGTTGTCATCGTCGTCGTCATCGTCGTCATCGTTATCATCAGCATCATCACCATCATCATCTTCATTATGGATATGATTGTTATTATCATCATCATCATTATTTTATCATCATCATCATCATATTATTATAATTATCCTTATTGTTATTATTATCATTATTATTACTATTATTATTATCGTTATTGTTGTTGTTATTCTTATTGTTGTTATTATCATATAGGACCTAATCCGATCAAAGACCAAGCTCCGATCGCGTAACAATCCATGTTTTCGTTTAAACGATGGTTTGCCTAAACAGTTAGAGTCGATTAATGACTTGACTGCTGGTGCAGCACTCAGTTGTTTCCCATGTCATTCAGTCGAATATACGTCACTCATTCTTTTGATCCTTCAAGGTAGGTGCATGCTGTTTGTATGTATGTCATGTACACAACGGCCAAACTGATCTTTTCTTTCAAAAGGTTTCATTTCACTCGTGTGTAGGATGTTGTGCATGCTTTTACACACAAAACTTCGCTTTATTGTCTCAATAGGAGGACTTTCCAGAAAATGATGTGAAAACCAATGTAAACTAAAATCACCTTGTACTGAAACGGCCTAGTGTACATTCAAAGCCACAACCCAGGATCACGACGATCACGATTCCAGCGCTCTGCCAACTGAACTATTCCAGCCAATGATGTTAGGGCTACCACTAATACCAATCAATTACATTATTTGGTTATTGAGATTGTGCATTAATTTTCAAACGTTACCAAGTTTCCAGAATGTCTTCTTATCCATGTAAACAACGCAAAGGAGATCCAAATACGCTAAAAGTGCAGGATTCATCAAATGAAGACGATTTTCTTATACTGTGTAATGCAATCGTAACTGCAGTGAAATTGCTTAAATGTTGAATGACTGCCCGAATTGACAACATCGCTGCAGAACTCTTCAAACACAACGGAGAGGCAGTAATTCATATTCTAACTGCCATCTCCAACAATTCTGGCACACTGGATGAGACGCAGTCCATGAACTCAAAGATTACCCCCATACCTTCCAAAGGAATGAAAGTTCCCGCACTGCCAGAACTGTCCCCTGTCAATTTGATCACCCATGCCTGCAAAGGAATGCTAAAAACATTATCAACAGATTACAGCCATAAGCAGATAGCATTACTGAACAGGCTGGATTCCACAAAGATAGAATTATTATCAACAGATCTTTAACCAGCGTATCCTTTGCAAAAAGCATTTCCGGCTCTAGAGATCGATCTACCAAGTCTTCCTAGACTTCAAGAAAGCGTTCTTTCGAGTTTGACAGGCGATGTTAAGGGCCAAAGTGAAGCTAATCAACACCATCCAGTAAATGTACCTAAACAGATAAGTTTCGTGCTCATATAGCATGCTTTTGGGGATCAATAGTGCTTCAATATTTCAACTGGTGTTTGTCAAGTGTGCCTTCCATCATTCACACTTGTCAATATATTCCTGAAACTCGTCATGACTAGGGCACTCAAAGATTATGTTAACACAGTCCGCTTTGTAGGAAGAATCATCGCGAATTATTAATTTACAGATAGCATAGATGGCCGCCGGCCCATGAGCGGCATGTAATAAGATCCCATGGTCTTGCTAATACGATCCCATGGAATGTTGATGGAGGGAGACGAAAGGGACAACACTGGAGGAACCTGGTGAATGTTTCTTCAGTGTGGTGCCCCAACCACTCCCCATGACGTTTAAGGAGGAGGAGGAGAAGAAACAACAACAAGAATAAGAACAAGAAGAACAAGAACAAGAACAAGAACACGAACACGAACATGAAGAACAAGAATATCAACAAAAACAACAAGAAGAAGAATTGTCCTGAAGAGGTCTGATCTGCGATGTCGTTTCTACGATTTGCAAAAAGGGCAGGTGCTGAATTTTGTGCATATTGGTGGTGTTGGCG
>CM031596.1:93430798-93438298 GCA_018398815.1 Conus ventricosus
GATTTTTAGTTTGCCCCGTTATAGCCTTTCTCGTACGGCTTAACGTTTTTTTCTTTATGGAAATCCAGAAAGTACTGGCCGATCTTTCTGAAAATTGTAGGTATGTTCATTATGGGTCACGAATAATGTGCTATGTTTTAGTTTACCGTTAGAGCCATTACTAACGGCTGTAACGGCTTGTAACTGTTTTTCTTTTTATGGAATATCTCAGAAAGCACTGGACCGATCTTTGTGAAAATGAGCAGTTTACGTTCATTATGGGTCACGGATGATGCCCGATGTTTTAGTTTACCCCGTTATAGTCGTAACTAACGGCTGTAACGGCCTGTAACGGTTTTTTCGTCTTGATGGATTATCTCGGAAAGTACTTGGCTGATCTTTGTGAAAATTTGTAGGCATGTTGATTATGGGTCACGGATAATTCCCAATGTTTTAGTTTACCGTTATAGCCGTTAGTAACGGCTGTAACGGCCTGTAACGGTTTTTCTTCTTCATGGAATATCTCAGAAAGTACTTTGCCGATCTTTGTAAAAATTAGCAGGTATGTTCACTATGGCTTACGGATGATGCCCGATGTGTTAGTTTACCGTTATAGCCGTTACTAACGGCTATATCGGCTCATAATGGTTTTTCTTCTTTATCGAACATCTCAGAAAGTACTTGCCGAACTTTCTGAAAATTTGTAGGTATGTCCATTATGGGCGACGGATGATGCCCGACGTTTTAGTTTACCGTTGTAGCCGTTACTGACGTCTGTGACGGCCCATAATAGTTTTTCTTTTTTATGGAATGTCTCAGAAAGTATTTGGGTGATCTCTCTGAACATTTGTAGGTATGTTCAATATGGGTCACGGATCATGCCCGACGTTTAATTTACCGTTATGACCGTTACTAACGGCTATAACGACCCATAACGGTTTTGTGTTTTTTATGGAATATCTCAGAAAGTAAGTGGCCGATATTTCTGAAAATTTGTATGTATGTTCATTAATGGTCACAGTGATGCCCGGTGTTTACGTTTACCGTTACAGCCGTTACTAACGGCCCATAATGTTTTTCTTCTTGATGGAAAATCTCAGAAAGTTCTGGGCCGATCTTTCTGAAACTTTGTAAGTATGTTCATTATAGTTCACAGATGATGGCCGATGTTTACCAGAATAGCCATTACTAACGGTTACACCACCCCAAGACGGTTTTTCCTCTTTACGGAATATATCACGCGTATTCAGAATAAACTGGGAGTACGTTTATATGCTTTGCATCTTGTTTTTCCTTCGTTTTTGTACTCCCAGTTCTTATATAACAGGGAGTACTTTAGAATGGGAACGAAGAAATGCTCTGTGTGTGTGTGTGTGTGGTGTGTGTGTGTGTGTGTGTGTGTGTGTGTGGTGTGTGTGTGTGTGTCCGTCCGTCCGTCCGTCCGACCGTCCGTCCATGGTCAAAATGTGTTCCACTCGCTCCAGACAAAACTGCTGGGGCGATCTTTCTGAAAATTTGTAGGTATATTTATTATGGGTCACGGATGATGCCCGATGTTTTGGTTTACCGTTATAGCCGTTACTAATGGCTGTAACGGCCTGTAACGGTTTTTCTTCTTCATGGAATATCTCAACAAGATGCAAAGCATATAAACGTACTCCCAGTTTTCCAAACCGCTTATAAATCGGCCAAGTGCTTTGTGAGATAAGAAATAAAGGCAAAATAACGGTTTTAACGGTTATTTAACCGATGTACACTTTTGAAACTGGTATTTTAGTCTCCACTGGGCTACAGCCTGTGTACATACCAAATTTCATCCAAATCGGACAATATGTCAAGAATAACGGTTTTTAACGGTCAGATTTTGAAACACTGCATGGAAGTGCCATTTCTGTGTGATAACCTTTCTGTATACAAAATTTCATTAAAAACCACCAATATATAAAAAATAACGGCAAAATAATGGTTTAACGGTTATATAACCGATATACACCTTTGAAACTGGTATTTTAGTCCTCACGGGGCTAAAGCCTGTGTACATACCAAATTTCATCCAAATCGGACAATATTTCAAGAATAACGGTTTCTAACGTCAGATTTTGAAACACTGCATAGAAGTGCCATTTGTGTGTGATAACCTCTCTATATACAAAAATTTCATGAAAACCCACCAATATATAAAAAATAACGGCAAAATAACGGTTTTTTAACGGTTATATAACCGATATACACTTTTGAAACCGGTATTTTAGTCCTCACTGGGCTAAAGCCTGTGGACATATCAAATTTCATCCAAATCGGACAATATGTCAAGAATAACGGTTTTTAACGGTCAGATTTTAAAACAATATATAGAAGTGTGATTTGTGTGTGATAACCTTTCTATATACCAAATGTCATTAAAATCCACCTATATATAAGAAATAAACGGCAGAATAACGGTTTTTAACGGTTGTTTAATCCATTTTCAGGATTACATCACTTACATATGGACAGAGGCTCCGATTTATCACAAGATCATCCAAACCGCTTATAAATTGGCCAAGTACTTTCTGAGATATTCCATAAAGACGAAAAACCGTTACAGGCCGTTACAACCGTTAGTAACGGCTATAACGGGGCAAACTAAAACATCAGGCATCATCCGTGACCCATAATGAACATACCTGGTAATTTTCATAAAGGTCGGCCAAGTACTTTCTAAGATATTCCATGAAGAAGAAAAACCGTTACAGGCCGTTACAGCCGTTAGTAACGGCTATAACGAGGTAAACTAAAACATCGGGCATCATCCGTGACCCATAATGAATGTACCTGCTCATTATTACAAAGATCGGCCAAGTACCTTCTGAGATATTCCGTAAAGAAGAAAAACCGTTACAGGCCGTTACAGCCGTTAGTAACGGCTATAGCGGTAAACTAAAACATCGGGCATCATCCGTGGCCCATAATGAACATACCTACAAATTTTCAGTAAGATCGGCCCAGTAGTTTTGTCTGGAGCGAGTGGAACACATTTTGACCACGGACACACACACACACACACACACACACACACACACACACACACACACACACACACACACACACACACACACACACACACACACACACACACACACACACACACACACACAGCATTTCTTCGTTCCCATTCTAAAGTACTTCCTGTTCTATAACATTCTTCACGGCAGGAGGCAGCAAATCATGGCCAAGAACAACAGTGCCACTCAAAACATGCAGGCAGAGTCTGCTGGATAGGGCAGATGACTGGGAGTGCACTGCAGACCTCCCAGAATGGAAGAGTCACCCAGAGATCATCAGCAAGAGTGGCATGAGACCAGACATAGTAGTCCACTCTAAGGCAACCAAGCAGCTGATCATGATCGAGCTCACGGTGCCATATGAGAACAGAATGGAGGCAGCTCAAATCTACAAGACTGAAAAGTATGCTGATCTGGCAAACAGCCTGAGGAGAGAAGGCTATCAGGTCAAAGTCCTCACTGCAGAAATTGGAGCTAGGGGATTTGTAGGAACGTCTGCATACAGCCTCATGAAACAGCTCTCAGTTGCAGGGAAGGAAAAAACCAGAGCCTTGAAAGCAATGGCAGAAGTGGCAGAGAGGTGTTCAAGCTGGATCTGGTCAAGGAGGAACAAAAGTGAACTTCATAAGGCTTAATTTCCCTACAAATATCAGGTGTCCCTGTGGCTCAGTGGTTAAAGCGTGAGTCATTAAGTAGAAAATGAGCATGTCCAGAGGGTCATGGGTTCGAATCCCAGCCATGGCTCGTCCCAAGATGGGGGAAAAAAATGGGTCAGCAGAGGGACATCCGGAGTCATGAACCGGGTGTGGCCCAACCCCCCTAGAGTGTCAGGAGATAAGGGCCGAAACACTTGCTTGAAGGGGGCTTCTCTTCTGAGGACTCTCTGCTGCCACGCTCTCCACGAGTTTCTTTCTACTGATGCATGGGTAAACCATTGACTTTCGGGAATAGGCCGGAGGACGTCCGGGAAAGACCGGAGGACACTGGGAAAGACCAGAACCAAGGGCTCTGTGGGCTAGCTCCCCACTTTGCCTTAAACATGTGGCTACTAAGAATAAAAGGAAAAGATGCTCCCAGGATTCACCGAAAGGGGGAGAGAATGATGAATCCATCGGTGCTCAACCAATCACGACTGCCAATCCCAAACGGACTATGAACATGGACCAAATGGAATATCCATGTGTCTGTGGAAAGCGTTTCGCTACCACCCGTGGCATGAAGATCCACAGAACAAAGATTGGATGTGTGAAGACTCATCTGAATGAGCAGCAGCGCACTGCATCAGCAGATAAGGCGTCGGAAGACCAAGGCCAGGATTTAAACCACAGTGCCAAGGACATCCACGCTGTTGGTTCGGATGAGGAATTTGCACAGGCCCTCGATGCCAGGCGCCTGAAACTCAACCTGCCACGAGCAAACGAAACTGAAGATTGGGAGAAACTGGATGCAAAAATCGTCCAAAGACTCGATGCACTGATAGGGAAAAGCACCCTGGAACACAAACTAGCCACACATGGGGACATTGTGTATGCCACATGTAGAGACGCCTATGGAGTAAAACTACCCAAAGAGAAAACACCTCCAAAGAAATCCAGACGCCAAGAAAAGATGGACAAGATCAGAGTCCAAAAGAACAACCTAAAGAAGCAAATGAAGACCGCACTGCCAGCTGAAAAACAGGGCTTGGAAAAACTGTGGGAAGACCTGAAAGAAAAACACAGCGCCCTCAGCAAAGCGGAATCTGCGAGGAAGAGGAAGACCAAAAAGAAGAAGACACAAGAGCGCTTCTTCAGAGACCCCTTCCAGTTTAATAATAATAATAATAATAATAATAATGAATATTTCTATAGCGCAAATCCTAGATTAGCTCTAAGCGCTTTACAATATAAGGACTAACGAAACACGCACACACGCACACACACACACACTACACACACACACACACACACACACACACACACACACACACACACACACACACACACACACACACACACACACACACACACACACACACAGACCACACACACCACACGCACACAAACCGCATACTCAGGCACGGGGAAGCAGATACGCACAGCACACACGGGAAAGCAGACACGCACAACCACTCACGCACACCTCGCACACACACACACTCACACAGTTTGCCAGAACACTGTTTGAGCAGCCAAAATCCGGGACCCTAAGTGTGGACAAAGGAGTTCTTGAGCAGCATCTGAGGAAAACATACTCTGACTCACAGAGCAAAGCACCACTCGACATTCAAGGTCTGGTGTGACCAACCAACCCTGAGGAACAGTTCAATGGCAAGCCTCCAACGTTGGCGGAAATCAAGAAGGTGGTCGACAAAGCCAGAGCCAAATCATCACCAGGGCCAAACGGAATACCTTACCAGCTTTACAAGAAATGTCCCAAGGTGCTGGAGTGGCTCCACAGGCTGCTGCGATCGGCTTGGAGAAACCAGAAGATCAGCGGCCAGTGGATGACGGCAGATGGTGTGTACATCCCCAAAGAGCAAAACTCAAGTGACATCAGCCAGTTCAGGCCAATATCACTACTGAACGTTGAAGGGAAAATCTTCTTCTCTGTCATGGCAGCAAGGCTGACCAAGTACCTGATGGAAAACAAGTACTTGGATGTGTCAGTCCAGAAAGGTGGCATCCCAGGCGTGGCTGGCTGTGTAGAACACGCCACAATGATCTGGGACGCAATCCAAAAAGCAAAACAGAAAAGAGAGACCTGGACGTAGTGTGGCTTGATCTGGCAAACGCATATGGATCTGTGCCCCATGAGATGATACAGTTGGCTCTTGAGATGTACCATGTGCCAAAGAACATCCGTGACATGCTCAAGAAGTACTTCAATGGCTTCTCAATGCGGTTCTCTACCAAGGAGTACACAACTGATTGGATCAACTTGGAAGTGGCATTGCAATGGGCTGTGCAATTTTCCCCGATACTGTTCGTGCTGACAATGGAACTCATCTTGAAAGCAGCAACAAACAACGCGAGACAAACAGACCTTGGCGATGGATACAAGATGCCTCCTCTCAAGGCCTTCATGGATGACACTACAGTGATTTTATCCAGAGAAGACGAGACAAGTCATGTGCTGGAGAGGCTGGACGACATAGTTGCCTCATCCAGAATGAAGTTCAAGCCAAAGAAATCACGGAGTCTCTCACTGAGGAAAGGAAAAGTGGCCGAATCTGTGGTCTTCAGTGTTGCCAACCAGGCCATTCCAACAGTCACAGAAGAACCAGTCAAGAGCCTTGGAAGATGGTATGATGATACGCCGAAAGACATACAAAGAGCAAAAGAAACCAAGCAGATGGCGGAAGAGGCTTGGAGACCATTGACCAGTGTGGGCTCCCTGGCAAATACAAGGTCTGGTGTCTGCAGTTCATGCTGATACCAAGCTCCTATGGCCTCTGATGATATACGACATCTGCACCAGCACAGTGGAGGCAATGGAAGCCAAAATCAACAAGTTCACAAGGAAATGGCTTGGTGTCCCACCCTGTCTGACTGACATCGCGCTGTACTGTCGCCAAGCAAAGCTCAAACTACCACTGAAATCCATCCTGGAGGAATACAAAGCAGGGAAGATCAGACTTCAAAGCATGCTGGAGGACTCAGGAGACAAGGTGGTAGAAGCAATCAAGCCCCAGCTGAAGACAGGCAGAAAATGGAAAGTTCAAGAGGCGATGAATTCTGCAAAAGAAAGTCTCAAGATCAGAGAAATAACAGGACACACACAGACCAACAGACAAGGACTGGGGGTGACCAAACTGAATGGTGGTCAAAGGCCAAAGGAAAAGCCAAAAGAGACATGATGATTCAGGAGATGAGAAAAGAAGAAGACCAAAAAAGACTCCAAAAAGCAGTCCAGCAGAGCCAGCAAGGGCAATGGACAACGTGGGAGAATGCACTCCAAAGAAGTCTAACTTGGAATGACATTTGGCACATGGCCCCTCTCAGGATCAGCTTCATTCTCAGATCTGCATATGACCTTCTGCCCTCAAATGCAAACCTGGTGAAGTGGGGGAAAACAGACGATCCTGCATGCCCCTCTGCCATGAAAACCAAACAGTGGAGCATGTTCTAAGCTCATGTAAAGTAGCCCTGGCTCAAGGAAGGTACACATGGAGGCACAACCAAGTGCTCAAAGAGATTGTACAAGTAGTCTGGGCTAGTACCAACACCACAAAATGGAGAATCAGGACTCCTAAAGCACCCGCAAGATTCTTCACGGCAGGAGGCAGCAAATCATGGCCAAGAACAACAGTGCCACTCGAAACATGCAGGCAGAGTCTGCTGGATGGGGCAGATGACTGGGAGTGCACTGCAGACCTCCCAGAATGGAAGAGTCACCAGAGTCATCAGCAAGAGTGGCATGAGACCAGACATAGTAGTCCACTCTAAAACAACCAAGCAGCTGATCATAATCGAGCTCACGGTGCCATATGAGAGCA
>CM031596.1:93448298-93451710 GCA_018398815.1 Conus ventricosus
GTTCTCAGGGGAGCTATATTTGTTTTAGTGGGCCCAGTTTTTGGTTTGGTTTTATTGGTGAGAGAGTTTGTGTTGTATATGTATAGGAATCATGTATAATTGCTCATTGCCATATTCAGGTACATGTTTCTTTTTGTGGGCCCGGTTTTGGATTGTTTTTATTGGCGTGAGAGTGTGTGTTGTATATGTATAGGAATCATGTAAAATTGCTCATTGCCATATTTAGGTATATATTTCTACTTTGTTGCAAACTCCTTTGTTTGTGTCGTTTATCTGGGTGCTGGGGAATCTAGTTTGAATCCCAACCTTTAAACTCTTCTGACAGGTAGCTCTACTTTACAAAACACCCAGACACTGTACAGTGATAAGTTGCATTGTTGTTATTCACCACACCCATGCCACTTCTTTTGCGTGAAATCATTTCATCATGTGGACATGACACGCTCGATTTGTGGTATGGGACACGTAAGGTGTCTTGACTGTTGACAAGGATCAAACTTGTAGGGGTCATGCCGCTGTTCCCCAGGTTCTTTGTTCCCCAGTCTCTATATTCCCCAGTCCCGGTGTTCCCCTCAAGAAAAAATTTAAATTCAGTCCCTAAGTTCCCCCGTTTCGTTGTTCCCCACCCTGTGGCGATCCCGCTGTTCCCCATTCCCGCAAATCCCCGGTCCCGGTGTTCCCCAGTCCCGGTGTTCCTCAGGCCTGCTGTTCCCCAGGCTCGCTGTTCTCCAAGTTTTTGCCGTTGGTGGTGTTGGCGGGTTTTGCTGACTTAAACGTTGTTACTGTTGTTTTCATTGCTATAGGCGAGGCAGTGGGAGGGCGGGGTGGGAGGGGGGAAGGAGGGGGAGGAAGGGTCGGGGTATTGGGGGTGGAGCGGGAGGGCCGTAGAAGAGGGGCTTCATGCCGACTGGACAGCGCTGGAACTAGCAGGTCAGCACTTGTATGACCCCATCAGGTCTGGCCGTTGCGAAAGAAAAGGTGTAGCTCACGCAAAGTGCATGTGATATAAAGGGATAGGAGTTCAAAGCGTAAAAAGAAGCACATCACTGTCAAAACCCTTTTCTGGCGTCACAAATTCATGCTTCCCGTTCTAGAATCATACGCGATCGAAATATTCCGTTTTTCTTACCGATTTGACCAAGCAACTCACAGCGAAACTGCCCCCCCCCCCCTCCTCCGCTATCCTTTGGAACGGAGCCGGGCAATGCGCCCTGGGGGCCACGCCAAGTGACACGCTTCGCAGACGACAGAAGCGCGATGACACTTCCAATGTAGCGGTTAAAATGGGAACAACCTGAGTTGACACGCGTGGGGCACGTGCAACTCTCTCTCTCTCTCTCTCTCTCTCTCTCTCTCTCTCTCTCTCGGCGGGGAGGGGATGGGGGGTGGGCATGTGCATTTTTTTCCCTATTATTTTGTTTACCTTGGGATGTGCTCGGCGCAACCTCTCCTTGTACAGTAGGGCCCGTACTGGCGCTAACGTGCATTGAAATCTGTTTGGGGAACAGCGCTACTGGGGAACAGAGAACCTGGGGAACACTGGTATGGGAACAGCGGCACGCTTTTTCGGTCGGGGAACATCGACACTGGGGAACAGAGATACGGGGAATAGCGCTACTGGGGAACATAGAACCCGAGGAACACCGGCACGCTCCCACTTGTAGCCTCTCCGTTCTCTATGAAACACTTACCACTGAACCATTGACTAATTTGCTGTCATGTATACAAGTATGAATCCCCTTGTATTTTCGTTGAACGGTCACATCACATGGAAGTACAAAAATTCCATTTTTTTTCCACCTAGTGGTTACCACATACGTAAGTATTTTAATGGTCTGTGTATCTATACTTAAGGATTAGACAACATCGAACTGTTTAACGGCAGGGGAAACAGAAGTCCTGACACTTCACACAGAAAGTGACGTCAACAGGAAACAGGAAATGTGTCACTTTACTGGTACCGTAACGTCAGAGTGCTCGCTCGCGCCAAGCCTGGATATGAAGGGAGAATCGACACTGTGTGGGGCGTGGTCTCTTGTAGGTCATGCTGTGTCTAGAATGGGACGAGGGGGCTTTTTGGTCGTAATGTTTGGGTCCAGGGTGCCCCCAGTGCCGTTCTGGGTGTTTTAAATGGGCGTCATCAGATAACTGAAGTAGATCAAATGTAACATTTTGACGTAAAATACATGGCATCTACAGAGTTCAACGCGCCAGTTTTGGATTTTCTCATGTAAACATCTACTTTTGACAAAGACAAAAACAAAACAAAACAGAACAAAACAAAAAAACAAAAACAAAAACAAAACAAAACAAAAAAAATACCACCACCACCACCACCACAACAACAACAAAACGAATTTATGTTAAAACAAGCATGAAGCATACATGTCAAATATAGAAGCGATAAGCATTTTAACCTTTTGCGTTTAAGAAAAAAGATACACCCAAAGGTGCGGATGGCAGTCAGAGAGAAGTACTGTTATCAACTGCAGAACAAACCAGTGCGGGGCTATCCTGCGCCATCCTTAGAAACCTGCGCTGTGTTCACATCAAGCTTAAGGTGTCAACATTCTATTTTGTTCTAAATGTGTTCAAACTATCATTTATATTGCATCAAAAAGGTAACAAAATGGTATATTTATTGAGGCAATGAACATTTTTCCAACTAAAGAGAACAAAATGACTTTAGAGTAAACATTTTTGTCACTAATACTTTTTAAGCATTATTCTCAAATCAAAGTTGTCTATTAGAACAAAGCCACTGCTCCTCATTCTATTTTACATACTTTCCTCAAGTATCGTTAAATGTGTATCTTGGAAGCAGTAGATGTAACGCGTTTTGCAATGGAGCACCTCTCTCGTTTGCACGTTTCTTCCAGTAGTTGACAGTTCAAGAAGTCAATCGTGATGTTAGACATCAGTGACATCTTTTTGTCACAGCTTTAAAACACACACACACACACACACACACACACACACACACAGACGCACACCACCACCACCACCAAAAATTAAATAATTTATGAAGCCATATGGCCAGCAGAAGAGCACCAGAAGACAAAATCGCAAATGATTTTAAAGTTCTCCTTTGAGTGGTTCAGTTTTCATGACTTCAGAACTTAAAATGCGAAACCTCTCACGAAATGAATCATGGCGTGATCAAAATGAATATAATTTTTTTCCGACAAGTACCCAATCTCATTTCCTTGTAAAATTTGTAAGAGAAAATGGTTCTTCAGCAATTATCCGTGCATCTTACAAACACAATCTCCTCAGTTTCTACCAGACAGTTCACAATGCTGGACAAAGTTTGAATGACATTCTGAAATCGTTGATGACTACAACATATCTGTTTTTCTTTAAATAGATCTGTCTGTATCTTTGACCAATGATCGCAGTATTCTCCTTCACA
>CM031596.1:93451810-93464310 GCA_018398815.1 Conus ventricosus
CACTCATGAAAACGATAACTGGAACCGAAAGACAAAAACAACAAAAAGTAACAGTCAGTTTTAAATACACCTGGGTTCAAGTGGGATGACTGCGAGCGGAAATGGAAACATAAAAATGAAAGAGGAAATATTGAGACGCGCCAAGCTAAGGAAGAAAACAAATTACAAACAGACATTACCGTTTCGACCTATTGGGCCTTCTTTCCTTACTCTCACCTTCTTCTCTTTCCATTCCGCACTTATAGTCTTTCACTACACCAAGGTAGAAGAGATGAACGACTGTTCGTCCTTTATTTTCGCTGTTTGAAAATTGCTTGTCCTGCTGATGAAAACATCGCATTTTTAGAGCTGTCATCATTATTCAGGTTTTTTTAGTTTTACGGTCAGAATTTGTATATTGTTGACCGAAATTAACATGTCAGAAAGCACTGGACTAAACTAAATGAGAACAGACAGACAGACAGAGCGAGACAGAGACAGACAGACTGACAGACAGAGACAGAGAGAGAGGGGGGACAGAGAGAAAGAGACAGAGAGAGAGAGAGAGTGAGTTTGCTTGTTATAGGAAACAACTAAAGTTGCATTTAAAAAGTTTTTCCTCGATATTTTTTGCTTACCAAATTTTTGTTTAGTTCATTAGGAATTTGTAAAGATTCTGAAATAAGCAAAATTTTGTTTCCAAAATGGAAATTTAAATATAAGTCCCTTCCTGAACCCCCCCCCCCCCCCAAATATTATATCAAAAATTTTTACACAAAATTTACCCCATTTTTCATTTAAAAATTTTTCAAAAATGTTGGGAAAGTTCTTACTGGTTTTTAAAAATATTTTTCAGTCAATTTGTGTTTGAGTTTTTTTTGTTGTGTTTTTCACAAAAATAAATAAGAAAAAAATAGAATTGATGTAAAAACACAAACAAAAATTCCTCTTTTCAAAAAAAAAACAGAAAAAAAGTAAAAAACGGTTCCACCACCATTGATCCCCAAAAACCCCCCTTTTAAACAAATCAGCCACATTATTTTGCCCAAATTTAAAACCCCTTTTTTAAAAAAAATTAACCCCAAAATCCCAAATATTGACAAATTCCCAAATTGAAAGGGGGGTTTGGCAGAAATAACGGGCATCGTAACCCCGAAATTTTTTCATTTCTCAACACAAAAAAATAACGTCGGGGGGAAAGAGCCTTTTACTATTCTAATAGTCTTCTACTTCTGCACTATTAAAATTAAAACAAAAACCGGCTTCCCATTTGTTAGTTATTTTTAATCAAAATTTAAAAGAAATAAATTTAAAATTCTTTAAATTCACTGTCTCCCCCAAACCTATGTAACTGATAATCGCAAAACCCTAATTAGTTTGGTGGAAAAGCCGTAGAAAGAGATGGAAAAACCCAAAACAATTAGTATCGTTTTTAACTGTTGAAAAAGGAATAAAACATGGGTTTTCACGGGGAAAATCAGATGCCTATGCCTTATCTAAAAAGACCCCTTTTTAAAGTACAATTTTTTTTTAATTGAAATTTTTCACCACATCAAAAAACTAAAATTGAGCGGGCCTTTGGGAAAAACGTACCCCTTTTCTTAAAATTTCTAAAAAATTCATAAAACTAAAGGGTTTGCCTCTTTTAATTTTTTAAAACTGAATCCCCCAAAATTCTAAATATTCTTTTAAGAAAAAAAGTTTTGTAACCATGGGGTTTTTTTAAATTTTTTAAAAAGAGTTTGCCCACCCTTAAATTCCACCAGTTTTTTTTTCTTTTTCGATATGTTACCCTTTTTTAAAAAAAACCCCAATTTCTTAAGGGCAACCCCAACGGCGTATTTTAATGGGGCTTTAAGAAAACGCTCGTTTTGTTGGTTAAATGATTTTCTCCTTTTTTAACCCTTTAAAAAAAAAAAAAAGGAAACCCTTTAAAAATAAAACGAAAGTGCCCTTACGATGTAGGAGCGTTTAAAACCCAAAAAATTTAGACTTAGATTTAACCATTGCAGAAGATGAATATAGGCTTTCAATTTAGGTTTGCAAACCAAACTAACTAGATTTTTAAAATCCCCCAAAAAAAGAATGAAAAAAGTGATTGCGGTTCCCCCCCTTGGCTTTTTTCAAAATCATTTAAATTTTGCCTTTATGCGAATAGGGCTGCGGTTTTCTAGAAACCATTTAAACCCACCCAAATCTTTTGTAAGGGCAGCTTAATTTTAGTTTATTACCATACAGCGAATACTAATAAATAAGGCCCCCCCTAACGACAAGCTTTTAATTTCCTTTTAAAAACCCCCAAATGGACAATAATGAATGAAAGAATCTGCAACGATTTCATTAAACCCCAAACTGACTTTAAAAAAAGTTGCCCGAATCAGGGTTTAGGAACTTTGTATTTGTGGGGTGAAAAAAGAAATATCTTATATTGGGCCTGAACCCCTCTTCCCCACCAAAACGCAAAAGTTCGATTGGGCCCCAAGAACAAAAACCCCAAATGTTTGGCAACTTTTTTTTAGATGAAAGAAAGGGGCCTAACAATCCGGGAGGAAAAGATTAAGACCCATGGACTCGTTTGGTGTTATTGGGAAGCACAGATAATCGATAGCGGAAAATCACGCTTTGACGAAAAACAATTTCTAGAAATTTAGAAGTTATAACTTGGTTTTTTTCCCCTCCCAGTAAAAAGGGAATCAAGAGTTTTTAACTGTGGTAAAGGTTGATTTTGGGTTGTAGGCCATGGATATACATGCCCCCTTGCTTAGCTGCAGTTGGCATGTAAGAATTAAATAAAAAAACCTCAAGCTGGAGAGGGCCAAATTAGGGCAAAATAAATGCTAAAACAACCCCGCTCCCCCTTTTTAAAAGAAAGACCCCCCTGAAGAAAGCGATCCGTTAAAACCCCCCAGAACCCAACTTTTAAAAGGCCCACGCAGAAAGAGAAGAAAGACGATTTAAATTTTCCCTGCATGACGTCACCTAGCAAAGGGCGGCCCCTCGTTGTATTTTAATTTTTATGGTTTACCCTATTTATTTCACTAAAATTATCCGCAGCTACACTCCAACGCCCAAGAGGGCCCCATATCCCAGAAACTTTCCCTAATTGAAAAACCCCAACTAAAACCCACTGCTATATCCGGGCAGGATCAAGCGTTTGGGCAACTTCTTTAATATTTGCTAGAGATGCAATTTTTTCAAACCCAACTTTTCCAGGTGAGGCTTGGGGCGTAGCTCGTTGGTGCATTGGGGTTAAAGAAAAACGAGTGTAAAATAGAAAACCCCAACCCCTTTAAATAAATAATATTGAAACCCCCCCTGTTCCTGAACAACCCTTTTCTTTCAGCTAGGTGTGTTTTCATAAAGTATTTTTTTATGTTTCTTTATCGCTTGTTTTTTCTAAGCGCTCGTTAGTAGAAGCACAACCCCTGGCCCCTTTTGAAAATTAAACCCTTTATTTTTTTTTATTAAAACCTTTTTTCTCCCCCCAAAAGATCATCTGCATCAGAGTTATTTTTCTTCTTCTATTTCTACTAGCTCACCAAGTTGAAAATTGTTTTTTATTTCCCCCCTTTTGCCCGTAGAGAGAAATTAAGCCCAGGATTTCAGCGGGAATGGAAATCTTTAATTTTTTTAATCGTTCTCTTTAAAAAAAGTTTAATTTTGTATTAGTTCATTTGCTGTTTTCGATTAATTTTTCAAGGGGTTTTTGCATTGATTGTTTTGGAAACTTTCCCCCAATTTTGAAAAAAGCTAACAGCCGGGCCCTTAATGCAAAAAGTTTTATTGTTGGTACAGTAGGGGATTTTAAAAATTGTCCCCTCTTAAAAAGGGGTTGGGTTGCTTTGCAGTAAGGTACACTTTTTCCCTTTCGGTTTTTTACATAAAATGATTATTTTTATTTTGAAAAATAAAAAAACCCAAAGGCTCGGTGCTCTCCCCCCTATGGTCATATAATGTTAAATTTCTATCACAATGTATTTGGCTTAACCCTACTCCTTCCTGCTGCGCTCTTAAAGTTTTCTTGCAAAAGGCCAGTTCTGTTCTTTCTTTTTTTAAAAGGGATCTTTGGGTCAAAATTTCACCATTTTTTATTTATATTTTTTTTTTTTAAAAATGAACTCATAGGGTGTGACCTGACCATACAAAAAAAGGAGGAAACCCCCTGGTAAAGGAAAAGGAAAAAAGTGTAAAACCCAAAACCATTAGCCCGGAAAATTTAAAACCCGCCCCCGATCTTGGGCGCGATTTTAAAAATCCAGGCACCGCAAAAACTTTCAAATAGATTAATGAAACCCTAGCTATGTTTTTGTTTAATTTAGGCGGGCAATCGTTAAAAAAAAACAAATGGGGGCGGAAGCTTTTTATAAACGGGGGAAATTTTGCCTTATTTGCTATGGCGCCAAAAAGAAAGAAAAGAGAAAGTTTATGGGGTAAAGACACCCGCCCAAAGCCAGAGTTGGGGGGGAGCAAAATATGTTAAAGAGAGGCAAGAGAAGCTTTGGCAACAGTTTTGACCCTAATTTTATTTAAGCGCATATGCCATATTATCGGCGCCCAAAAAGAAAAACTTTTTCATTAAATTTTAAACCCTAATTTGTTGTTCTGTTGGCCCCTTGTAAATATCAGTTAGTGAATCTCTCCGAATTTGAGTTGTTACTCCCCTGAAGTAAAACAATCTTAACTCAGTTAAAAAAAAAACAGTTTTTTTTTAAAAGGGTTATGCCTTTAAAAAGGAAGTTTATTTGGAAGACGATAATTATTTCTTTTGATCCTACGACAAACGACGATTGTTTTAAAACTTACATAGACATTTGGGGGGAACTGAAACACTGTTTATTATTGATGATGTTCGTGAACGGAATTGTTAAAAAAAAAAAAGTTTTGTAAAACTAGCTTTAGCGGTCGCCCGCCTTTTTTTCTGTGTGGCTTTAACTCAAAAATACAATGCCCTCTTTAAAAAACTTTCGACGCGTTAAAAACAGTTGTTCATTTTTAAATAAGGAAAAGTAGTTTTTTAAGAAAGTTTTAATGAAAATTATTAATAGGACAAAGATGAGCTAAAAAAAAAAAAAGGGCGTTAGAAAAATCTAAACCGCAAAACTTGCTTTCGGACCCCCCCGTTCAATACGTTTGTTTAAAAGTAGATTTGTTTTATTGAGCTTACAAAATTTTTTTATTATATTTTAAAATTATAAAAGAATGTTCCCAGGGCCCGAACAAAAGCGGGTAGCCTAAATGCCCCGCAGAGACAAAAAACCAGGGGAACAATGGTTTTTCTAATAGGGGTCAGGAAATGTTTTTGGATTTTAGTCCAGTGACGGGGAAAAAAAACGAACAAAATGAAGCAAAAAAGGCAGCGCATTTTAGAAAAGATAAGAAATTTAAGAGCAAACGATTTGGCAACTGATACAAAAATTATAAAAAAGGGGAATGTTGGGCTTGCCGAAAAATTTAGGAATTTAAAATTTGAATACGAAGCCCCCAAAGTATACTAGATAAGAAAAAAACAATTTTAAAAAGCCTTAAAGAGGGGCCCCTTCTTGTTAGCCTGTCCCCCCCCAACACAACAAAAAAGGATTGAAATAAAAGGAGGTTTGAAAATGTGCTACAGAGAAAAAATCCTTTTTGAAGGGGGGGCCCCCCCCGGTTGAATTTACCCAAAGTGAAAATACCTAGCAAATGACGAAATTTTTTTGCTATTTTTACTCCGAGGGGGGCGATCTTTTTGCCCGAAAAAGGTTTTATTGGGCTACAAAAAAGGCTGAAAAAAAGGAGCCCCCTTTTTAAATCGTTATTTTTTTTACTAAAAAAGAGTAAAAAACATTGCATCTTGACAAGGGTTTTAAAGGGACAAAAACAAATAACGTACTTGATTTATTTTCATTAATAGTTTATTTTATTTCTTTTACTCTGTTTATGAAGTGCTGCCAGAAGGTTAAAGAAGATATGTAAAGAAATTAATAAAATAATTTATTTTAAAAATGGAGGGAAAAATTTTTGGGTTTGAGCAAAAAAACTGAAATAAAAGAAATAGAAAGCGCTTGGTAAATATAGAGTTACTAAAAGAAATAGCAAAGCTTTAAATACCCCTTTTTTTGTAATATGGCCATCACTGTAGCTCGTAAGGTGGGGTTTGGGATTGCTGTTTAGCTACGGGGTTGGTGCGCAGCCTCTTTGCAAGGGGGGGCCCGGTTAGGGTTAGGTGCCCTTTTGGTTTAAGCGTGTTTTAAAAAAATTAACTCCAAATTTCAAAAGCACACTGCCCCTTGTTTCCTAGATCACAAAATTTTTTCATTAAGATTTTAAAAATAACAAATATTACGGGTGAAAACATTACGGCCCAAAAATTTCAGAAGTATGGGGACGGTGTGATTTTAACAAAAAAAATTCAAAAAAAAGGGAAAAGGGTTTTTCTTCACGAAGGGAACACTGATGCAAAAAACAAAAATTTAAAAACAAACCCCTGATCAGTTTCCCAAAAAAGGCCCAAAAAAATAGTTTTGCAAAAAAATAAGTTTTAAAAAAAAAAATACTATTTTTTTTTTAACTTATGTGTTTGGCGGGGAAAATTGAGTCTTTCCAACAAAGGCTTTTAGGGGGGGGCCTTTTTGACGTAGTACACCCCTAAAGAGAGAGTCTCTCTTAAATAAAAGGGGGGGGTTGTTTTTATAATTCTTTAAATTCTACCCTTACGCTCCATTTGGGTTTGGCTCTAATTCTAAAGCCCTCGCCTCCCGGAGCTCAAGTATCTTACTTTTAGCCCCAAAAGGAAGAGTTTTTGGCCCCCCGACATCTTCAGTAATCTATTTTTTTTAATTTAATTGCGTTTTTTGGGTTTTTGGCTGTTGCTTTAAATTTTCATTGTTCATGCACGTAAATGCAGGCAAACTCCCAACCTTCTGTGTGCGTTTTCCCTTACTTGTGTAATTTGTAGTGTCCCCTAATTTCTCTGTGATATTGAAGGGAAACAGGGTTGCTAGATTCTTTTTAAAGTTTTTACAGGGGTTGTGAGATGGTTTCCCGGGTCCCCCTCCCAAATGTAAAAAGATGTTTTTAAAAAAAATGGTTTTTAGAGCCCTTTAAATCTTTTCCCTCATCAACCTGGTTCCTAGGATCTTTAATGGGCCTGCTGATATTTGTTGTAAAGCCAAGCCCCAAGAGTTGAGCTTTTATCCCTTAAAGGTTCAGGTCTTTTATCTTGAAGCCATGAACAATGCAAAAACTTAAAATTTTTTTTCTAATTTTTCAGTGGAAATACAAAAGTCCATTTTGGGGGGTATTGGAATGGGGTTTAAAAAATCTAGGCCCATTATTCTTTGGGGGCGGCAATATTTGCCAAAAAGCCTGTTTTGAAAGCCCTCTTTCGCATTGATTTAGACCTTAGCGGGTTTACTCGTTTTTCAATAGACCCCCCCATACCCCTTTGGGAATAATAATTTTGTACATCGTATTGTACTTCGTATTGTACTTTTTTATTTTCCTAAGAAGGCTGTTTTTTAATTGTTTTTTAAATTTTTTTTTAGATTTTTTGTGCAAAAATATAGATTTCCCCCATTCACCCCCAATAAAACCCAAATTTCTGCTATTTCTGTTTCTGACGGGCTAAAAGTCAGACGGTTTGGGGGGGATTAGAAAATTTTTCTTCACAATAAATATTCATTTCCCCATCAACGTCTGTAAATTTGCTCTGATGTCCCCGTTCCCCTTTAATTTTTTTTAATAAAGTTAAGTGAGCAATTGCCTTTTTCCCTAAGCGTTCTTCCCCAGTTAAAATTTTATTGCCTTTTATGACTTTCTCCTATCGGCCCCAAATTTTCAACAATTAATGCTCCAAGGGGGCCCCTTCATACCCCAAAACCCCCCTCATAATATCCCGGCCCTTTTATAAAAATTATTTTTTTATAATTAATCTTTTTATGAAATAAAAATTTTTGGGGAAATCCCCTTTTTGGTAAAAAAAAGTCTTTAGACCAACCCTGCAGTAATTTAAAAACTTAACTTAACAAGTCCACTGTCAAAACCTTCCTGTCAGCCGGCCTCTTTAAACATGTTTTTTTCTAAACGATAGCCATACTAAGGCCCTAATTACCCCGCAAATGGAAAAATTTTATTGATAATCTTTTTTTACTATCTTTTTATTACAAAAAAAAAAAATAATCATAATACGAAAGACGTTAGTTTTTTAATCAGATAAAATTTTTTGTTGTAAAGTAAAAATAAAGTTTAATAGTTTTTGGGGGATTTTTTTATCTTTCCCCCTGTTGGGCGGTTTTTTTTCTAACAAACATTTTGCAAGGGTTTTAATAAATAAAATTACCGCGATAGGAGATAAATTTAAACCCGCGTTAAACTCGGTTTTAAAAGTATTTAAATTTTTTTTTTTGTTTTTTAAAAAAGGATTGTGAGAAACTATAAAGTGTGAGGGGCAAGCAAAAATATCGTAGACCGCTGCCATAAAGAAGTTTTAATTCTTGGCTGCGTGTGGAAAAACTAGACGTATTTTGGTGTTTAACAAGTATTAAAGACCAAAAACTGTCTACATCGACATTGAAAAAGTATACGCTAGGCCCCAAGCCCCGGGGCAAAAAAAGGTTAATCGTGGGGACCAATGATTACCTTATGCCAAGTTAGTAAGTAAGATGGGGGCCTTATTTAGAAGAAGATTTTAAATTAAAAACTATCACAAGATCCCGGTTTTTAAAAAAAAATCCAGAAACCCCTTTATGTGAAAATTTTTTACAGATTTGGGCTATGTTAGCCCATTTATCATGGGGTTTAAATTTCTTTTAATCATATTAATTTTGCAATTAAATTTAAAAGCAATAAAAAAAAATGGCGAGAAAACGCCGCAGGCAATCCCCGGAAGACCGAAAGGGTCAAATGAAAGTAACAAGTGAAGTACCGAAGTGATAGTTTCTAAACAAAATCCCCGACCCGTTGAGGTGGGCTAACTATGAAAGGAAAGAGCAAAAAGCAAACCAATCACAAAAAAAAAAATTGGGTATAAAAAACAACATCCCACCCGAACAAAACCAATTACCCAAAAAACCCCTCAAAAAACAAAAAAGAATTTTTTAAAGTATTGGCTGTTTTTTGTGGGGGGGGGTTTTAGATACAAGTCTAAGACTTAGCAGAAAGTTTAAAACCCCCCCAAAACCCCCGTAAAAGAAAGAAACCCAACCTCCCAAAAAAAAGAGCCCCCTTGTTGTAGCCCCATTTTTTATGAAATAGTTTTTTTTAGGGGAAAGAAAAATTAAAGTTAAGTGTAAGAAAAATTTTTGGGTTTTTGTCAAGTATAGTTAGGTTTTTAAATTGTTTTTTGTTGGGTTTTTAAATTTAAAAGTTCTTGTTGGTTTCTTAAATAAGTTTAAATGGGTTTCCAAAGGTTAAAGTATAGTTAAGCGGTCAAGTAATTTTTAAAGTTCCCCCAAGGGCCAAAGCATTCCCAACCCAAAATTTTTGCCCTTTAATTTCCCTTTTTATTTTTTGGGGACTAGTGATTTTTTTTTAAACAGCGTTGTGTTTATTTGATGAAAGTCGTGGCGCAGATTAAACCTTTGGGTGGTTGAATTTTTGTTTTAAAGAGAGCTTGCTTGTAGTTGTCGTGAGTTATATTTTTTTGAAAAATTCTTTACTTATCCCCTTAGCCTTCTTCTTTACAGAAGTTGGCGGGCAACCCCTTTCATTTTCCCGGACCGCAAAAAACTTTTATTTTTTTTATAATGCCATTAAAAAAACTTCATTTTTCCCGTCATTTCTTGTTAACATTTGAAGTAAAGGACTTTTTTTTGGGGGATAGGGAGGGGAATATCAGCTCCTTTGCCCCTTCTGTTTCTTAAAACCTTATGAAGTTTTGTTGGGACGTTAGAATTAAAAAAATCAGTGGTTTTGTGTAAAGACTCTTTCTTCTGGGGACCGCGGTTTAAAGTAGTCGTAAAAAGAAAAATTTACCCCCAATAACTTTGACAAATCTAATTTCAGTTAAAACCCATAAACCCCCTTTTCCAAAAATTTAACCTCCTTTTTCTTCATCTTAAAGCCAACTAGGTGTCGTTAAATCTTCTAAAGTTTTTGATAGTTTGGGTTTTGAGGGAAATTTAAATTTCTTGGGGTTTTCCTTTTTTAACTAATTTTAACTTTTTCCCTTTTTGTGGATTTTTTTTTTCCTTAGTTTTGGGCCCAAAAAAGCTGTTGTTCCTCAGAAAAAGGGTCCTTTTTTGAAGGTCAGTGGCTTGGGTTTCTAAGAACAGGTTCTTTTGATGTAAAGGGTTATAAAAAGGGTTTGGGCAAAAACAATGTTTAAGAAAGCAAATTTTTGTTTCCAAACCTGTTTAAAATAAACTGTAAAGTCTTTTAATGGCAAAACAATTTAGTTTTTTTGGGCGAATTTGGGGCCCAAATTTAGGAGGTTCGATAGGGGCTCATCTTTACTCTTTTGCGGTAGGGGGTAATGTTTTTGGGTTTGTGTAGGGCTAAAGGTATTCTAAGTCTACTTCCAAGATTGCCCCATTGGATTATTAGCTGGAAGCCCGTTTACAACATTTCTTTAAAACAGTTTTGACCCTCTTTAGGCCCTTTTTTTCATTGAAAAAATTTTCAGGGGATGGTTGATCTTTTGCCCAATCCATTTCCAAAAATTTAAGGGTTTAAATACATTAAATTGTTGGGTGGTTTAGGGTTTGGGTCATAGTCGTTTAAAAAATTTGTTGTTTGGGGTTTGCAGTAAGGGTGTAGGGGCCCTGCTAATACCTTCCCCCTTGGGGATATTTTAATCATTGGGTGTGGGTTTGTCAGAAATTAAATCATTTGAAAGTTTGTAGACTTTAAGGAAAAACATCCCCAAAAAAAGGCCCGGGGAGAGATGTAAAGTGATGAGGGCTACGTTGTAATGTTTATGCCAAATAGATCTGTAATCTGAAAGGGCTTTGTAATAAACCCGTTTAACCCAATTTTTTTTTTAATTTTTTTTTTCAGATTTTCCCCTTTTTTACTTTCTTTTTCCAATTTTGTCGTATCGCCCCGTTTCAGCTTAAAAAACCCGGTTTTTGTCTTTGACCTTTAAGGCCCTTTTGACAGAAAAAAGCCTTTAGGAGGAAACGATCCCTTTAAAAACCTTTTCCCCCCAGTTAAAGTATTTATTTAAAGGGGAAACTTTTTCGCCAAAGTGGTCAAAAATTATTGTTTAGTGAATTTGGGAAAATCTTGTAGAGATCCCTTTTTAACCCTTTTCAAAAATGGCCTCAGATGTTGGGGGAGTATAAAGGAAAAAGAGTAAGAGTGAAAGTCATATACTTTTTTGAAGACTGTGAAAGCAGGTAACCCCTTCTATTTAAAAAGTCATGTTGGGTGATAAAATTTTGGGAAAGTTGCCCCGTGGTTAAAGAAAGAAAATAGGCAGCTTCCATGTCTTAGGATAACCCTTAAATGAAAATTAAATTGTTGTGTGCCCCCTCTGAAATTTCAGTAAGTGATCTGGTTCTTACTGCGGGCATAAAAATTTTCTGTTACATATCCCAAAAGCGTGTTTGTAAATCATAACGTTTTTGGTCTTCAGGGTCAAAATGTCTGAAAAAATTTTGTTGGTTTGGGTAGTATTGCGAAAATTTTTTCTTGCTCTAAAATCTGCGGGGTTCGTTGGGGGCCCCTGTAAACTCAGGGTTGGTGTTTTCCCCCTCTGACCTAACAAAAAACAAAAGCCAAAAAAACAAAATTTATGGTGGGTTTAAAAAAGGGGTTTTTTGTTCTTTCTGTTGTGGACCGTAGTACTGCAGTAAGAGCGATTCAAAGTCAGCATAACCACGTACGGACTCATTTGCATTTTGTGTAAATTCTTAAAACTAACTTTAGACCCTGGTTTAGGTGTAAGGAGTTTGTTTCACAGTCTACAAAACTTTACAATGATTCTAATGACTGCTGCTGCTTCTACAGTTGGGATTCTAACCAGACACCTTCTACAAAGCCCTTGTTTAGATTATCCTTTGACGTAATAAGCCATAAGCCTGCTTATTGTTCTGATTAATACATAATGACTCTTAGGGGCCATCTGCAAACAGTATCAAGTCTAACATGTTTGTCAAGTGATTCGCCTAAAGTAGGAGCATTGGAGAAATCCTTAGAGGGACTAGATTGTCTACTACAGACCATTTGTATACGTTTACAGTGATTGGTTTGTTTTGCTCTTCAAACTGAGATATGCTTCTATGCTTACTGGGAAGGTATGTTATCAAAGTTCAGCTCTGCTTATATTGTTCATAATAGAAACCGTTTGCATGATTTTTAACAGGATGTAAATGCGCTAATAACACACCACATGAAACACATGCTGTCAGAATTATGTATGTTTAAAACTGCTCGTTTTAACTCTAACTCTTTTGGGAGAGGAAGGTAAGAATTGCCAACTATAGAAGAACTTTGTTTGTCCTCAATTTGATTTCAAGGACTGTCCCTTCAGACCATCCAGAGCCCCTAACTTTGCTTCTTCACTTGCATGGTTAAACTGTGTAAACATGTAGTCAGCCCAG
>CM031596.1:93471810-93501810 GCA_018398815.1 Conus ventricosus
TTTTGGTTTTATCCTTCAAAATTATAGTGATTTTTTTCCAAAAGGCATTATTGTCAGAATAGTCAGCTAAAATAGCACAATTTAGAATATTTCCAAGATCATGAAACGTAACTGAAGAGGGTTTGTTGAGTCATAACATTTCATTGCAGCACACGCATATACATGTAAGTGTTTTGGGGATCAAAAACAATGCTTTGTCTTACTTTATATTATCTATTTGAGGGGAAAGAATTTCTTTAAATGAGGAAACGAAATTTTAATACCACCTGAGAAAGCTTCTTGCAGTAGTTTACAAGTGCCACACTGAACCATAGGCCCGTTATATGTTTTTACAAATGGCAACAAAGGAGTGCCTCTCGACTGGAAAAGTGAATAATGTACTCTAAAACGCTCCTTGTTCTAAAACCAGCCTGGAAGAGGGGCAATGTTTTGTCAGGACATTTTCTGGTTTTAATTGTAAAATGATTTCAAGTAGGGTTGTTGTTTTTTTCTGAATGAGGATTCAATGAAATTAGTCACAAACTGGATTTAGATTTTCCCTGTTTATGAATCGGAACAGTCGTGGCTTATGTCCAGTCCTATAGAATCATATCAGTATTCCAGCAAAGTTGGGTAAATCTTAAATTAAACTTAGACAAGAGTCTGGGGAATGCTTGAATACATTAAATTAAATAGGGTTCGAACCTGCGGCAAACTAATCTGCGCTGATTACAGTAAGTACCACAGACATTGCTCGAAGGAATGAATTTGTGGTAGTAGGCGTTATTGTCGTTTGCATCAAAAAGATTGTTAATACCACTTTCGATTTTTTATCTCGTCTAGTCTGTTTTTGAAAAAGGCAGAAAATCTGTCTTGCTCATTTTTGTAGGTATTTTGCTCATTTGCACCCTCCTTTCTTATGTACTAGTGATGCATAATTGCACACGGAAAATTTTGCTGCTAATCTGGAATCCTCTCTGTTCAATGAAAAATGATATACGAATTGGACATGCTTTTTGATTACTTCTTAGTATCCAGCTTGCTTTTCATTTGCAGTCAAGCTAATGCGATAGCATTTACGAGTGACATAACAAGGCAAATTTCAGTTTCCTTGCTAGCGTTTGATAATTTTGAAATCCAGTAAAAGAGGCTGCATGACTGCCAGAACAACTTTGTGCTGTCGTAAACGTTGCCCTATCATGATTAGAAAGACAAAACAGACCACACATGTGTGTTGTTGTTGTTTCTTTCTGTCTTTCTTTCTTTGTTTGTTTCTTTTTTTCACGCTTCACACTTTTTTGTGTGCCTCAAACGACTGCAAATTGTGCAGCAAAAAGATGGGAATGAATTGAGAACGACTGCTTTTATAACAAATTTGTCGCAGGGCTCAGGAAAGGAACAATTCAGCTATGCCAGCGAATTAAATCGTTTTTAAAGAGGATTTTGCTGATCTACTGAAGTGCAGCCAATCAGCCGCTTCCCAATGAAAATGATTCTCCAAGAATAGAACCATTAGCTGCAGCTTTTTTTTTTTTTATATAGTAAAAATCGCCATACTGCTGAAAGTAGCTGACCTCTTTTTGGTGTCTTCCATGAGAACAGAAAAGTGAAAGCATGCAAAGGTGTGGAACAGGTGAGACAGAGGGACCAGGTGTTGATGTATTCATACTGACGCATAACAGCGCCTGGATGACATAATGGACACTGTTCCACCTTCAGAGTCTGGCTTTTCACAGTTTTGCCGTTAAGACCTATTTCATACTGAGCAATTTAAGTTTTTGAATCATTAACCAGATGCTGTTTCTTTTCTTCGTTAAGACATCACTTTTCATTAGCGGTCTCTTCAACTGTAAGATTTATAGATAATCCATCATCTGGATGTAGCCGGTGCTAACAGTCATTTCTTGTCACACCGTTGTAGACGAGATACCTTGTTCATGAGTTATCTTCCCCCTTACCTCTCTTGGTCGTTGAATCCAATTTTCTTGTGTAAACTCTTTAAATTATGAATACCTCACAACCTACATAGTTGTAATATACGTCGCTGAAATCACAAAAATTAATGTATTCTATTCATTACTACCGTGTTGTGCTGAGAAGCCATATTTTCTCTAAAACTGGTATTCACACAATTAATCTTGCGCCATTTTGATTGTCCGACGAACAAACCGTAAATAATTCTTGATTTCACAAAAAGTATGAAGAATCCAAAGAATCCGAGAACGCGCATTGAAAGTAAAGTCCATAAGCTCTCATTTCGTATATCGTAGCCTATGATCTTTTCTGTACAAGCTTGCGACTATACGAAATGACTGACGCGCCGGCTCCCTTGAGCAAGTCGCCTTCTTTGTTTATTGTTGGAGTTTTGATCTAAATTGTCGTTTTATGAAATTCGGACTTCCCAGTCGAAATCTTTTTAATGACTCCATTTCTATTATCGAAGCAAATAAAAATGTATAAAAATTATCATCGATGGACCATTTCAACAGAACAGCATTTTATCGAAAATCGTGCTAAAAGCACATGGTGACGGCCATGTGGCGATGAAAGCAAGTTGTGTTTCCGATCAAATTTTAAACACAAAATTCTCCGCACAGACGGCATCTTGGATAATGAAATTTATATGTATAAAAAGAGCGAAATGCCAGCTATTCATTCATTACAAAATTATTTCATGCTGTTTGGTATTTTTCATCGAAATAGAGGAAAATATGGCGCAACCTCGTTAAAAATGGGTTCATTCTCGGACTGTAATCACCAATAACTTTACACAGCCGCAGAATTCTCAAATATGACTTATTGCATTTTATTCCTTGGGTTCTGAGGTTTTCATCGACATCTCTCCACACGCACACACACACACACACAGAACCACGATACATATACGCACTCGCGCGCGACCGCACGGAAGCTCCAAAAACAATTAACCAACCAGACAAAGGACAGCGTCTGCTATAGTACTGGGAGAGAACAGCTTTTCCATGACAGGATGAGCCCTTTAAGTTTTCAAAGATGATAACAATTATATTTTTCATCAAGAAAGGTGTGAAGTCGGAGTTCTTTTGTTTTTCAATCCGAAAATGACTTTAATGGAACAACTCGACTCAGAGCCACAACCGTGTATCTCTGAAAGTAATGAAGTGTACAGATACGTGGTTGTGGCTGTGATGTATCATCCCACTCAGTGTTGAAAGCGGTTGGCACCTACCATCAATTTACCCATCGAATTGTGGCAGTGACAATGGTACCCAACAACGTATCAGCTGTGTGTGTGTGGGGGGGGGGGGGGGAACAAAGCCAACGGCCTACTTCATAAGCCACGGACGGTCTTTCAAGAAACGGTGTGGTCACTTCATCTCAATATAGTAATAAGCACGGCGAGTACAGTCCGTTGACTGACAAGTCCAATGACTGGTGGTTATTCGCCTGCTAAACTGACTGTATGTTCACACGGTCAACAACAGCCGTCACTGGACGTCACGATTGTGGGACGAACAGTTGTTGAAACGTCTGTGTACTAAACTACCTCCAGGACCCTTCTTCTGTTGATCGGTGTGACGTATCACACACACACACACACACACACACACACACACACACACTCTCCTCTCTCTCTCTCTCTCTCTCTCTCTCTCTCTCCTCTCTCTCTCTCTCCTCTCTCTCTCTCTCTCTCACTCCTCACTCACTCGCACACATACGCATGCACGAAGAAGCGCGCACACGCACACTCACTCTCTCTCTCCTCTCTCTCTCTCTCTCTCTCTCTCTCCTCTCTCTCTCTCTCTCTCTCTCTCTCCTCTCTCCTCACACACACACACACCCCACACACACACACACACACACACACACACACACACACACACACACACACACACACACACAGAGAGAGAGAGAGAGAGAGGAGAGAGAGAGAGAGAGAGAGAGAGTTACAGAGAGAGAGAGAGAGAGAGAGAAGAGAGAGAGAGAGAAGAGAGAAGAGAGAGAAAAGGCAGAGAGAGAGAGATCTGACAATGAACAATGACATCCATTCAGTTTGTGCCTCAAAGACTGGCTAAAAGAATAAGGGAAAGATTTTTTTTTGTGTTCATGAGATACACAAATTAGTAACGGTATCTCAGTTGTGTAGTTTTGAGCGAGCCCCCCCCCCCACCCCACCCCCACCCCCCCACCCCCCACCCCCCCCACCCCCACACACACACACACACCAAGCAAGGGTGGAGGCAGACATGTAAGCAGTAGATTACAATGGATTAAGAAGCAGGCAATTAAAAAACTCATAATTTACAAAAAAGCAACTTGAAGAACAAATCGGCTTGTGATTCTTGTTTTCTGTTCACACAAAACGCGCCTTTCACCATTCGGATAGGAGTCGACCTACATGACAACTCATCGACTGGAAAATCGTTGTGATCTTGACTTGCTGAATCTTAGCCATGGTGTTGCTTGACGTGTGCAACACTTCAATGAGCAGCTGCTCTTGGAACAGTTAAAGATATGTCTGGAACAGCTCAATGAGCACTGACAGCTCGGCAGACACCTAGGGAAGAATCGTATTCCAGTTGTATTTCTATATTTCAATGCATTAGCGTATTTCTTGAATTTCATCTTAATAATTTTCTCATTTCTTTGTCATAATTAAATTATCGTTTTTATGATTATGATTATTTCAGTCACTATTGGCATATTTCCTAGATTCTGTCTTACTATGTTTCTCATTCCCTAAATATCCTTGTTTGTTGTTGTTGTTGTTCTTCTTCTTCTTCTTCTTCTTCTTCTTCTTCTTCTTCTTCTCCTACTTCTTCTTTATCTTCGTCTCCTTCTTATCACAATCATTATCATCTTCATTATTATTACTATTGCGATCATAATTATATGACTGTATAACTATCCTCTCATTCCGCTCCTTCCTCTCCTTCTGTTAATATCGTTAGTATTATAACTACACTTAATAACATCATTATTGTTAATATTATTACATGATTCTACTACCATTGTATTTTCATTATTATTACCGTCATCATTATTGTCATCGTTGTCGTTGTTGTTGCCATTATTATTCTTTCAATCATTGTATTTATTTCATTATCATTACTATTATCATTTAACCAATGTTATCTCCCTTTCAACCTCGGTTCCGTTACGCAGTTTTAATCGTTCACACAAGCCCAATTAAAAAAAAAAAAAGTTCGAAGAGATCGAAGAGATAAGGAGTGATTATCTCTTTGTCCTTTGTTCTCATTGTCTTGGATGTTAATTGTCTTCTCTTGCCTGAAGAAGGCCAGATTGGTCAACACGAGTTTGTTTGTTTTTTGGTCTTTTTTCTTTTATCATTGGCGTGTATACATTTTTTTTTGCCGCGTATTCAGTTCCCCAGTTTTGAAACTTACTGTCGTCACTAAAACGTGTCGCACGCGACAGTATTGTCCCAGAAATTCTGCACTGTTTTCATTGAAAATATCGGCAGACCTCGTTTTCACGAAAATGTTACTCTAGCAGTAACACTTTACGTGAAATGTGTCGCAACGCAGTATACATCTGACTACTATTTTCGGCCAAGTGTCCTAGTCGCAAAAAGTGTGTAAAATTTATCGATCGGCGTACCAATCTATCACATTGTAAGTTCTAACTTTTTGCCTAAGATTTCACTGAACTGAAAGTGTTCGCAATGCGACAATTTCACTGTTACAATAGTTCACATGTCCTCGCAAAAAATCTTCGCAAATATTTGCGAGGACAGTACTTTATTGACTTGCTGGAAACATATTCTATGGACATTTCTACAAAAATTTGTTCGCGACAATTTTTTTACCAGCAATTGTCGCTTGACAATGACAATTATTTCATGTGAATGCTAAGCGTGGTCGTTTAACGAACTCCTACAGCGAAGTAATATCTACGCAGATTGTTTTCCGCACGTCATACATTGAAACTTTTCTAGCAGGTTTGGATGCAGAAACGCGCTTCACTGCCGCATCAGCAGTTTGGTCCTCAAACTCGTTCCCAAAATAATAAAATATTCATTCAACAACTCCTGACACAAACTCCTTCTGGTTTTTCAGCTCAACTTATGACTGATCACATCCTTACTCCTACCTTCTCGTGAATAGTATTTAATCTTCTAACGATCTGGACCTATTTTCTTCGGCGCCATTGTGTAAGCGCTACGTTGTTGGTTATTTTTCGAAATCGGACCTTGCGATCCTGATCTTTTGTACGTTCTAGATTTTTTTTCCGATCTCGCTTCTGACAACTTCGAATCGAGTTTCTCACTTTGCGTCCAATTTGTAAGTTTACAGCGGCAACATCTCGTATAAAGAATTCGACTTAGAGTCTAATCATTTGGCTGAGTAAACAGCTTGCATTGTTTTCTGGAATATCAGTAAACCTTAACAATCAAACAAAAACACTTTTCTGATTCTGGTTTCGTTTTACACATTGAGCATTAAGTTTTACACATTGAGCATTTTTTCTGTTGTACTGAAGCGTTTATGGTGCCTATTTAACTGGAACTCGTCTATCCAACATTGCCAAAGTCCGTCTAGATATGTGGTTTTTTTTCCCCACGTGCAATGACATATGTTTTCTTAAAAGAGATATGTGTGATCACCCGACGACTGTTTCACTTTTGGCTCTCATCAGAGTGATTCTCAAACGGTGACCACAAAAAAAAGAGAGAAAAGAGGTATGTAAAACGTTCCTGCCATTCAACACACAATCTCTTTCTCTGTCACGGCCAAACAACCATACTTGATTAAATCCGTTTATGCGTGTAATTGCCTTGACCTGTGATGTCCAGGGCTCAATCCTTGGTGTTTATGTATAATCGATAATCGATAGCGACCAAGTTTACCATACCAAAAGCATTTGTTCTATATTTTAGGACATGAAGAAACTTCTTGCTAGCAAGAAAATGAGCGCTTTCTCTCTTATTACACTGTTCACATCCCCAAATTTCTTTCAGAGAAAATGATTCGCCAGTATCTGAGAATCAAATATATTAAAAAGATTAGAAATAAAAAAGACAGGGTGTTCTTCTTAATCTTCTAAGTATTTGTATCGTCGTCTTCTTTGCTTTTACAGATGATTCTTCCAGAGCTGCAACAAAAGTGATTCACGTGAAGAATACAGTCCTGAAAACTTGGTAATCATTTACAGCTGCTCATTGTATTTAAAGAATCATTCTTCTTTTGAAGACAAATGCACCCACCCACCACCCTCATCACGCCCCTCTCCTGATCACTGTGACTTCAGATTTGTCCAGATTCATTGTCCAGCTTAAACTAACAGATTATACAAACAGAAGGCAAAAGTGATTATGCAGTCCAATAACAGCGGAAGCAGTTTGAATCAGATTGTCTGCAAAGAGAAAATGACAAGTTCTGTTGATGCCACAAAGAAGGGCACTTTATGTCTGGCTCTATCTAGAAGGTCAATTGCTGGTTCATCAATCAATAAGAAAAAAAGATTATTGGACTCAACTTGAATACGTCTGAAGTACTTTGTGAGTTCTCCGTTAATCATAGCACAGGATTGAACAGAATAATGAAAGGCTTTTATACTCTTGATTAAAATCTTCAAATGTGACATATAGTTTTGATTTCGTTGTTTGTGTGTTTTTTCAACCAATATTATATATATATATATATATACAGAGAGAGAGAGAGAGAGAAGAGAGAGAGAGAGAGAGAGAGAGAGAGATACTGCATCAGATTCTGGTCCGATAGATCCTTCTCCATATTATTCCCTTTATGGTGTACAAAGGATTTTTACATATGGGGACCGGCCGTAGTTCTTTATGTGTGTTTAGTTTGGGGCTGAGAAGACAGACAACAGAGACAGGACAGAGAAGAGAGAGAGAAGAGAGAGAGAGAGAGAGAGAGAGAGAGAGAGAGAGAGAGAGAGAGAGAGAGAGAGAGAAGGAGACTGACACAGGGAGAGAGCTATCACTCCAGTCAGACAGAATGACACTGCATTTTCCTTCAAATGGCTGTCATTTATAGCGTGGTACAACACGCTTAAAGTTTTGTTGCTCAGTTAATAAACCATCATGTCCAGCATGATCTTTTAAAGCGGAATCAGATGGGAGAAAAGTTGCTCGTGCAATCCGTCACCTAATCAAGCAAGTCGAGGCTTTCTGGAGAACATACTCACGAATTCCTTCCTGAACTTTGCACCTGTTAAACAGTAGAGGTAAAAGTTGATTGAATTGTTGCAATACACTAACATGAATACGATAGCCCGAATCAAGTAAGCCCTGGCGTGGTCGTGAATCGACATTGCAGATGAATAATCAAATACGAAAGATGTGATGAAATATATCGACGCAGGCAGGGTCAGCACAATGAAGGTCACGGACACAGTGATGATGGTCAATGTCACAGAGCTGGCTGCTTTCTCTCTGGCAGCAACAGATTCTTTTTCAGCAAATTGGTGACGGACTTCTTGAACAGTGGCCTTCAGTTTCCAAACCAACACACTGTTGGCAGCGAAGATGCAAACGAAAGGAAGAACACAGTATATCACCAGGTATATGAACGAGAAGACTTCTTGGACAAACGTCGCATAGCTTTCTGGAAACATAATGCAAATATACTCGTTGGTTTCTTTGAAATAACTCACTTTGTAGCCGTAAAGATAATGGGAGTACACAACACTGAAGAAGACGGTTATCCCCGTCAGCACACCAGCAACTAGGCGCCGTGTGCACAGTGCGTTGACTCGATGTGGCCACACCACAGACACTGCTCTGTGAGCTGTCAGACTGACCAGGAACCAGGCACTGATAACTGTTGTTGACCCTCCTATCCAGTTGCGGATTTTACACAGAAAATCGTTCTGAACATGGATGAAATAACCGAAAGCCATCCCAATCCACTCGTCTAAGAACACGAAGTCGAGAATGACCGAGTCAACGATAGCCAAGGCTGTGAAGTAGATGTTCACCACCGCCTCTCCTGATTTCTGTCTGCGCATGATGATGATGGTCATGATGTTGCCGAAGTTTCCAACGAGCAGGATGACAGGTGACCCATAGAACCAGATATAATGGCTGGAGTTTGTACAGTGGGTGAGAATAGACTGAGGAACCCTCTGTGTCTGTCCAGCTCTCCGTGCTTATTGACCTGTTCATGAATCTATTGAGTTGTTCCAGCAGTCGCATGCTGGTGAACTGTCACAGATGCCGGACAACATGGCTAGCAAGTGAAAATTATGATGATGACTTTTCTACAGACGTGTTGTACTACTGCGCGACTTCTGCTGGGATCTTTCCAAACTCACAGCTGACTTCCCTTTCTGCAAAGAAAGATAAGCGGGGAATTTAAAGTCGATCAGTTCACGTTAATACCTTTTTACTGTAGTAAAACTCTGTTTTCTTTTGACAGCCTTCACCAAGTTCGTCTGCTGATTAGTTCTTTCTCATTCATCCTTCCTCCCTCCTACAACTCCCAACATACACGCATCCCACCACCCCTGTTGCTCCCGTCTAACCCAACGCACACAGACACACTACACCACACGCGTTATCAACTTAACCCCCCCCCCCCCCCCTCTCCCTCTCTCTCTCTCTCTCTCTTCTCTCTCTCTCTCTCTCTCTCTCAAATTAGACATATGAATGTGTTTGAAAAGAAATGTAACATAAGGAATTTATTTATATAAACAAAAAACTAATAAATTCCAAGGATAAGTACTGAGCACCATTCCAGCAACTTACAGAGCAGCTTGGTGTTGCAATGACTGCAAGAAATATTCAATTATAAACAAAGCTTGCTCTTATGTCTTAGATTGAAGAAATAGGGGGAGATAAGCATTCATATCTGCAGTTTGTAGTTAATACTGCCTAACTAACAGTATTTCTTCAATCTAAGACATAAGAGCAAGCTTTGTTTATAATTGTATATATATATATATATATATATATATATATATATATATATATATATATATATATATAATATATATATATATATATATCATAAACAGTATAAAAACGTCCTTAAAAAAATCTGAAAAAGCTCAACCCCTTGGGGAGCAACATTCGTTAAAAATATTATTAACCTCTTCATGATATCTATTGATGAATTTTAGCACTTCATTTTAATAATATTTTAAATATATATATATATATTATATATATATATATATATATATATATATATATATATATAATATAAAAGTGTTCTTTAAAAATCTGAAGGTGCTCAACCCTTTGGGGAGCAACATCTGTTAAGAATATTTTTTTTTAAAATGAAGTATTAAAATCAACAAGCTTGTTTCGAACCTCTCGTTCTCCTCAGGATATTCTTTTGGGGCACGCTATCTGTCTTTTATAGCGTGCGGGACCTGATTCCATTTCTGCACGTGTGAGTCGCTGCACGTGTGGTCTGTGGTTCTTGTTGGGGTCTGTTCAGGTGGAGTGCGCTAACAAAGATTTCCATTTGTGCCTGCAATTGTTTACTATTTCTACTTTTGTATTCAAGGTTGCTAGGTGTGGTTTACATAATATTAACCATTTTTCTGTGGAGCATAGATTGCATCTTTTTGAAATATTGTTGTATGATGTTGCTCTTTTTATGATTTTCCATGATATGTTGTAGTCTATTTTATCTTTGAGTCTCCAAATGTATTTACTCAGCTCTGTTTGATTTTTGTATTTTTCATTTTTGAATGACTGTTTGTGGTTTGCGTATCTGTTTTGAAAGTGTTTTCTGTGATCCCTATATATGTTTTTTTCATTTTCTGAAGTTACCGTAGCTTGGTATACTATGTTGCTGTGAAGGCATTTGTTGCTTAGGGGGCACTGTTCTTTTTTAGTGCAGTTGCAAGATGTCCTTTCAGCACCCTTCTCTTTTATGTTGCTTTTCATTTTGTTAGATGAATCAATTATGTTTTTAAGGTTAGGCATACATGAGTATGATAGTTTGATGGTGTTTTTGTTGACTATTTTGGACAGTTTGTGTTCTTTTGGAAATTATGTTGCCAAGATTTTAAAGAATTCTTTTCCTACATTTGTTTTTTACTTGTCCATCGTGTGGGTTGTACCATATGATCCTTCTTTTCCTATTTTTCTTATATCTGTTCGTGTTATTGTCTGGACATCTTGCAACTGCACTAAAAAAGAACAGTGCCCCCATAGGGATCACTGAAAACCACTTCAAAACCAGATATGCAAACACAAACAGTCATTCAACAAAGAAAAATACAAAAACCAAACTAAATTGAGCAAATACATTTGGAAACTTAAAGACGCAAAAATAAACTACAACATATCCTGGAAAATCATAGAAAGGGCATCACCATACAGCAATATTTCAAAAAGGTGCAACCTATGTCTAACTGAAAAATGGCTAATGCTGTGTAAACCTCACTTAACAACTCTTAACACTAAAACAGAAATAGTAAATAACTGCAGGCACAAATGGAAATCGTTGTTAGTGAACACACCCTGTACAGTAACCTGAAAACCCAAAAAAAACACGTGCAGCCAACACGCACGTGAAAACAGCTGCAACCAGGCCCCACACGCTATATAACACCGGCGGTGGGCAACCCAAACTCCATCCTGACGATAGCCAAGGCTTGAAACAAATTTGTAGATTTTTAATACCTCTTTTAATACTTGTCTTATCTAATGTTGCTCCCCAAGGGGTCGAGCACTTATAAAATTACCCTAGGCTTTTTAACCACACTGAGATATATATATATATAAGATGCCTAAAACAATTTTTTAAGAGCTCAACCCCTTGGGGAGCAAACAAGTAAGAGGAATCTTAAAACTATCTACAAATTTGTTTCGAGCGCGTTGCGCTGTCATCAGGATGGTTTTTGGTTTGCCCACCGCCGATGTTATGTAGCGTGTGGGCTCCCGTTTGCGGTTGTTTGCACGTGCGGGTTGGCTGCACGTGTTTTTTGAGGGCTTTCAGGTTTTTGTTTTGGGTGTGTTCACTAACAACGATTTCCATTTATGCCTGCAGTTTACTATTTCTGTTTTGGTGTTTAAAGTTGCTAAGTGTGGTTTGCATAGTATTAACCATTTTTCAGTTAAACATAGGTTGCACCTTTTTGAAACATTGCTGTATGGTGATGCTCTTTTTATGATTTTCCAGGATATATTGTAGCTTGTTTTTGTGTCTTTAAGTTTCCAGATATATTGCTCAGTTCTGTTTGGTTTTTATATTTTTCTTTATTAAATGACTGTTTAGTTTGTGGTTTGCATATCTGGTTTTGAAGTGGTTTTCAGTGATCCCTATGTATGTTTCTTTTTCATTTTCTGATGTCACAGTAGCCTGGTTACAATGTTGTTGTGAAGACATTTATTGTTTAGTGGGCACTGCTCCTTTCTGGTGCAATTGCAAGATTTCCTTTCTTCACCCTTCTTTGCTGTGTTGATTTTCATTTTGTTGGATGCGTCGATTAGGTTTTTGAGATTGGGCATACATGAGTACGATAGTTTGACAGTGTTTTTGTTAAATATTTTGGAACAGTTTGTGTTCTTTTGGAATGAAGTTGTTAGGATTTTGAAGAATTCTTTCCCTATGTTTGTTTTGAGTTTCCCGTCGTATGGGGGGTTATACCATATGATTTTTCTTTTCCTATTTTTCTTGCTTTTATTTGTGTTGTTGTCTGGTTGTATTGTAATTTGTAATTGTATCCACTTGTTTGTAGTGCCTTCTGGTATTCTACTGCTGCATTGTTGAACACTCTCCACTGCATGACAGGTTTGATAGTCTCTTGTTTATGCCATGGGGTATGGTCTTTAATACAGATGGTGGATGTTTACTTTTGGTGTGTACATAAAGAGGTGTATCGTTGGGTTTCTTGTATGGTTTATATATGTGATTGTTGAGATCCAGTGTTATGTCTAAGTAGTTCACTACCTTTTTGTTTGCTTCAATGGTAATCTTTAAGTTGTGGTTTTGGAAGATTTTGCATAGTTCTTTCTTCTTGTTTTCGATGGTTCTTGGATTGTTGTTTAGTGCGGCAAGGCCATCGTCTCTGTATAGACCGACTTGTTTTCCGAGTTTTTTTTCTTGATGTTGGACAGCATGAATAGTCCGACCAGTTCACATGTTTCTGCACCATCATATGATCCCATGGTTACGTCGAATGTTGAGTTTTTGTTGGTTTTCCTGATCCAGGTTTCATTTTTGCTGTGTAGTAATGTTTTCTTGGTGTGGAGAATGATTTCCATTTCAGACCCTGTTATGTCTGTGTGGTTACTGGCAAACTTCAGGGCTTTGGTGAGTAGTTCCTCATCTATAGATGGGTAAAAGTCTACTATGTCAAATGTGGTGAATACTGTATTACTTTGTTTATTGAGTTTTTTGAATCATTGGATAACTTCGTATGTGTTCTTCCAGAGGTTGTATTCAGAGTTTGATTTTACGTTCTTTATTATTTTTTTCCAGAATTTTCTTGCTTATTTTGCCTAATTCAGATTTGGATGGGTTTATTAGTCTACATGTTGGATTGTTATGAAAAATTGGGCTTGTGGTCTTTGAGTGTTATGAAAGCTTCTTTTGTTGCTGTCGCTTCTATCCTGTCACTTAGGTCTATGCGCTCTGCAAGTTCTTTTTCTTTAGTGCGGATACTGTCATGTATATTTTTGTCGGCTTTTTTGTAGTTTTTCTGGATGTTTTTGTCAAGGAGTTGAGAGTATTCACTTAGGTCTATGCGCTCTGCAAGTTCTTTTTCTTTAGTGCGGATACTGTCATGTATATTTTGTCGGCTTTTTTGTAGTTTTTCTGGATGTTTTTGTCAAGGAGTTGAGAGTATTCTTTTGGTTCCATTTTGTAGTAATTGCTAGTTTTATCAGCCTTCGCAAATATTTTTTTGTCAGTTTGTACTTGTTTTATTTGTTTTTTTAGTGTTGTTTGGAAACCGTTGTTACATTTTTTTAATTCAATGTTGGTTATCATTCTTTTCATTTGATCTTCAAAGGGTTTCATTTCGTCTATGGCTGGTGGTGATCGCCATGATTGAAATCTTTAGGTGTTTTTGTCCTCTTTTTTGCATTTGAAAGAGACACAAGCAATGTAAATATTTTGTTTCTCTCAGAAATCACGTAGAACGTGTAGAGCAGACTGATCACTTTCAACTCGTTTCTGACGACGGTACAAATTATGCAACAGAGGTTATTTTTAATGGAATTTGTGCGTCCCCTTATTTACTCTTTATGATAAATCCAAAATAGTTAAGTTAAAACTAACACAGTGGGTAAACATTTCAACTGGAAAAAATTCACAATCTAAAACACGTATCTACCATAAGGTAGCAAACATTACAATTAATGTTACAGAGAATCTTGTAACTGTTTAGTTTTATGGACTGTTTTGGCGTGGTGTAAAGGCTTTAATCAATTTTCCTGTGGCTATAATCGTATGCCCAACAGGACAATTCTGTAATACTGTGCGGAGAGCCAATGATGTGCAAGACAAAACGGCATTACGCTCATTTTAAAATCAAATGCTGTTTGAATACCTGTGAAACGTATTAAACCCTTCTATCTCTCGGTTCAACTGCGCAACATTAAATCCAAACGGATAAAGACGCTTTCTAAATCATGTCGGCCATGTTGATTTTTGTGGGCATCCAATCTATACAGCATTACATGTGCCTTTCTTGGCAATTTCTGAACCTGATTCCGCGTCAATCTCAGCCAGAAATGGAACCAATTAACAGTGGAATCGATAGTGATTGGATACATATTATTTCTCCGTTTATCAAATCAGATGTGCGTATGTCTACACGTAGATACTTCGTCGAAGCGAATAGGTGAACTTCTGACATGATTCAGCTGCACAGTATGATCGCCAGATTTCTTAACTATTTTGCATGATAGCTGTGCCTGTTGATATCAGTTGAAATGGTTAGTGGCTTGTTTTTATACTTGTGTAATTATTATCTGTATAACCACTGGCAGAGTATTTTTGCTGGATTCGACAAGTCCTTGTATGCGGCGACGAAACTAGGCCTAGCTCAGATATACATTTCTAAATGCTGGTAAACATTGACAACAATGTCCCCTGAAAGCTCACAGTTCCCTGACGCCCGGATACCCACAATTTCTAAAACCAGTTAAGATGGTTTAGTCCACGCTAGCTTTTAGATTGTGTGAAGGAGACACTAGCTTAAATCGAATCTGCAGATCTGTAACTGTTTCAGAACAAGCGACCCCATCCTGGTAAAAGTATGAACACTTTAAAGAATCTAATCAAAAGGTTACGCCATATCTCCCATCAGTTAGTACCTCAAAAGCCATTTCATTGATAAACAAGGAAAAACACGAGTTCTATACGTTTCACTGTCAGATACCTGCTAAATATTGTAAATTGATAATTTGGCCCTGACTACACTCTTGCTTTGACATTCAATCATACTTTTAATACAACAAAACTATTTCCCCATACTACCTTTTCCTACAGACCAGAGTAGGTGTCTGCAAACAATGTAAAAACGCTTTTTCAAAATGTAGAAAGGCAACAAACACTCAACTTCCGCTTTAAGCGTGATTGTTTCTGTAATTAGTCTAACGTTGTAAACAAGTAGTCAAAGGAGGAAACTTCCTTTCTTGAAACCAGCTTGGTCTTCCCAAACTCATTATTTTCTTCTACTCGTGCTTGTAACCTTCTGTTTATCATTTGTAGCCGGCCGTTTTGTCCAACCTAGGACAAAACGGCCGGGTCGGACAAAACGGCCGGCTAAAACCCGGCTGTATTGTCCGACTTTCAATTTCTTGTCGGACAAAACGGCCTGGTTGGACAAAACGGCCGGCTCTAAGTAAGCGGCCGTTTTGTCCGATATTTCACTGGCAAAGAAGTCTAAATTCGTGGCGTTCTGTTTTTTTCTTTTTTTCTTTTTTGCCATTTTTTTCCTGTCTGTCTACCCCCCAAGTAAAGAAATCACGTGGAAAAAAACCCATTCGGCCGTCATGCCCCCAGGTGGCCAATTTGGCGTCTTAAGCTGACCATTGGCCGTCAGGGGCCATGACTATCGAGTGGATCTTATTCTCGTGATTTCTTTACCTGGCTGCAGGAGAAGAGAGAGAGAGAGAGAGAGAGAGAGAGAGAGAGAGAGAGAGAGAGAGAGAGAGAGACAGACAGACAGACAGACAGACAGACAAACAGAGAGAGAGACAGAGAGAGACAGACAGACAGACAGAGACAGAGAGAGACAGGTGGCACATCACGATACAACATTTGAGGTGACTGTGTCAAACCGTTGGGGTCTTGGGACAAACAATTGACGCACCCTCAATTTTGGGAGTCTGACGTTGTCTGTGACCTTTACCTTGACCTAATTGCTTTGACATATTTGGAGAGCAATAAACCAAACAACCTTCATACCAAGTTTCAGCTTCCTATGTCGACCGCTGCTCAAGATATAGCTAAAAATAGATTTTCGTTTTGAAGGTCACACGTCAAGGTCATAACCTTGACCTTAAAAATTTGGAAAAGGTGTATTTAAGCCACCCCCTCCTGTTTTCTTGCTTCTTTGTGTATTTGCAGTATTGCCTTTTTCAGTGTAGATAGGGCTGTCTTTCATCTACCTTTTGAGGTAAAAGTTGTTCTTGAATGATAATTCAAAACTTCGATTTATTTGTCATAACGCCCCTCCCCCCCCCCCCCCCTACACACACACCATGTAGAGCTGACCCACTTCACTGACAAGCATGATAATAGCACTGTGTAATGGTCGATTTCCGCCTAAAAAAACAAGATGGCATTTATCCATCCTGATCGACAAAATATGGTGACGTCACCCTTTACTTGAATGGTGGCGGGGTAAACATAACGCTAAGTGCAACATCAGCAATTCATTCATTCATTCATTCATGCCCATCGTTCCCGGTGGTGCATAGGCCATCGACAACCCTTCACCATCGCACTCTGTTTTGGGCTGTTCTGGTCATTCCAGTCCAGTTGGTCCCTTGTTATTTCAGCTCTGCCTCAGTGTCTCGCCCCCAGCTGTTGCGAGGCCGGCCTCTCTTCCTCTTTCCCTGCGGGTTCCAGGTCAGGGCTTGGCGTGTTGTGCTGGATGCTGGCTTCCTGAGGGTGTGTCCGATCCAGCCCAACTTCCTTCGCAATGTCTGCTTGACCACTGGTTCCTGTGTTGCACGCTTCCACAGATCTTCGTTTCGGATCTTCTCCTGCCATTGGATTTTGTAGATGCGCCTCAGACAGGTGTTGAAGAATGTCTGAATCTTCTGTTGCATCGTCTGTGTTGTCCGCCATGTCTCGCATCCGTAGAACAGAACTGACTTCACATTTGGGTTGAAGATGCGGAGTTTGGTTCTCATGCTGATTCCTCCAGATGCCCAGATGTTCTTGAGCATGACGAAAGCTGCTCTTGCCTTGCCGATTCTGGCTGTGGCGTCTCGGTCCGTGCCTCCCTGTTGGTCAACCACGCTTCCCAGGTAGACGAAAGACTCCACCTCCCTGATGGGCTCTCCACCGACTGTGACTGATGTGTTGGCAGTGGTGTTTATTTTCATCAGCTCGGTCTTCTTCCTGTTGATCTTGAGCCCTGTCCCGGCTGATGTGGTCTCCAGGCGAGTGGTCTTGTCCTGCATCTGGCTGTGGCTGTGTGACAGGAGTGCCAGGTCGTCAGCGAAGTCGAGGTCGTCCAGCTGTGTCCAGAGTGTCCACTGTATACCGTTGTTCCTGCCTGTTGTAGTGGTCTTCATGATCCAATCAATGACCAGGAGGAAGAGGAACGGCGACAGCAGGCACCCCTGTCGAACTCCGGTCTTCACCTCAAAACTTTCGGACAACTGGCCGGCGTGGGCAATCCTGCAGTTCATGTCCTGGTAGGTGCACCGGATGAGGGAGACGATCTTCTCAGGGACTCCGTAATGCCTCAGCAGCTTCCACAGCGTCTCTCTGTCCACACTGTCGAAGGCCTTCTCATAATCTATGAAGTTGATGTAGAGGTGGGAGTTCAACTCCAGCGACTGCTCCACGATGATGAGCAGGCTGGCGATCTGGTCGGCACATGATCTGTTCCGCCGGAATCCTGATGCTCGTCTCGGGTTTGGGGGTCGAAAGCCCCTTTCATCCTCTCCAAAAAAACCCTTTTGAAAAACCTTTCCCCTGGCATTGACAGGAGCATGATCCCTCGATTTTGCTGCAGTCCCTGGGGTTTTCCCCCTTTCTTCGGCAGCTTAAAGATGTTCCTTTTTCCCACTGGGCCTGTCCCTCCTCCTTCTCCAGACTTTAAGAGGCTGATAGCATGTTGACAGCTATCTCTATGTCTGCATTGATCCCTTCTGCTGGGAAACACAGCAAGCCTAAGTACAAATTGTAGCTGCACTGGGCACAGCAATAACAAGCGCATCGCCGAGGGGCTGCAAACGCCGCACGCAATTGTTCTTTGCCCGTCCCCCCCCCCCCCCCACCCCCCTCCTTCCTTTACCCTAAATTCTTACCCCACCTTTCTATCTGTCTGTCTCCACAACCCATAGCGACACCACTGACATTCATTCAAAATTGTCTTTGCTTACAAATGCTACACACTACTGAAAGTACTTTCCTCACTTTTTACACACCACACCACGCACGCACGCACGCACGCCGCACGCACGCACCACGCACGCACGCACCACACACACACACACACACACCCAAAACACACCACTACGTACATTGCACACACACCACACACACACAACACACACACACACACACCACACACCACACAACACACCACCACACAGAGTAGCTGAACACACTGACATTTTAAAGTACTGAAATTATGGATTCTCTCTCTGTCTCCTTTTTCTCTGTCTCTGTTCTCCCTTTTCCTCTCTCTCTCTCTCTCTCTCTCTCCCTCTCTCTCTCTCTCTCTCTCCTTTTTTCCTTTCACTCTTTCTGTGTCTTGTGTCTGTCTGTCTGTCTGTCTGTCGTCTGTCTTCCTCCTTTCTCTCATCTTTCTCTGTGTCTTTCGTCTCTGTCTTTTTGTTGTCGTCTCTCTCTCTCTCTCCTCTTCCTCTTCTTCTCTCCTCTTCCTCTCTCTCCCCCCCCCTTCTCTCTCTCTCACACACCACCACCACACCAACACACAACACAACACACCACACACACAACACCAAAAACACCACTCTTGTTCGAATCTCTTTCCCCTTTAGTGGCACACCCCCACCAAATTTGCGCACTCCGACTTTTCCGTTTTGGAAAATCCTTTTGGACATACAGAAAAAAGGGCAGTCCTTGACTTTAATAAGTTGTTCGGGTCTCTTGCCATTTAGTGGTACACCCCCACACAAAATTTTAAAAAGACTAAACCTTGATCGTTTACAAAATTTTAAGCCCATAACCAAAAAACCTCCATTTTTAAATTTTGATCCTTGTTTTCCAGTGCTCGAGATATGCTAAAAATAGGTTTTCCCCTTTTCAAAGTCATTTGCCAAGGGCATCCTTTACCTTGAAATTTTGTTTTGGGAAAAACTTCCAACAAGGTGGCACAACATCACATAAAATTTGAAATTTCTTCTGTCTACACGTTTTAGAATACATGATTGCAACAAAAAAAAACCCCACCCCTCAAATTTTTAAGGTCCAGCTATCCCTCGCCCTTTGACCTTGCCCTGTTTTGCCTACAAAGGTCGTACGTCAAGGTCATGATTTTCTTGTTCGGATCCTTGCCATTCTTGTCCCACACCACCACACAAAGTTTGACGCGACGTCCCACTTTCCATTCGGAAGACATCCTTGCGACAGACAGAAGAAAAACAAACAAACAAGCAAACAAAAAGAAAAAAAAAACAGAAAGTCACGAATTTATAGTACTTTGCCATGGAATGGGCAAAGAACATTTTAAAAATGTATCGGACAAAACGGGGGCCCCTTACTTAGAGCCGGCCGTTTTGTCCAACGGAAAACGGTTTTGTCCAACGGAAAACGGTTGTCATCATAGAGAGCCGTCCGTACACGTTGCACAAAAAAGCGAGAATCCTTTCTATCTGCGCCTGTAGCACACGATAGTTGAAAACTGGTCATGTTAGAAAGTGAATATTTTTTAGCCTGCATAATTTTCTGAATATAACTCGTTCCTTCTTTTTTCATCCGGCCAGAGTAACAGACAATCAGTGAACGCCTTTGTCACCTGACTTTAAAACAACAGTGAATGTCAGATATCAAACAGAAAGGCAAGGTGATTCTTGACTAAAAGCGATTTAACTGACAAAACTCCTCCCTGAGTCCTAATGAATGTACAGTGTCCCTTTTACAGTCGCTTAAAACACAAACATTTAAAATACACAAATATTTTACAGTGCATTATATTCAACTCGCCATACTGATTTCTGAACAATTAAAAAAGTGGGGGAAAACAAGTTAGGCTAACAATTCTCCCCGTTTATCATAGATGGCAAAGGATTTGAACTTTTAGAAGAAGAAAAAAATTGAAGATGAAGATGAAGAAAATGGGGGGGAAAGATATTATAAATTTTAATTTAGAACCTTCACTCGCTGCCTGAGGGAACCATCGTAATCCCTCTTGAAGACAGATTTTTTTGTATTGCCTGCTCCTAGGCCTTTCGTCATATATATATATATAAATATATTATATATATATATATATATATATATATATATTATAATATATATATATAATTTATATATATATATTATATATATAATATATATATATTTTACATACACATACAATATTGGTATTGCTACCATTATCTATCTATCTATCTATATATAAATGTGCCTTCGAAGGGGATTACGATGGTTCCCTCAGGCAGCTAGTGAAGGGCTTCTCATATTTATAGTATATTCACCCCAATTTCTTCATCTTCACCTTTTTTTTTTTTTTTTTTATTAATAAGTTCAAAATCTTTGACAAGTCATTACTAAAACGACTGAAGAATTTTTAAACCCTTTGCACTTGTTTTCTCCCACTACTTAATTGTTCAGCATTATATATATATATATATATATATATATATATATATATATATATATTAATATATATATATATATATATTTTATATATTTGTTAAATAAGGTATTAAAAGAAATCTACAAATTTGTTTCGAGCGCGTTGCGCTGTCATCAGGATGGCTTTTGGTTTGCCCACCGCCGATGTTATATAGCGTGTGGGCTCACGTTTGCGGTTGTTTGCACGTGCGGGTTGGCTGCACGTGTTGTGGGGGGGCTTCAGGTTTTTGTTTTGAGTGTGTTCACTAACAACGATTTCCATTTTTTGCCTGCAGTTGTTTACTATTTCTGTTTTAGTGTTTAAAGTTGCTAAGTGTGGTTTGCATAGTATTAACCATTTTTCAGTTAAACATTGGTTGCACCTTTTTGAAACATTGCTGTATGGATGATGCTCTTTTATGATTTTCCAGGATATATTGTAGCTTGTTTTTGCGTCTTTAAGTTTCCAGATGTATTTGCTCAGTTCTGTTTGGTGTTTATATTTTTCTTTATTAAATGACTGTTTGCGGTTTGCATATCTGATTTTGAAGTGGTTTTCAGTGATCCCTATGTATGTTTCTTTTTCATTTTCTGATATCACAGTAGCCTGGTATACAATGTTGTTGTGAAGACATTTATTGTCTAGTGGGCACTGCTCTTTTCTGGTGCAATTGCAAGATTTCCTTTCTTCACCCTTCTTTGCTGTGTTGATTTTCATTTTGTTGGATGCGTCAATTAGGTTTTGAGGTTGGGCATACATGAGTACGATAGTTTGACAGTGTTTTTGTTGAATATTTTGGACAGTTTGTGTTCTTTTGGAAATGAAGTTGTTAGGATTTTGAAGAATTCTTTCCCTATGTTTGTTTTAAGTTTCCCGTCGTATGGGGGGTTATACCATATGATTTTTCTTTTCCTATTTTTCTTGCTTTTATTTGTGTTTGTTGTCTGGGTTGTATTGTAATTTGTAATTGTATCCACTTTTTGTAGTGCCTCCTGGTATTCTACTGCTGCATTGTTGAACACTCTCTCACTGCATGACAGGTTTGACAGTCTCTTGTTTATGCCATGGGGAATGGTCTTTAATACAGATGGTGGATGGTTACTTTTGGTGTGTACATAAAGAGGTGTATCGTTGGGTTTCTTGTATGGTTTATATATGTGATTGTTGAGATCCAGTGTTATGTCTAAGTAGTTCACTGCCTTTTTGTTTGCTTCAATGGTAATCTTTAAGTTGTGGTTTTGGAAGATTTTGCATAGTTCTTTCTTCTTGTTTTCGATGGTTCTTGGATTGTTGGTTAGTGCAGCAAGGCCATCGTCTCTGTATAGTCCGACTTGTTTTCCGAGTTTTTTCTTGATGTTGGACAGCATGAATAATCCGACCAGTTCACATGTTTCTGCACCATCATATGATCCCATGGTTACGTCGAATGTTGAGTTTCTGTTGGTTTTCCTGATCCAGGTTTCATTTTTGCTGTGTAGTAATGTTTTCTTGGTGTGGAGAAGATTGGAAATTACAGGCAGAATCCAAACATAACATCATGAGGTCGGTCAGTAATTTTCCCATTTGTTAAAATTAAAAAGGGAAAACTTTTTCTTTGAAGTGGCAGATTAACTGAGTGCAAATTTGGAAACAGTTACCCAACTCCTAAATTTCCCAATTTATAAGGGGGCGGGCTTAAATTTTGTGCTGAGTCCCTTCTTTGCTTTTGTTTTTAATTTAACCGACTTTGAAATGTAAGAGCATCTTAATAGTAAAATAATAAAGCTTTTTTACAAAAAAAGCCGATTTCTCCTTATCTGCATAAAAAGGGAAAATCTTTTCTCCCGTCTTTTACGTTTCAAAAGAAAGGCCGTTATAATTATTTTTAAAATGAAAAAATGAATAAGGAGTGATTCGCCCTCATTTTAAAATGGGTCCATTTAAAACCTGACTGTTGTTGGTTAAAAAGAACCTTGTATGGGATCAAGACCGAAAAGATTATTAACACTCATGAAGGTCTGGGCAGTAAGGAGGTGGAGACAGGGAAAAAAAATTTGGAAGGGAAAATTAGCACACCTGAAAAGGTCTGGGGCATACGGAGGGGGACAGGCAAAACATTTGGAAGGGGAAATGTAACAAAACCATGTAATGGTCTGGGACAGACGGGGTGGAGGGCAGGCAAAACTTTGGAAGGAAATTTTTAGCAAACACTCTGTAATGGGCTGGGACCGTCGGAGGGGGGACAGGCAAAAAAATTTGGAAAAAAAGATGTAAAAACCCCCATGTAATGGTCTGGACAGTAAGGAGGTGGCAGGCAAAACATTTGGAAGGGAAAATTTTTTCATCCTGAGCCAGGGATGGAAAAGAAAAGGAAAAGTGATCAGTGTTTTTTTTTTATTCGCCTTGCTCCCTACCCAAGGCACACATCACTACCAAAGGGGCCCCTGAGAAAACCCTATTCCACCACGGCTATGACAAAAAAAAAAAACAGAGACAAATATATGAAAGTTTGCCTATTAACGACCAAACAATAATTATAAACTGATAAATCAATTACAACAAATGAATAATAACAGAACTCGATATAGCCTTTGCTATATCAATCATTTTGGGGCTGTAAAGTATTTCTTGTAAAGCCCCTAACGAAGCAATATCTATCTTTAGAATATTATATAACGATGTTAGAATTGGACAGTGTGTGTGTGTGTGTGTGGGTGTGTGTGTGTGTGTGTGTGTGCATATATATATATATATATATATATATATATATATATATATATATATAATATATTAGATCAGTAAATTTAAAATGCCTAAAATAATTTTTTGAGTGCTCAACCCCTTGGGGATATATATACATACATATATGGTACTTGCTACCATTATATATATATATATATATATATATATATATATATATATATATATATATATATATATATATATTATGAACAATATAAAAGTGTCCTTAAAAAATCAGAAGGTGCTCAACCCCTTGGGGAGCAACATCTGTTAAAAATATTTTTTTTAATGAAGTGTTAAAATCTACAAGCTTGTTTCAAGCCTTGCTGTCTTCAGGATGTCTTTTGGGGCACGCCAACGATCTTTTATGGCGTGCGGGACTTGATTTTAACTCTGTGTGTGTAGGCGGATCTCCTTTGCTGCACGTGCGGCCTGTAGTTCTTATTGGGGCCTGTTCAGATGGAATGTGCAAGCAAAGATTTCCACTTGTGCCTGCAATTGTTTACAATTTCTACTTCTGTGTTCAGAGTTGCTAAGTGTGGTTTACATAAAATTAACCATTTTTTGTGGAGCATAGATTGCCTCTTTTTGAAATATTGTTGTATGGTATTGTTTTTTTTAATGATTTTCCATGATATTTTGTAGTCTATTTTTTTATCTTTGAGTCTCCAAATGTATTTGCTCAGCTCTGTTTGATTTTTGTATTTTTCATTTTGAATGACTGTTTGTGATTTGCGTATCTGGTTCTGAAAGTGTTTTCAGTAATCCCTATATATGTTTCTTTTTCATTTTCTGAAGTTACCGTAGCTTGGTATACAATGTTGCTGTGAAGACATTTGTTGCTTAGGGAGCACTGTTCTTTTTTGGTGCAGTTGCAAGATGTCCTTTCAGCACCCTTCTCTTTTATGTTGCTTTTCATTTTGTTAGATGAATCAATTATGTTTTTTGAGGTTAGGCATACATGAGTATGATAGTTTGATGGTGTTTTTGTTGAATATTTTGGACAGTTTGTGTTCTTTTGGAAATGATGTTGCCAAGATTTTAAAAAATTCTTTTCCTACATTTGTTTTTACTTGTCCATCGTATGGTGGGTTGTACCATATGATCTTTCTTTTCTTATTTTTCTTATTTCCGTTCGTGTTATTGAGAGTTGAAATCAAGTCCCGCACGCCATAAAAGATTGTTGGCGTGCCCCAAAGACATCCTGAAGATAGCCAGGCTTGAAACAAGCTTGTAGATTTTAATACTTCATTTTAAAAAAATATTTTAAAAAAAAAAAAAAAATATATATATATATATATATATATATATATATATATATGAGCAGTTATGTCCCTTGATATCTTAATGGAGTGTCCTGCGCGTGCCTGTACCCATCGTCAACACAGCGCAGGCCTCCAAGGGTGGTACAGGACTGCTCTAAAGGCAGGTGAAGACAGTGCTTCTCTGGGTCCTCCCCAGCACCTTCGGGTGTTTCTTTTTTCTTTGCCTTAACTAGGCTGACCCTGGAGAAAGGTCCAGTGACGGTGAGGAAAGACCCACTGACCACAGGGAAAGTCCTGTTGACAGTGGGAAAGACTACAACTTTGGATTCTCTCTTGAGGGCACATAAGACCGTTTGGCGAACGCTTGGCTGTGTCTGGAGTGGCACTGTCTTCATCTGTCCGTAGGCAGGGTGGTTGGGTCTGTGGGGTGTGCTCGGCAGCTGGAGGGTGGTGTTTTTCGCCTGTGGGCTCTGCAGTCATGAAATACGGGCTGGTAAACCCATGGGGATGCTACTTTAAGGCTGTTATGAGCTGCATCCTGTAGTCTAATTTACCTCTGTTCAGGAGCAGTTATGTCCCTTGATTATCTTAATGGAGTGTCCTGCGCGTGCCTGTACCCATCGTCAACACAGCGCAGGCCTCCAAGGGTGGTACAGGACTGCTCTAAAGGCAGGTTAAGACAGTGCTTCTCTGGGTCCTCCCCAGCACCTTCGGGTGTTTCTTTTTCTTCTTTGCCTTAACTAGGCTGACCCTGGAGAAAGGTCCAGTGACGGTGAGGAAAGACCCACTGACCACAGGGAAAGTCCTGTTGACAGTGGGAAAGACTACAACTTTGGATTCTCTCTTGAGGGCACATAAGATCGTATGGCGAAAGCTTGGCTGTGTCTGGAGTGGCACTGTCTTCATCTGTCCGTAGGCAGGGGTGGTTGGGTCTGTGGGTGTGCTCGGCAGCTGGAGGGTGGTGTTTTTCGCCGGTGGGCTCTGCAGTCATGAAATACGGGCTGGTACACCCATGGGGATGCTACTTTAAGGCTGTTATGAGCTGCATCCTGTAGTCTAATTTACCTCTGTTCAGAAGCAGTTATGTCCCTTGATATCTTAATGGAGTGTCCTGCGCGTGCCTGTACCCATCGTCAACACAGCGCAGGCCTCCAAGGGTGGTACAGGACTGCTCTAAAGGCAGGTGAAGACAGTGCTTCTCTGGGTCCTCCCCAGCACCTTCGGGTGTTTCTTTTTCTCCATATATATATACATATATATATATATATATATATATATATATATATATATATATATATATATATATATATATATATATATATATATTGCTCAAGTCGTCAAACAGTATTAAAAACGAATACTCAAAATCATGGGCAAGATCGATGAAGCATTTTTGCAATAATAATTCACTGTGTAATTGAACATTTAAAAACAGTATCTTTTGGGGGAGCATAAGTGTAGATTTATAGCGTAAGTTGTGATAATAATGAACAGGAAAAAATAGCAGTCCTTTGACATCCGTTCCTCAACTGAATTTTAATCAATCATATTGTGTCAGATTGATGAAGCGTTTAAATCCAGAAAAGGTCACTGAGTTTGGACCAATTAAGAACGGAACGACATGAATGAAGTAATACGCGCTTGTAAAAAGAAATAGAACTGTTCTCATTAAGTTTTGAAGACAAATCTTCTGCGTTCCAATGCTATTGGGGAAAGGGTGTACTTTTATGAACACAGAGAGAGGGAGGGGGGGGGGGGGGAGATTGACTGATAGACGGACAGAAAGACAAACAGAGACACGGGCGGAGACAGAATACCTCATTAATTCATTTTGTAAAACGTTGTTTATATGTTGTTTAAAAATTAATCCGATGGTTTCAAAGACCATTAGTTCCGAGGATGCTGCAATGAAGAGGCCTAGGAATGCACGCTCCAGAATTCTTATGCGCTAAGGTGATACTATCCTCTTTATCTGATTTAGACGGAAAGTATTTAGGTATTAACCCGATATCTGGCGTGATCAGTTCCTAACCAGAAGAATTCCAGATGAGAAGGCTAACATTTTACGCCAGCCAAACATTGTGCGTTTGGGGCTCTATTCCTCATAGATGCAACAGTGTTTCGAAGTAATGTTCGTGAACAGTGCTGTGCTTTTGTAGTGACTTGTAGATGAACATGGAAAGCGCTGAGACTACAAGAATGTATTTTGAGTGGGTCAGCTTGGCATCCATGTCCTGGAGCTTAACCGCATAGGAGCAGAATGCGGTTAATTGTGTGTGACAGAAATCTTCTTTCTTTCTTTGCGGCACGCCAGAAAGAACAGAAATTGTTACAGGGTGGTTAGACGACCAATCAGATACTTTGCACGAAATGCTCGTAGAATTTGCCCTGGAATTAGAGGCAAAACGGTTCAAAATTCTAAGAAGAGAAATTGGTACACACAAACAAGCATGATCATCTGCAATTTCCAATTCACTACTCGTGTAAAAAAAGAATACGGAAGAAATCAAACCGGGTGATTTATTAAGTATACAACAAGAAAGCGAGTTGGTGCAAAGAAAAGAAAATTATTCCAACCTAAATTACAGACAGGCAACCCCAACACTTTGATGAAGACATTGCCGAACTTACAAGGAAAATTATACTCTGAAAGCAAAAGTGCAAGCCAGTTCTGCTCAAGTTGTCAAAATTACCCAGAGAATTTTTAAACGTTCACTATGTCTTCATATTTAAAGAAACCTGGGCACAGCTACCTGTTCGGGCTAGGAAATGGTTTTAAAAATAAGACAGGTCCAGTTATGCAAAGTTGAAGAAGCAGTGGCTATTACAAGAATGCTAATGAACTATTCAAAAGCCTGCAAGCAGCGACAAATACAAAAGCCACAACTCAAAACATCGGGATCAGCTCCGCGAGCAGAAGATTGGAAATTACAGGCAGAATGCTCAGCATCATAATCAATCACTGAGGTCGGTCAGTATTTACCATTTGTTAGAATTAAAAGTGGAACGTTTTCTTTGAAGCTGGCAGATTTAACATGAGTGCAAGGATTTGGAAAAGTTGACACCTAACTCCTAAATTCCTAATTTAATGAAGGGTTCTGAGCTTGAATTTAGCTGCTGAGTCCATTCTTTGTCATCATTGTCTTTTAATCAACCGACTTTGAAAATGTAAGAGCTATCGTTAATAGTAAATAATAAAGCTTTTTACAAATAAGCGATTTCTCCTTATCTGCATAAAAGGAAGATCTTTTCTCCTGTCTTTTACTAGGTTTCAAATGATGGCCGATATATAATTATTTTAAACATGAAAAAATGAATAAGGGAGTGATTCGCCATCATTTTAAAATGGATCCATTAAACACTGCACTGTTGTTGGTTACAAGAACTGTTAGTATGGCATCAAGACCGAAAAGATTATTAACACTCATGTAATGGTCTGGGACAGTAAGGAGGTGGAGACAGGCAAAACATTTGAAAGGAAGATGTAGCATGCCTGGAGCCAGGCAAGGAAGAGAACAGGAAACGGTGATCAGTGTTTATTTCTTTATTCGCCATCTGCTCCATACCCAAGGAACACATCACTCACCAAAGAGACACCTGAGAACAGCCCTATTCCACCACGTGCTATAACAAAAACAAAAAACATCAAAACATTTTAGTTGTCCATAGAAACTTTAGCAAATTTGGATTATAATAAGTTCTTATCACTTTTGATAATGTCGTTTATATGTTCAAATCACTGGCGATTTAAATCATATAAAAAAAAAACTCGATTTTAATGAGTTCTAGTCAATACTGTACAGACCGTATGGCACTGGGAACAGACTGTTGAGCTTTATGGGCTAGCTTCCAATTTTACAAGTATGCTTCTATGAATTCATCAGCGCCAAATTAATTAAAACATGGCTGAAAATCCACGGCGGACTACAAGACTACAGAACAAATGTGATTTCCATGTCTGTGTTGAGTTAAATACTCCACAAAGCAGGGTATGGAGATCTACAGAAAGGAAAAAGGCTGTATGAGGACTCTGACAATTAAGCATGAAAGAACTGCGCTCGCAGATAAGATGTCAGAAAACCAAGGCCAGGATTCAAACCACAATACCTACGACATCTACACGGGTTATTCGGTCGAGAATTGGCCAAACTCTTAATGCCAAATGTTAGACTCGACTTGCTTCCCGCAAGTGCAAAAGGGTAATGGAAGATACGGTATGAAAAAAAAAATGGTCCACAAAAAATGGATGCGGTAATAGGAAAGGACACTTGGAGCACATACTAACCACTTCAGTAGATGTTGTATATTATGTACCCTGTACGTACGCTCATGGAATAAACAGCCAAACCTGCAGACACATTCTCAGAAATCCGGATACCAGCGAGAGATGAAATAGGCCTATACTGGGGGATTTTTTTTTTTGTTAAAATGAAGGTTAACTCACAATTTGAGAAGGAAGGACCAGAGAAGCTCTGGGAAGACCTGGTAGCAAATTACCGTGCCCTCTGGAACGCAGAATTGGTAACGAGAAGCAGCAAAAAGGAAGCCCATGAAGGCTTCTTTAAAGGACTTCCTTCGTTTGCAAGGAATCTTCGACCAGCCAAAATCTGGGTCACTCACTTTGTACAAAGAGATTCTTAAACAACGTCTCAGCAAGGCAAGTTCTTGTCCCAGAGAGTGCACTGCTTAAACTGTGGGTTGCTTGAATTTTAAACTGAGAAAAAATAACTCTATTTAGAAGTAAATACAGGCGTCATCTTACCCTAATTTTTTTCCTTGAACACATTTGTTTTTAGCTTTCGATGGAAATGACAAACTGTGTAAATGTAATGTGTTTCTTTATGGTCTGGTTTCAGTGCAAAGACAGCTTACAATGATGAAGGAGCCCATTTTTGGCATCTTTGGGGTAATGGGGACATATTTCACCACCTTTTCGGAAGATTCCTTTTAAATTCGAGTCACAAAGGGAGTGCATTGACATTATTAGAGACACTCGATTTCTCTTGAAAAACAGAATTTCTTGCCCATCCCGGAAAAAAGCACGAGTATCCACATAGAAGATTCAATGCTTCTCATTACCTACGACAATCTTTTTTCACTGGAGACATTGCCA
>CM031596.1:93506810-93509310 GCA_018398815.1 Conus ventricosus
ACAGCAGACGCTGTATGACCAACGGAAACATTTGCAAAGGCGCAAATCCATCGCTCTCGAGACTAACGTATGCCAACAAGTACCTGCAAAACATTTATATTGAATCGAAGTTAAAGTGAGGATGTTTCTTTCTGTACGATGTGTTTGAAAGGGGTGATTCTAGTTACACATTTGGTAAGGTAAAATATTTCTGTCTATGTTTCTATGTTGTATATTAATGTTAACCTGAAAGTTATTTCAAGCAAGAATATCTTTTTGTCGTTTAACACAGCGAGTGGGTCTAGCCGTCACTTGAGGAGGGTTAGTTGTTTTTGTTGTTTTTAATGAATTGTTAATATAATAAAAACTCAGTCAGATGTATCGTTTTCTGTCTGTGTTTACGTATTTTAGCCAAGTAGGGGTCTGTTATATTTGTGCTTCGTCAACCCAGAAAGTTCGGTTTTCTCCTTTTTTTTTTTTTTCTGTCCCAACCTCTGCGCCACCTCAGAGGCAGTGCACCCACGCCGCTCATTCCGACACCCCGTCCACAGCCACAGCCCGGTCGGCCCCGCCGCAGCCCCGGCACCGGCAATCCACAGGGAGCAGTCAATGTCAAGTCGTCAAGAGGCAACCCACCGGAGGAGACACTGCACTGCTGCCGAGTCACTCGGTGGTGTTCAGTGGCGCCTGTTCTGATCTAACATACGCAGGACACCACCTACTGAGCTCCTACTGACGACAATAATTGCTTAGTCGCGGAGCCGACGCGAGTGAGCTCTCCCTCCGGAGGGCGCCACCACGTCCGCCCAAACGCAGCCCCCCATGGACTCGCCGATACCAGTGCCCCCAAACGAAACCCAAAACCAAGGCCACGACGTGGAAGAAACAAAATTTGGGGTCACCATGAAACAGGGCAAAGGCCAAGAATTTGAGATTTTTTTTTTTAATACTGATCAGAGAATGAGGATGATTAGATGATGCACGGATTTCCTTTTCGGTCTGAGACTAATGACTGGGCGACTAAAACTTTTCTTTCATAATTATCCCGGCGTAAACCCAGGCCCGAGATATACAGCCCTGCATTTTTGTCGGGAAAATTTGGGAGCAACACTCTCAAAACGCACCATTAAGGGGATAAATCGACTGTGGGGTCCCACCCTTTCCCAACGAGTCCGCAGAAACCAACTCGGGGTAGGACCCGGTCGGGGCAGAAAAAAAACCCACATGATCTGATGGTTCAAACCCCCGCCTCCCACCGGAGCCGCGCGCAACCCACTTCGCCACGGGGGGGTAAGTTCGGTTTCCTAATATGTTATCATATTATAACCCTTGTAAATTTGTTTTTCTTTTGGGTTTTTTCTATGTTGTTGGAAAGTCAACGTTGTTTTTTCTTTTTTTTTTGTTTTTTTTGTATGTGTTAGCCGGGTAATTTGGGGTTTTTTTAGTTTATTCTATTTGTTAATTATTTATGAGGTCTCTTTGCCCCAAAAAAGGTCAGGGGGAGGGGGGGGGGGGAAATATTTTTCCATTCAACCAGAAAAGGTAAGTCTTTGTCCCGTGATTTAATGCACCCGCTTTTACTTTGTTCCCCAGTAAGATTTAAGATTGTTTTCTTTTTTCTACGTTTTTAATCCAGTAAAATTTCTGTCTGTATTTCTATATTGGTTTCCCAGAGAGGGTTTTTTTTTTTTTTTTTACTGCCATCTGGAAGCCGGGAGGGGGGATTTTCTCTATGTCGCCAACGAGCCTCGGGGCTTTTTTTATCAATAGCAACCATTGACAAAAATGAACGCACGATGGGATTTAAACTTCAAAATCAACTTTTACTCATTTTGCGCGAAGATGCCCGCCACTACAATGTTCTGTCTCTTCACCCGAAAGTTATATTCAGGATTTTTCTCCCCCCAATCGATTTAACTCTACTTCCCACTTCTGACCGCTAAATCTCACATGCAATCTTCAAAGAAGACGCTCTTTCTAACACCTTTTTTTTTTTTTGCATATTTTAAAAAGTTTCAATTTTTCGGGAAATCTGTTAAAAAAAAAGTTTCCTTTAAATTCACCCTTTGTAGTCGGGTTTTGTGTTTCGATTTTTAACCAAAGAAAGGGAAGGAAATGCTGCTTATAGCCCCCGACTGAAAAGGGCCTATCAGGGCTGTCACCAGTTGAAGTAAACTCACAATCATTAAAAAAACCCCTTTCTCACATCTCTTTAAAAACCCCTCTAAAAACGCACCGAAACTTCGTTACAAATCTTTCTTCCGAGAATCTTAGATCAGATAAAAAAGTTAATTTCTCTAAAAATTTCAAAGACACGTCAGGGGGACATCTCTGAACAAAGTTTCTAGAGTTGCTGAAAAGTGTTTAATCCACAGTGAAATCAAAACATTTCCAAAAGAATATGTCTCACTGTGAGTTGGAATGACATGAGCACCCGGATCTTCTTCCCTTTTAAAAGATAAGAATGAGTGTAAAACGATGACCTGTATGCAAAAGGCAAAGACTTTTTGGGGTTTTTCCC
>CM031596.1:93514310-93571810 GCA_018398815.1 Conus ventricosus
TGATGCCCGATGTTTTATTTTACCAGAATAACCGATACTAACGGCTATAAATGATAATTTTGTTACGTACAATTTAAGCAATAACGGTTTATCAATTTAAGTGTAACCAACCTTCGTAAGCTCCTCGGTAGTATAGTGGATTGTGTCCCCACCTGTCACGCGGGAGACCCGGGTTCATTTCCCTGCCGGGGAGAGCAGCATTTTTTTTTTCTCTTACATACAAAATTTCTATCACCAAAAGGGAAGAAAGTGCTATAGTGGCTGATTTATATACATAGTTGTTGTTTTTTCCTTTTCGTTGTACTACTACTTACTGGGAGTACGTTTATATGCTTTGCATCTTGTTTTCTATTACCTCCATGCTAGACGATAAGGCTGATGACCTGATCGAGTTCCCAGTAGTTCATTACTTGCATGAAGGTCATAAGGCTGATGATCCGAAGCGGACGACCCGACACAAGTTCCCTGCAGTGCTTAATTGTTATTCAAGCCAGTAGGGCTGTTGACCAGGCTACCGTTCACTTGCCTTTGTGCTTTATACCTACATGCAAGACAATAAGAATGATGGCCCAACTCGAGTTTGTCTTAATAGTGTAAATGGATTTTAGGGAATTAAGATTAATGACCCAACCCGAGTTTCTCAAGTGGTTTACCGCTTTTTAAGCTGATGACCCAACCTAAGTTTCACAATCCTTCATTCTGGGCATACCAGTGACGACAGATTCTTTTTCCCCCTGTAATCATCATCTCACTTCTGTCAAGGTATGGCATCCGTCAGGTTGAACAGACTGTAGCTGTACATCTCTGTCCCCTTTTCAAAAATTTATAGATGGCTTTAGTCTGTGATGAGCAAAGTTTCGACTGATTTAAAGTTCTATAATTAAAGGCCGTAAAGGAAGTGAACTGTTTCAGGTGTACCTTTTCTGGGGAACAGCATGATGGACGCCAGAGCCAATCCTTCTTCTGCAGCTTTAACCTTTATGACATGAATTAGGTATCCTGTCAACGTTCGGTGAACAGAGAAGGGTTTCCAGTTATAAACATTCGCCCCCTTCAGCTGTTCTACCCAACTATTGGACCATGGGCCCCTGTTAGTTTATGACGTGACAATAAAAACTCTCTCTCTCTCTCTCTCTCTCTCTCTCTCTCTCTCACACACACACACACACACACACACACACACACACACACACACACACGCACACACACACACACACACACACTGCAATTAGGATTATCAGTTTACGTCGTTTTTCAGTCTCTACTTTTACCCCTCAGCTCCCTCCTCCTCTCACACTCTTCCCCTGGTCGGTCTGGCTGATGTTTGATATAAACTAAAACTGTACAGGCATGGAGCTGACGACCATGGGACAGAGAATGTTAACGTAACTATAGCGTGGATCGCCAACTCTGCTCACACACACACCCTCTCCCCCCTCCATCGCTTATCTGATTGTGCGGCTACCCCTTGCAGAGAGGGAAGGATATTGTCATCCTTCCCCTCCACTTCAAAGAAGCCGCTGATTTTCCTCTCTCCCTTCCCCTCCACGCTCACCCTGGTCGCAGGAATATGTTGCGCGATATACTCATGCGTTGTGCAATAACATGGATTTTTCCCAATGTCTGAATCCACGTGTGTCTCACAGGTACTGGCATCTTAGCTTTGTTCATTAGTATTAAGGTTAAAATGCCTCCACCACCTTAGAGTTTGTCCTCTCTAATTGCACTTCTGTGATCTCACACTGCAGGTGGTAGGGGATGACCGCCCCCATTCCAGATCAACCTCCCGCCTCCCCTGATTACCAACACCTTCCGCCCCCTTTTGTTTTCTATAATGATAGTATTGGCCAGCATGTGTCTCCAACAGCCTGTCAGTCAGACGGGCACCAGAGACTGGATGTAGCTCAACACATAAAAAAGGGAGAAGTCAAGCCTCCCCACTGAACTGCTCCACCGACGGCTGTGAGACTGATCACTAACAGTGAACCAACAAAAAACACTGCTGTATACCAGATAAGGGAGCGTTTGTCTCTCCTACTCTGAGATCCTGTGTAAGGTTTCACTGATCAACCCAGAAGAACTGAAAGTTGAAACTAAGTTTCTAAGTCTTGAGACTATGCATTGCTTTTCATGTATGCCACATGTTTTAACAGTATAACTTTATGCTAATATTTGGTGACATCCGTCAAAGCGATGAATGTGTATTCTATTGTAATAGTTCAACGTTTTTGCCACAACTTGGTAAAAACTGTTCAGATGCTTGATTAACATTCTGTTTTAACAAATTGACTTTTGTCAGTATTCACTAAGTACTATCTGTTACGATGATCACTGAATGCTATCTCCTTACAGGATGACAGTACGCCGATACTGGGTGAAAACTGTTGAGGTAATTGTAAATACTGTTGATCGACTTGATGCTTTGTAATAGGTGACTCTATTCCACGTGTGCTTGGGCTAAGTGTATTCCAAGTTACTTCAGCTGAGTTTATGATTAAAATCGAATGGGTGTTCGCCTTCAATTGTTTAGCATTTTATAACTGTCTCATACTGCTTATTAAAATCCACACTTGCTTTGTGTCAGTTATTTGTTGTTCATACCTTATTTGATGTTCGAACGTATTTCTAGTCTGCACTTTAAAGTGCACTAGCCTAAGGGAATTATTCCTGAGCCACTCTTGAGTATTTTAACAGTCTGAGAAAAATGACAACTTCTTTCTATGACTAGTACCGAAAAGTTGCTCCCTCCAGCTGTGGTGACAGCCCTGATATGGCCCTTTGCCGTCGGCTGGGCTGTAAGCAACATTACCTTACCTTACCTCCCTCCAGTACCAGTAAGAAAGAGGGTGGAAGTGAAATGTTGATGCACACACTACTCTGTAACTCTAATGCAGAAAACATTCCGAGTCCTTCCCTGGTGGATCACTCCTGCCACCCACATTCGTCACACCCGGTAGTACAATTCCGGTAGCTTCAAGAGATGCAGCGTGCATCAAGGCAGTGAACCGTCCCTTCATTTAGCAATTTAAAAGAGGTTTTTTGTTAAACAATGGGGACTCTAATAAGATATTTCGTTCTCTTCAGCTTATTTCTACCTAAACTGACTCATTTCAATTTTACAATCTTCAAGGTGATTAAAAGGTGCTTTTTAAAGTTTCATGAATGTAAACAAGTATACACGCAGATGTAAGAAGCGCAGGGTCTTTACGAAGAATATTTCAGCAAGGAATCATAACATTGTTGTCAGGAACAACATCTGAGAGTCTGGATTCTGGCAAATTCAAGACATGAAATGGTTTGTATGTATTTTGCAATACTCAGGATGCTTCATGTGATTTGTTTTGAATGCTATTAATATTTAGATGGCCAATGCGGAATCCATGTTTCTGAAGCCATACTGACAATGTCTTCACCATGGTACAAATACTGTTAAGAAAAATAACTGAGAGAGAGAGAGAGAGAGAGAGAGAGAGGGGAGAGAGAGAGAGGAGAGGAGAGAGAGAGAGAGATTAGGTCACAATTAAAAGCTATGGCAACACACAAACAACCCAAATCCTATGCACAAGAAATCGCCAGGCTGTCGGCGGGTTTCCAGTCAGATTCTATGCCAGCCGCGCCGTCCCTCTCCGTGCGGGCAAAGTGGTATTTGGGAACGAAGCCATTCTGGATGCTCCATTGCTGGTGGTTGGTTTGTTCCCTGTAGTACACAACCATGCTGTCTCATGCTTGTTGAAGATAGCAAGCAGTTGCTGGGATCAATGAGATCTGAATGGGTCTCGTCCTGTGTCAGGGAGATAAATACTGGCAGTAAAGGTTTAGGCAAGACCTTCCAGCACTGGAAACGTTCTTTCCCCTTGTCACTGTTGATGGCACTGTTTGCCGACGCCAGGACCTTAGTGCAGTGGTGGATCCCAACAAGAATTGCAGCCTGTCTGAACGTTGGTGACAGTGTCTGGCCATTGAGCTACCCATTAAGCTGAGTCACTGGAGGTCACTCACACACACGTTTGGGGGACACGTTTGGGGGTTACTGCCGGGAGCTGAGGAAAAGGAGAGACCCACCCCTTTCGCTAATGCATAATGGCAGTGGTGTCTTTAGTGATACCGACATGAGTAGAAGGCGAAGGGACTCAGACACTGGTGTGGCGTCCGCTTTACCTCCATTATATATATATGTCCGCTTTCAGCATTATACTCTTGGGCGGTCGTGTCACAGAGAAAGAGTGATCTGGGGGAAAGAATGATTCGGGGGATCTGTTCCTTGAAGGGAGTGTATGATTTGAAGAGCCAGGTGGGAGTATTTTGACGGTTTGGGGCGGAGGGGGCGTAACTATGTTGTTCAGTTTTGAATGATTGTCCGAGTTTATAAAGGCTGTATGGAGGAGTAACATTTCAGCCTGTAGGGACTCTGTTGTCTGCTGAAAATACACCTGAATAAACAGTTCTTGTGGCAGCACACTGCTGGCATGTCTCCTGTCACTGGACCATTTCTCTGGTGTCGTTACTTGCAACACTTTTAGTAACTGACATAGGTACTCTGTCTTGTTGGGGAAGAAGGGAAGGGCAAGACTGATGAAGATGGGGCAGAAGCTAAAGTCGAGAGTGGCAGAAAGAGAGTGCAATACTTGCAGAAGCTGCGAACTGTGAAGCCTGTGTAACATCGCCTATGGGAACAGCGAGGGAGGGAGAAGGGGGCACAGTGAAGGAAGAGTGACGGGAGGAGACTGTGTCACTGGGTGAAGAGAGCAGCCGTTGTACGATGAAGGACGTGGTGAGATAAAAGGAGACCTGAGGTGCAACCAATACCTCTATGCTCCTCTCCATGTTGTGAGTGTGAAGTGTGGCAGAATCAACATACGTTTTGTCCTCTGCTGTACGCATGCTTTCCTCCTCCACTGTGCACAACTCCTTGCTGATCAGGATGGCTGCGCTGCTGCTGTGTCCGTGTCTGGAGCGCACATGTATGTGATGGACAGTGAGTGGTCAGGGCATACCCTGGAAGCCAGCGGGTGGATGATAGAAATGGAAAGAATGAAGGAAAGAAGGAAATTGAGTGAACAATATTGGGAAACGACTGAATGAAGCGCCAGCTTGCAGCTCTTCAGTCGGCACTACCCAGGTAGGCAGCCCCTTGATAAACGAGTGTGGATTGTGAAGCGCTTAGAGCTTGGTCTCTCGCCGCCGAGGATACGCGCTATATAAGTATTCATAATAATAATAATAATAATGATGATGATAGAGCGAAGTTTGTCAAACTCATCCTCGACCTACTGTACACACGCTTTTTTTCTTACCAGTCGTAATTTGAATATAAAATGTTACAATCTTGGTTTTCCGTGTCAGTAGTAGACTGGCACAGATCAAAGGAACTGGGGAGAAGCTGATATAGTTTTCAGCATAGTTCTGATATAGTATTTGCGTTTTTGCACTGTATTTTTATCAGGTGCAGAGGAATCCCTTGGGATTCACTTTCTCCATTTATCTATGATGTAGTGTATCTCTCCAGTTTGTGAATATAGTTTCCTGCACTCACAAATATTTTCTAAATTGTGGTCTTACGTATTTGTGATTTGAACGAGGTTATCCCCAAACTAAAACAAAATCCCAGTCTTGCACTATGTACCGAGTAGTAAACCCCAAGTCAAGTGAGTTAGATTTCCTTTTGCTGAAGTTCTAAATTGCTACCTTTCGTAATGCTCTCTTTCTCTTTCTCTCTCTCTCTCTCTGTGCCACTGCGGGAATAGGACGAAGAAGAATGGGAAGGGGGGGGGGGGGGGGGGGGGGGGGGGGGGGGTTAAGGAGCTGAGTGGGACAGAGATGTTACAGCAGCTGTTCTTTCCCTGTTGAAAAACAAGAGAAGACATCTCTACTGCTCCACACCTCAGAACAGGTCGGCAGTCGCACGTTGAAGCTCATTGCTGAAAGGAAGAATATAATTTATACACCATAAGCAGCACAACTATACGGTAAAGAAAAGAGCCTCCAACCTGACCTGTACCAACACAGGCCGGGAAGTCAAGCACATGGCAATACGGGACAAAGGGAAATATCCTAGCTGATTTTTAAACTCTGGAAAAATTAATACAAACAATACCTGTAACAAAGTGGTCCTAGTAGGGGGGCCGGATATAGCTCAGTTGGTAGAGCGCCGGACTCGGATCCTGGGTTGCGGGTTCGAATTTCGGTATAGGGGATTTTTCCTCGGAGTTAACCATTGGTTCTGACTCCATTCCCCATATAGTCCTTCGAATGAGACTATAAACCGAGGTTCCGTGTGTGAACGCACGCATAACATCTTGCACACACGTAAAATCCCATCACCAACTTTCGGAAGAGAAGGCCAGTTTGGCCGTTGTATGGATGACACGTGACACATAGCATGCACCTTCCCCGAAGATGGAGTATGGCTGCCTTAATGGCGGATAAAAAAGTCATAACACAACAAAACTCCACTGCCTGGCTATTCAGGAGTGTCCGCAGGAGTATCAGCCTGCGTACGCAGAAAGAAAAGAAAGAAAGTGGTCCTAGTAAAAAAAAAAGATAAATAAGCCAAAATAATATCATTCTTTATACCCGAATACAAAGTAATGCTTCTTCTGATTGAGAAACAACACCCTGGCTTAAATCAAGCAATCAGATGAAGTGTGGTTCTGGTATCGGGGTCGTGCAGGTGGAGTTACGGTTGATGGATTTGTAGAGTTTGTTTTTTTTCCCCCACATTTTAATCGTGGCGGTAGTGTTTCAATACCATGCCCGTGCCGTATATATGAAATCCCAGGCAAAGGGATATCTTCAGCCTGCAACAATATTGCCCTTGGAACTTTAATAGATTGCTGCAAATACTTTCTCGCGTTCTGAAGACGGAAACAAGGGACTACAGTTTTTAGTGTTTTTTTTTTTATTTTACAGAATAAAAATAGATAATCCCTGCAAATATCACACACACACACACACACACACACACACACACACACACAACAACAAAATAAATACCCATACACTCTCTCTCTCCTCTCTCTCTCTTCTTCCAGAGTAGTTGACTTCAATTTAGGATATATATCATTTGTAATACATATTATAAATCTTAATAAATAAACATATATAAACGAAATCTTCTCAAAATGATTTAAAGCTAACATATAAGAGTGAAACGAACCACGTAAGCGGACACAAGTTGGAATTATGCATATAGCCATGGTGGATGTGAAGAGGTGTGGAGAAAAAAGGGAAACACACTGGAATGGACAGAATACGTGCTACCAAACAGAACGGCTGTGTGATGTTCATCAGTAATAAGGGGGTAGTACACACTGGAATGGACAGAATACGTGCTACCAAACAGAACGGCTGTGTGATGTCATCAGTAATAAGGATAGTATATGGAAGAAGTATTCAACAAAAGCAGAGAGCGGGCACAGTGCGGCTCTCCAAGTCACAGTCTGCAGGACGGGAACCTATTGCTAGGCAACACCAAAAAAATTGGATACGGCAATTCATTGTCATACACAACTTGACAACATAACCTGCAACATTGATATTATACAGAACTAGGAAGAAAACGGAAAGAACAATTGGCATGGTATAGAGTGACCCATCAAAAGGACTTGACACGTAAACTGCAACGTCTAAAGAAATACAGACAAATAGGTGGAAAAACTGAAAAAAATCAGAAAGTACCCCTAAAATCAGTAGTCGAGCGTTGTACGCAAAGGAAGGGGTATGTTTAAAGAAATGTTTGCATTGAGTATAGTGTGCTGTTCTACCACTTTGTGGCAAGTCACGAATACAATCAATTCCATTTTTTTCTTCAGAGAGGAATGGATATTTTTGATTTTTATTGAGATGTGGAGACGCCAGGGTGTTGTATGTTATGTGGCAAGTCGGAAGAAAGCAAGACTTAACGAGGTTTATGGTTTATGGAGAGGCAAGATGAAAGTTTTTTTTTAAAGTGAGAGATGAAGGAAAGGCGAGGGGGTGTAGAAGGGAAGTAAGGAAGGGGAGGGAAAGACTTGAAGAGGGAGGTGTAGAAGGGAAGTAAGGAAGGGGTAAGAGGAAAGACTTGAAGAGGGAGGTGTAGAAGGGAAGTAGGGAAGGGGTAAGAGGAAAGACTTGAAGAGGGAGGACGATCGACTCAGTCGTCGAGCTGGCAGAGAGCGGCGACCCCCATATTGATCCAGTGGGACTGGGGGTGGCTGGAGGGCAGCTTGATCATGAGGACGAAGTTGGTGGAGTGACCGGTGGTGGACAACACGCCGCGCCGGGCCGACGTCTTGTACACCGGGCACAGGTAGTGCGGGACCCGTTCGCTTGAATCCGACGTCCCCGTTAGGCTTCATCAATCTGGTCCCTCGTGTAAGGAACAAACACTGGCGCAGCCCCCCGAAGTTCGGGCCGTTCTGACCTAACCTACCCTAAGGTCCAGCCCCTGTTCCATCATTACAGACCGAATAAAATAAACAATGTAAATAAAATGCAATATTCCGAAGAGAAAAGTTGAAATTCTTTCCGAAGAAGCTATCACTCTCTTTACTCTTAATACTTCCCTTTCATCTCTCAACTTACCCCATGGATTGAAATGGTGCATTCATGATGTGTGTGTGTGTGTGTGTGTGGTGTGTGTGTGTGTTGTGTGTGTTGAGTGTGTGTGTGAAGAGGAGGGGTGCTAATGTGGCTTTATTAGTGTGTGTGACATGAAAAGAATTAGCAGTACTCATAGTGAATCTATTTTTTCCACACTGACAAAGACAATTCATGTCTGTACAGATTATAACCGTGTAAACAGATACAACCTTTTTAATCTAAATCGTTTGAGGAACAGATTTATGAATTACACAGAATCAAAGCTTGCGTCATTTAGTGAACCATGCAAACTGCAAAAAAATGGTTCATTCTTGAGAAATTGAAATACAAAAATTGCTTTATTCACTCTTCCTTTTCAACATTTTATCTTCTAACAGTATTAAGAACTCGTTAAAAAAAATTTTTTTAAGGATGCACGAACTATGCTTAAAGTAAACTTAAATATGAATTTTGAAAAAAAAAGTGTAAAATCGCACATCGAAAAAGAAAAAAAAATCAAATCATAATGCATTTCTTTTCATCTTACATAGCTATCGTAAAATAGCACCAACAAAATATACATACTCAAACTTATTTCACCTCCTGCCCTCTTTACCACACATTACCTTTTTTGGCCTAAGTAATCCATTCCGTAATTATCAAAGTAAAGCGAGCACCTGGCTTTCATAGCCGTGAGAAAGCAGTGTTTGCAGACGACCTTGCCGTCTGCTTCAAATATCTACAATGTCACATGACAAAGAAAACGCCGATTTCTAGACTAATGCGACCTGCCTTTCATTTTTTCCAATCTTACAGAAAGTTTGTTTCAGCAGCTAAGTAAGAATACACAAATAATCATTCTTCAGTTTCAATCCCGAGTGGAATTCAAATTAATGATTTCTGACGGAACCTGCAAGCTTGCTCCTTTTCGACTGGAATTCTGCATGCCATTAATCGATCACTGTTTCGACAGACTAATTACACGAACTGAAATAATGAACCACTGAAACAGCATAACAAATAATGTATCTTGCCAGTAGGTGCCTCCACATTTTCTGGTCTGACACTGCTGGACAACAAATGAAGTTTTTCTCGGTCCTTTCGCCACGAACAATGTTGTCAGTTTTGGCCATTTTTACACGCATTGCGATTGATCAGTTAGATCACTCCCCAAAACAGATTTGTGGAAAGCATCGTTCAAACATAGGACAAAGTTGAATTTCACAATTCAAGCTCAAAGATGGGCAAATCTGTCGAACTGAACGGTCAGAACTGTGTTCAAGAGCTGCAGAAAGTCTGAAAATTGTACATGAAAAATAACAGATTTTCTAAGGTGATCCGTAATTATTTTACACCACCAGTGGCATCAGTATTAAAACAGCGGGGCTTCTGCTTTGGCAGACGTTTAACGGACGCACTCCGCATCGCTTGTTTTCCCGAGACATCCAAAACTAAAACACGCGTGCACGTCGATCCGCTGAATCGACACGGATGGTATGTCAATGAACTAGTAGTTACGAACACTTCACAACTTCGAGCCTTATGGTAACAAATGGGAATGAAAATATTAAGACTTATTCGTTTAATTGTCAGGTCGTTTTACAGGTGTTCATGCTCGAATCTGCTTGACGATGGTGATTAAAAAGATCCAAAATTCAGTCGGTCAGTAGTTTTGCAAAGGTTTGGAGTATCTAGAATTTGAAATGGATACAATTGGCAGAACTCGTTGCCTTGCTGGGACAAACAGCCAAGAACAATATTAAATATAAATTGAAAAACGCATTTTTTTCAAGTAAAACTGAATGGAAAGCCATTTTCAGTGATCACAATGACCATGAAGAAAACAAGGCTTTTCGGGGTTGTTTGTAGCAATTTTGTTGGCTAAAGAATGAGGAACGTTTACTGTTAGTTTATTCACAAGAATCAGGAGATTTATAAAGATTTAATTGGCACAATGAGAAAAGCGCCACAGCAGACAGGTCACTGAAGTTGCTCTTCATTTCAGAAAAAAAAAAATCGACAAATATGACGCGCGGTCATGTAGGCTTATGTTAAATCAGCATTACAATTATCTCCATAGACAGAGACTTACTTTCGTTTACTACATCGAGACGAACCGACTATACAGGGCCATAAAAGGTTTTAGACATACAATTTCATGACAGTCTATGCAGTGAATTAAATGTTAAATGACCAAACCAATACAGTTACAGAGCGAACGTAACTGGTGAAGACTCAACAAAAAATGCCAAGTTTGTTCTCCAATGGAACGGAGTTTCTGTCAGAACTGGAACCCGACAAAGAACTCTCATTAAATGCGAGACTAGCGGGAGGCAGATGGGGATTACAAAAGTCCCGTCTTTATTCAAAACAAAACGGGATAAAAATCAAAGCGCCCTAAATATAATTATTTCCTGAAAAACGAAGGGCAAAAAATAGATAATCTAATAATTACACAAACAAAAATAGATAAATCAATAATTACACAATCAAACTGGAAAAGGAAACAGCCTGGCCCGGTCGATGTTGCACACAATGCTAAGGCTAATAGCAATCCCTCTCCCACAATCCCAGTTCCCCTATCCCCATTCTCTCTGCCTCGCCCTGCTCTACCCCCCCCCCCCCCCCCCCCCCCCCATCCCACACACACACACACCTTCTCACCCATCACGAACTAAGTTTTGCTATTCCCATGACAACTCTACTCCCACTTTTCTTTCATTCTTATCACATCTTTCATTCTTATCACAATCCCTGTATGCAAATGTACATGTTCTTCTCGCCCTGTATACACCTAAGAAGGAAACAGGCCCTCTTCCCCTGGACGAAGTGATTTGCCACTGCACCGCAGTGCAGCAGGCACTGAGAAAAAGGATACCAAAGGAATGGGTTCAAAGAGGATCTTGGGCAGCGATTCTGCCACCAACATGGTAGTGCGGTCCCAGCGGGCGCCCTCAATGAACAAGCCCTGAAAATGAGTCACATGACCGCGAGTGCGTCGGTGTCATGCAAATCAACTCCAATCAACTTTATTTATCTCAGACAAAATGTAACAATGTGATCACACACATATCCATCACAAAAAATGATTCATTTAACAAAACCAGAAAGCGTGTATGCTAAATTCGCACAGTTCATATTAGAAGCAAACAAAATTAAAGCGTGACGCACACATTGTGTGTTAAATAAATCGCTCTGACCATATTTACACGCGGTTGCTCCCTTCCCCTCTTCCTCCCTTTCCCCTGCCCCCTCACACACACACACACACACACACACACACACACACACACACACACACACACACGCACACACACACGCACGCACGCACGCACGCACACAAACATATCGTCAGTAGCAATATCCTATCATAGTGCACAACTATGACATACACATATCAATCATTCACACAATCGTTGTGCGTGCTAGCATCACGTTCGTACATCATATGAATAACATAATCTAGCAGTATATCAACATCACGTGAAGTATCCTTTAAATGCAACCTCACCCATCATCGAATGTTAAACAACATACAGCGAAGTGTATAGATCTCGCAAACTATAAGCATCATGCATTATGGAAAACGGACATGACAGACATATGCGTTCAGGAGGAAATGGACATGAAAGACATATAACGGACTGTGAGTACTGCACACTGCAAACACTCTATAGTACATATATTGCATTACTACTAAAACAATACAATGTGAACACAACATTACACATAATCGACGCATCCTATAGAAAGAGTATGAAAGTTTAAACAAATTACATTCCCCATCTAATCAAATATGCATGATATCAATGATATCAATGTTACAACATTCACATGACTTTTTTCCTAACGAGCCTACCCAGCCTGTTTTTTCGAAGCAATCGTGAAATACAAGAATTCTGGCAAAAGACTGAAGGCCGGCCTGATCAATTCAAAGTAAATGACTTTTGTCAAAACACAAACATTGTTTGTACTAATTTCTCACGTTTTTGAACAAAAAGAAGGACGTCATTTCTCTCTTAATTTCAAGTAAACAAACGAGTTAGCAACAAAACACCGTCACAACGCGCAATACAGAGCAAATACGATTGGGTTAAACAACAATGTCATACCCATCCACATCACTAACAATAGAAAAGACATATGTTTCGAACATGTTTCTCAATTATTTTTTTTAAAGATTCCATTGAACTGAACTCAAAATACGGTGGACGTTCAAATTAATGTATAATTCCAGCACAAATCAGTAACCGACTCGTCGAGAAAATCAGAACAGCCTTAGCACTTTTAGAACAAAAGCACGAAACTTAAAATGAGTATCTCCTTACGACTTCTGTTCTGTTAGACTCATCTCAACCGTTTCTGAAGAAAGAAAGTCGGCCACTTCATATCCCTCCCGCATCTCTTGGAAAGATACAACACAGCCTTCTGGTCGTGCTGGCATAGTTGTTATATACCACGACGATGGGTCACGCCCACACATACGGTCTTGTCTACAAGAACAAACGTATCCGCAGTTATATGGCGTCTCCGGGTAACTAGCGCGCTCCCACAGTGAAATTTCAGCCTCTCAGCAAGGCTTCAAATTCCTGACTGACTGTCAAGAAACTCACAGTATCCCAAATCTCGTTAAGTCTCCTGGTTTGGCAAACTTTCGCGAAATTTAGTCAAGTCTGGCGAGGCCTGACTACAAAGCACGTTAAGATTTGCAAAAGCCTCATGGCTCCAATTCTAAAACCCTCATCAATTTTAATCTCGTCACAAATGGTCAACTCCTCGCGGTTTTAAGCTTGATGATGGGGAATCCTCTCACTCAAGAAACTTACAGACACGGGTCTGACTCATGAGAAGGGCACAAAATGCTAAAACTCTAATTTAATCTCGTCACAAATGATCGAATGGTCGATTGGGACTCCTCTCACTCATTTTACCTTTTTCAATATTCCTCATGAAGATAATCAAACATAAAGCAAGAAACGTACAGACACGGGTCTGACCCATGAAAAGGTGGATGGATACACAAAGGCACAAAACAGATAGGTGCAACAGAGATGTAAAAACCAAAGGTGTTGCTCTACACGGAGACGTACAAATTACCAAAGACTTAAACACATAAGCTTTGCCATGGACTTAAGTGATTTGGCAAAGGAAAAGGGGTAACGTGACATACTGATGGACAGACAACGATAAGCGTTGGTCTAATGCTTTATTATAGATAAAACGCAGACAGCTGAGTTAACTAAACAACCGATTACTGCAGGATGCGAAAGTGTAGGATAAGAACATCGATGGGTACGTATAGAAAGTGAATATGTAGAAGATTATAAAGGGGCAGCCCGCAAAGTACAGAAGACAAGATATTGACCAGATACACGGACTGAAAATGTAACCAGACAGAGAACAAAATCTGAGACGGAGAAAAGACCGACTACATAACGGCAGGCCCAAACAAAAATGAGAAGCGCTCTCACGTAAACGTAAGCGCCATCCTCTGGCTGTTCCTCCATCTCTCGCTCTGCGCTCATCATTGAAAACTCAAAGCCCACCAGATCGATGGGGATGCTGTATCGCCGCGCAAAGTTCTGAGACACCCCTGCAAAGGGCATAAACGAACGCACGCACGCAGACGCACACACAATATATAGATAGATAGATAAGATAGATAGATAGATAGATAGTTAGATAGATTGATAGGTAGATAGATAGACAGTTAGATAGATAGATAGATAAATAGAGATGTATTATCTCGGTGATGTTCGGTACGCTGTATGTAGAGAAGGACTATTTCAACACGAATATGGCGATGGTTATGTTACTGAATATGGATTATATTGCACTGGCCATTATCAACATCAGGGGTGCTCCAACGACAACAGACGATGTCAAGGGATAGGTGCACGTGAAGATGGTATCAACATATCCCAGTACAATTGTGACGGATCGTTTCTCGTCCGGTCACAAATTTTCATACAACCGTGCTTACCAGAAGGTAGTTGTCCGGAAGCCGGTTGAACAATTCAGCTGACTGCTACTCACCGGCGCACTGTTAAAAGCCGGGTGAGTTGAACCGGTTAGGCAGTCTCTGCAGTGATTCCGGCAACCCAACAACACAGAAGGCCGAAGAGGCACTCAGCTGATTTTTGGTGGCAGTCAGTTTCTCACAGGTAGAAGCGTTCCCTTGACTGAGGGGAACTGGCTGCTATTGTCAGGGCCGTAGCTGAGACTACCCCCTTGTTCTCCGCCTTTTGTCAGCGTGGAGAGGTCGGCCTGAGTGCCGATAACCACCCTACCTGCCACTGCGCCCGGGGCCGACTACCCGCTGAGCCAGTTGGGTCGGAGACGCCGCTGCTGCCAAGCCAGAGCGCAGCTCCCGAGTTGAACCAGCGACCTGTTGGCCAGACCGTCGCTGTGTTGTGTTTGTGTGTGAGCCACAGCTCCTGTGCGAGACTGTCACCTCGTCGCCGGCAGAGAACCGCGAGTGTGTTGGTGTATTTTTTTAGCCACAGCTCTGAAGTGTTTTTTTTTAGTCCTGTGTCAGACTTGACTTCACGCTGTGGTCGTCGTCTTCGTCATCGTCGTCGTTTCGGCCTTTTTGTCATCGCGACGTCTTCATCGCTGTCGTCGTCGTCGTCGTCTTCGTCGTCGTTGGACCCAGCAGCGCTAGTTGATAGCCGCTATATATAGACATATTTTGTGTGTACGCCTCATGGTTGGCGTACCGTCCTACTGATGTTACTGTATTTATATTATATGTTTGTCTGATGGCTCGGGCAGCATAAAAAAAAGAAGTGTTGTTCTGTTGCCTGGCTGTCAATGTTCGGGTGATGTGTGTGTGTGTATGTGAATTAGAAAAGTCGTGCATGCATCCGTAATTTATGTGTGAGAGTCAGACAATCAGACACCTGCAGACACACCCATACCATCCGTAACAATTATCCATATTCATTAGCATTACCACTGCCATACATCATTGCAGTGGTGTTTGATTTAGTTTTATGTAGATTTTATATAGTGGTAGTGAGGACTTTGAATGATTATTTATTCTGGATTCAACAATTGCCTAGATTTGTTCGACTTACCAGAGCGAATTTGTATCCGGCGTCAGAAGTGTCTCAAGCACCAGAATGGATTTGTTTCATGCTCTAGAGTAGTTTTGTTCCGACCAAAGTGATTTTATGTACAAGAGTGGCTTCGTTCCAGCTACCAGATTCACGCCATCAGTTCGGCTTTAATGCCAGACCAAAGTGATTTCATGTACAAGTGTGGCTTCGTTCCAGCTACCAGATTCACGCCATCAGTTCGGCTTTAATGCCAGACCAAAGTGATTTCATGTACAATAGTGGCTTCGTTCCAGCTACCAGATTCACGCCATCAGTTCGGCTTTAATGCCAGACCAAAGTGATTTCATGTACATGAGTGGCTTCGTTCCAGCTACCAGATTCACGCCATCAGTTCGGCTTTAATGCCAGACCAAAGTGATTTCATGTACAAGAGTGGCTTCGTTCCAGCTACTTGATTCAAGCTGTCAGTTCGGCTTTAGTGTCAGACCAAAGTGATTTTATGTGCAAGAGTGGCTTCGTTCCAGCTATTAGATTCAAGCCATCAGTATGGCTTTAATGTCACAATGGGTTTGTTTCTTACACCAAAGTGGCTTTGCACCAAAGTGGCTATGCTACAGGTACAACGGTGGCTTTGTGCCGGGTACCAGAGTCGCTTGGCTTCAGGCACCAGGGTGGCTCTGTTCCGGTCACCATACCGGCGTTGCTCCGAACACCAAAGCAACTTTGCCAGGCAACAAAGAGGCTTTGTTTCAGGCACCAGTATCTACTGAAGATCTGACTGCATGTAACAGCCATGGTCACCTGAAATGCAGCGCGAAACCAAGGTACAGGATGAACAGCAAGACTTCTTTCCTGATGGTGGGCTACAACTTCATTATCTCTTTCGTTTAGGTGAATACGTACAGCGCACCGAAATACCAAAACAGTATTGATCTGTAAATTCAAAGCTAAGAAAAGTTATGCTATGTTCCTCTAAAACGCAGTAAACCAAAAGTGAAACCCAGCATTGGTCTGTATAAAAGACTAGGTGAGGTAAAGTAACCGTGAAGCACACCAAAAAATAATGATAATAATTCTTATCATTATTGTTATGATTGTTGTTGTTGTTGTTGTGATAATAATAAGAATAATAGTGGGTACTCTGTATGAAACAAAGCCCAGGTCGAACAAACAAACCATTGAAGTGAAGCAAAGTCAAAGCAGGTGAACTACGCAATCCAGCTCGGGCCAGAATGCAAACCAAGAACTAACCTGTCAAAAAGGACTGAGTGAAGTAGAAACCAGACAGCCAGAATGTGATTGGCGGCCCGTTGTCAATCCAGTCCTGGAAAAACTTAAGCCTGTGGACAGATCAACAGTGTTTCCAGGCCAAGTCCTTGTTCAACACACACCATCTTCCACTGACACACAGTCTGAACTCTAACAGATTTGACACCCTCACTGGGTCTGGCTGGACAATAGGATAAATGTTATTTTCTTGGTTCATGGGTACTGGATCAATGCCCGTTTCAGATGACTACATAGAAGATTTTTTTCACTGAGATAGTACATTTGCACACTTCAACCCCCTCCAAATCCTGTGGACAAGATCTTAAACCATGTGTGAAAGCGTGTACTAAATAACAATAACAAAATATCCATTATATGTGACGTTCAATCGCATTCTGTCATTCGTAGAATAGGCCCTCGTGTAACTGTTAGATTGATGGCACACACACACACACACACACACACACACACACACACGCACACACGCGCGCGCGCACGCACACACACACACACACACACACACACACACACACACACACACACACACACACTCTCTAAAACTGTATGCACACGGTGTCTTGTTTTGATATTAACCCCGAGTATGGAATATGGGTGCGTTATTGGTAATATTAGAAACGGACACATGTGCAAAAATCTCACCAATGGTAGGTCTCTGAGTTCTAGCCGAGGAGCGAAGAATACAAAGACTCGTATCACGTTTGTTGGTGGATATGACGTAATGTTAGCGACTAATCACCGTCAATATTAATGCAAATATGTCAGTTCTATTCAGTTTGAGAACCTCTCTCTCTCTCTCTCTCTCTCTCTCTCTCTCTCTCTCTCTCTCTCTCTCTCTCTCGCGTATATATATATATATATATATATATATATATATATATATATATATATATATATATATATGTGTGTGTGTGTGTGTGTGTGTGTGTGTGTGTGTGTGTGTGTGTGTGTGTGTGTGTTTGTGTGAACAGACAAGCAGCCATTAAAGTAAACATAAACACAAATACATCCACACACAGGCAGACAGACAGCGAGAGACAGACAGACAGACACAGACAGTGACAGAGAGAGTGAATTCCAGGCAAGATTAAAAATTGTTTTTGGTACATAAGCACTTTCATATTCTTTTACATTCAGTTCCGGGGGTAACTGTCCAAAGAAGCAACTCGAGAAAGTTCAAGTGCAACACGAAAAGAAAGAAAGAAGTAATGCACAGCGCGCGAAACAGCATCATCAGCAAGTCTTTGGCAATAGCCTCTCTCTCCATTAATAGAGGAAAAAATGTACGTCAAAAGATATAAAGAGAGAAGGTCTTAACACAATAAAGAGATGTAAAATGAACAGAAACCTGAAACCGATTGAAAAGAAGCTGGGCAGACTTGGAAACAAAAGAGACATGATGTGAGTTTGCATGGTAGTACAACAGCAAAATGTAAGAGAAAGTGAAAGGTCCACGGTCACCTGACGATCAGATCAGCGATGTAAGATCCCATGGGTTTGAGGGAGGGGTAGGACTTGGCGGCCCACACTGCCGGCACCTTGCCCACCAGCATGGAGTTGAACACCTCCTCCAGTTCCGCACTCATCACCACCAGACCCTTCATCATCATGATCATTATTAATGTCAGCATCGTCCTCGTCCCTACCATCATCATTAACCGTCGTTATCGCCGGCACCATTACTATTAGCATTAATCACTGCTATCAGTATCATTCTCGCCGTCATGGTGATCACCATAAATTCTGCCATCAAGATCATTATTACTAACACTATTATGATATGAACCATCAATTCTACCATCAAGATCATTATTACTAACACTATTATCCTCGTCACAATCACAATGAAATATTGTTTTAAAAAAGTGCTCTCAAATGGCGCGTTAGAGCTGCAATGAACAGAATGCCACCAAAGACGACCGACTGAATGATGATAGAAGAAGGCGCAGATACCTTGAATATTGACAACATACTCAGGCTCCACACACACACACACACACACACACACACACACACACACACACACACACACACACCGGGAAAACTTACGCGCATTAGTTCATACATACTGAAAAAACCTAACTGTTCAAACCACAGCTCCTGTTATCCCTCGACTATCATCATTATTACCCTCATAAAGAAAAGAAACCTCAAATTCTGTAGACTCTTGATACTCTGCTTTCAAGGTGACCTCAGTATGAATACCACTCCTAATTATGGCAAGTTGTACTCGGTCTACATATCGGTCACACAGCTTTTGCGAGCATCATCGTTGGAGGGATGTAACAGTGGTCTCCCTCCAGATGGGACGCTCAGGTACCCTGTCTTCATGCGATTCAGCTGGTAATTATCCACAATACTACAGTCAGTGGGTGGTGTCTTTGTGACTCAGAAGCAGCTCAAATGTCTCGACACGTGCGTGACCTTATGGCGACCTGATATTGACAACTGCTCGTCCACTGCCACCTCTGGGATTGTGAAAGAAGGCACCTGAATGTCGCTGTGTATCGACGACTGCCGGGGAAAGCTCTGTAAGAGCAATGACATTGGAGGGACACAGTAAACATGACAGCAAGATATTCAACAAGTTTTTTTTAAGTATCCAATAAAAAAAGGTGCGTTACCACTGCTGTTCGGAAACACAAGATGAATGCTCACCTTGATGGCTTTCTGTAGGTTCTTCAAGGACGTTCGAACCACCTGGGTGAGGCGATTGAAGCGGATTAGCTCTTGACGCAGCACCGTATTCATGGACTCTTCGTAGAGTACCGGATATTTGTGCATCACCTGCATGAAGTACACGCGCGCACAGACCACACACACACACACACACACACACACACACACACACAACACACACACACAACAGAGTATGTGGTCAACTGGGACATGAAAACATGAACATAAACATGAAAAACTATCCTCAACTCGTACACTAGGCGATATTTAGCAGTTGGTAAAATCATACATTGTCGTCTTAGAGAGACACACGGACAGAAAAAGAAAGATGAAGGAGGTTACAAACAAGTGGAGACGGGGTGAGGGGGGCAGACAGCCACACAGACAGATACACAGAAAGAGGAAGAGAGAGAGGATTTGGAGGGTGTTGGAAGAGAGAGGGGCAAGGACAAAGCAAAGAATATTAGAAATGTGTTTACACAAGGTACGGCGTTCAAGTTGATTAATGTCCACTTCTGTCACTTAATTTCATTATGCCTGGGCTGTTGCGTTCTTGTTTTGCTGCTGTTGTTGTTGGAAGCTTTTATGTGTTTTGTTGTTGTTGTACGTGGTCTGTTTTCTCTGAAAGAAAGCACAAATCCGGGTCATATCGCGTCAATGCAGGTATTTGTTTTTCTTAAAACATGACAATAATCCACGACTGAATAAGGCAGATCGTTTTACTTTCCAAGACTTGGGGTTTTTACGGCCAGCATGGTAAAATAAAACTCTGCTACATCTGAACAGGATGTGGCTGTTCTACGCACGCCGTTTCTTGTCTCGTACCGTTTGGCTTCGAAAGTCCAAAACCGTAAGTGAACAAATTAAACTGCCACTGGGCCATTCAAGTTGTGACCTGTATTCAACGCTGGTGTATGAATGGATGTGGACTTTGTTGTTCTGTTACTTCGTGTCCTTTTCATGTCAGTTTTCTCGTTAGTATTGTAGTTAATCTGCCTGTCTGTCTGTTCACGAGTTTCTCATCTCTCACACTTTCACATTTTCAATAAGTCATTCATTTTCAAAAATGAAAATCAGTTTCAGTGTCATACTTATCACGCCGATTCTCTTTAATCAGTTTTTGGGTTCTGATTGACTGGACATGATTTCATCACTTCCGCCGGCGATGAGAATGCATGCTGCCAATGTATCATTAGTAAGCTAATTACAACGATGCATTTTCAACCACACAGTATTAGTAAGCTTATCATAGAAATACGCTCTGACCAACACATCATTGGTAAGTATATTTTCATGAATGCATTCTGCCGTATGCATTACTAGTCAACGTACTGCGTCCATGTCGAAGTCGGCGGGCAGTTTGGACTGAATGTCCGAAGCCAGGTCCTGGATCACCTCTGCCGACGACTTGCCCCCTCCGCCCGCTTGACGGGGCAGTGTCAGCAAGATACTGTCAAACAACTGGATCACAGGTATGCCCGTGTCACACACACACACACACACACACACACACACACACACACACACACACATGCGCGCACGAGCACGCAAACATATACACTCGCATACACATACGCACTCAGGCACACGCGCGCGTGAGCGCGCGCACACACACACACACACACACACACACACACACACACACACACACACACATCGCACGCACACGCGCATATACGTTTATTTAGACAACTACCTTCTGCGATACGAAAGAGTTCTAGAACACTTCATCTTGAGCACGATGTCATTTGATGCGAGGAAATGTGTTCTCACGATGTCATTTGATGCGATGAAATGTGTTCTTTTCAGCTACAAGTGATTTTGCACGACTCACATTAAACCTTTGATTTGAGACGATTAAATATTAGCGGAACTGAAGGACTGATATGCCAATGATGCATCTAGTGAAAGCATGCACGTATTGTGCTGACCTGCTTGGTTTCTTTCTTGTCCTTTGTGATGTCAGCGTTCTCGTGCAGCCCGAACACCTCCGGGTTAGGGTTCAGGGGTAAGGTACGGATGAACTCTACGTACCCGTCCACAGGCTTCTCCTCAGGGGCGTAATAAAGACCGCTCGAGGAGAATCTGTCGCCAATGACAAGGAACATGACATAGTGTACATGGTAAGGTAGACACTGATAACCTCACTTTGGGGAGGTGAACGCCTGCATGATCTTCATAAGAAACTGTGACAAAATCCGTCAAACCGTGTCCATACTTCACAGTACACGAGTCTATGTTATTCTACATCGTTATTTCTCTCTACATTCGTTTCAGAAAAAAAAATTGAACGGATTCTCCGCGTGTCACGTCAGGAAACTGAATTTCTTTTCTTTTTTTTTCTGCGTACACAGGCTGATACTCCTGCGGACACTCCCTGTATAGCCAGGCAGTGGAGTTTTGTGTGTATGACCCTTTTCTATCCCGCCATTAAGGCAGGCATACTCCATCTTCGGGGAAGGTGCATGCTATGTGCCACGTGTGATCCATACCAACGGCCAAACCCCCCCCCCCCCCCCCCCCCCCCCCCCCCCCGAAAGCCGGCGATGGACCCCACGTGGCGCAAGACGCCGCCGCGCGCGCTCACACACGGAACCCCGCTCACAGTCTCCACTCGAAGGACCGCGTCACCTTGTCAGGCCAGCCAGACATTATCATGTTGGCAACTGGGCACCTGTCTCGATGCAACTGTCAGACGCTGTCAATCAATTTGGTATTGACACGCCGTATCCTAAATGTAACTTCTATATCTTTTATTGTGTGCCTCTCCATAGACTTTAGTTCTGCACGTCGTATGCCTGTATCTCCCGCAGCATTTCGGTGGATCGGGGAGGCGAGAAATGACGGGGGGAGTATCGACCACCACTCTACAAGCTCAACTGGAAGGTGGACGTCCCACATGTTAGTCATCAAAGAAGAGCTTGACTGACAACATGCTCAACGGGACTGGTTTCATTAACTCTACCCTGTTGCGCATGACTGATCGAGGGGACAGGGTGGGACTCCTCCTGTACAGCCCATGGTATGCTATTGCTACGAACCGAAGCATCCCTTTGTGCCCACGTCTCTTTGTGCCCACGTCTCTATATGCCCAAACCTATGCCAGTGGGAGTTGTGGGTAGGTACCCTTTATATCAACAACCAAGCTGACCAGTGGTCAAGCAATGGTCAAAGTGACCAGTGGTCAAGTGATGGTCCCAGACTGACCAGTGGTCAAGCGATAGCTAAACTGACCAGTGGTCAAGTGATGGTCAAACTGACCAGTGGTCAAGCGATAGCTAAACTGACCAGTGGTCAAGCAACAACCAAACTGACCAGTGACAGTTTGACAACTGACCACTGGTCAGTTTGACCATTGCTTGGCCACTGGTAAGTTTGGCTATTGACATAGAGGATGCCTACCCGAAACTCCCACTGGCATACGTTTTGGGCACATAGAGACGTGGGCACAAAGAGACGTGGGCACAAAGATACGTTACCCGAACTACTGTTGTTAGATACAGCCAGGGCAGTGTTGATGTGCTACATGAACGAGGCGTAGCATGATGCTCTGACAGTGCATTCAAACCTGTGGAGGATAACTAGGCCATTACCACCACAGATACGAGATGCCGTTCTGGCTGTGTACAGAGGTAGACAGACACAGTACTGATGCGACTGCAGACAATATGACAGCGTAAAATACTGATTGGATGTCCATTTCAGGTTATGCGCATCGCTATTTCATTTCATAGTAACAGAATGCCAGATGGAGAGTCCGTTTCAGTAACAAAGACAATAAATAGCTATGGTATTGGAACAACCATGTTGAAAAAGGTATATTCATAGTGCTTGATCAATGCCACTACACACAAAGGAATTTACTTCCTACCATTACTTTAATTTTACGATGTTCATGATAGCCAGGCCAGGATTTTTAAAAATCTTTTCCACAACACAAGTCTGCACAGAAAAAACAAAACTTGAGACCATAAAGCAGGAGAAAAGGGATATACTTCTAAGAACACATAATGACGGTCTTTCGAAAAGGTGGCGGATTTTATAGAGTCCTTTCCCCAGTCCTACTCCAACCACCCAAACTATCCTCTCCCCCACCTGTCCGCCCGACTCTTCTGTCTCGCAGGGTATCACTCAGTAGTATACACCTTCACTGTCTTGTCTGCTACCAATAACAACAGATTCATTCTCTCTCTCTCTCTCTCTCTCTCTCTCTCTCTCTCTCTCTCTCTCTCAGCAGTGTCTGTTTGCTAACACGATTTACAGACGAGCATTTACCAATAGTAGCTGTACTGTGTTTTTTTTTCCAAATGCCCGTCTGCGTAGCTAAAGATAAGAAAGGTCGTTGGTCGAAAAATGAAAGTAATAACACACACACGCGCGCGCGCGCGCGCGCACATATACACTCCTCCCCTTTCTTTAAATGGTCGTTTTTAAATTTAAATTATGTTTTGATTTCCTTGTCTTAAGTTGGAGGGCTTTTCCTTCGTTCACACTGAAAATCACAAAAAAATCCCTGATTGGGATGGGTTACAGATTGGACTTTGCTTCCCAAGCACGTGTTAACGGAGTAGGCCTACTGGCTTACAGCAGTCAGTCAGTCAGTCATCGTGCCAGTGTCTATCGCTTTGTACCTTTCTTTCAGCATTTGTAAGCAACAAGCGAACATCATCTGGTAAACAATTCTTCGGTGCGGTGCCCTAACGACTCTTCAAAGAAGTAGGACAGAAAAAGCATACATCGAAAAACAGGTAATTAAGACCAAGACAAACACCTTTAATACAACAAAAGACCACAAAGTGATTACCACACAGGCGAAGATTAGAGCAGAACGTGGTGAAATATGGCCTTGTGTGACATGATCAATGAGGAAGAGAACAGACAGAGACTGGGCTGAGAAAAGAGCATGGACTTGTAGCTGTGGTCCGTGATGATGTCCTTGGTGTAGAAGATGGCCAGGAGAGACATCAGCAGCCGGCGGTCCTTGTCGTCCGTCACTCGACCCCCGTAGTTACACTCCCCCGTCAGGTAGCTCAGGGCAGGCAACTGTAAATCCTCGTAGTCGTTCAGGAACATCTGAAATATCATCATCCATCATCATCATCATCATCAACATAATCATCATCATCATCATCATTACTATTATTATCATTATTATTATTTATTATTATTAAGCAGCTGTAATTCCCCATACACATTCGGAAATACTTGAAAATCAGCATTATCATCACCATCCTGGTACTTCGGAAACGTCTGAAGTGAGATACAGTCAATAACAGTTATCATGAACTGCATGATATATGAGATCTTTCTCGAACGGTAATGGGTGTAAAGCGCTTTAAGAATGGACGGAGAAAAAGAGGCACGAAAGAAAGGATTGAAATAAAAATGGGGTAAAAAAAAAGAAAGTCCAATTCAAAAAGTCAAAAGTCGATGACAAAAGGAATGATATTTCAGTTGGCATAATAACAATATCAGTATTTGACTTCGTGTTGTGACTTGTCAATAATTTTGACAAACGTATTCGACTGATAAATCGCTATTTTCTTTCAGATTAGTGTCTAAAGAACACTCAGAGAAACAGATGATCGACTACTGTCACTGCAGTCGCACTAGCTGCCTCAGCTGTGCATGCATTTTCATTGAGACTGGCATATTTAGTATCAACACAGCAAGCATACAATGGCACTAACCTAACCATCATCATGTGTACACAATCTGACGTAAACATCATCACACACGCAGACAGTCACTCGAAGAGGAAAGGGTGCCAAAACGTGCTTTAGTATCCTTCGCTGATAATGCAATTTTAATTGAGTGAGACAGGTAGAAAGAGGGAGTAAGGGTGGTGGGGGTGGAGAACAGGGAAAAGGTTCGAGGATGGTAGAAGATGGGGGGGGGGGGGGGGGGGATACAGGTGGTGAGAGACAAAGCGGGACTGAGAGAGATACTGAAAAACAGGGAGAAAGAAAAATGAGATATTCAATGTAAGCTTATTTTTCAAACCCGTTCAAATCGATTCCCTCACAAACATGTAAGCACCATGCCGCGAATTAATGCTTGGGAGAAAGAATCCAAAGCGCTGATTGAAGGACTAAATAAACGCTGGTTATACCAGCATTTGCCGCATGCTGATCCGGAGGTCCGACTCATTAAACTCGTAAGGAATGTTCCAGCCCAGTGGACCAAACTTGCGTCGTTCCTGCACCATAGCGTGGAAGAAGCACAGGCCAAACAGCATCTTATGGAACGTTTTGGGCTGTCTCACAGGGTGCAAACACGTGATCACACACGCACACGCACACCACGCACACAGACACACAGACACACAACACACACACACACACACACACACACACACACACACACCATGATACATATCTGATATTTGCTGGTCTGAAAAAGGTATTTCATTTCAGAAAGTTTCGTTTGATTTAAAAGTGAAAAAATCAGTCTGCAGACTGGCATAAGTTAAGGTAACAGTGCAGTGTAGCGCAGTCTCTCGTCTATTTCTTGTTCAGCTGGAAGTATCAACTTTTAATTCATTGTGTTCTTTGACATATGACAACGTTAATTTTCAAAATTATACTGTATTCTCCTGTTAATACTACCACTTGTTCAGTTTCCACATTTATGTGCTTTCAAAGAAACTGTTGCAGCTTGTCACAAACAGACAACTGATCGTTAAAAACATGGATTTAGCTGATCACCTCCTAATCAATACATTATAATAATCAATACATTATAATAACAACACTTTAGCTGTATTAACAAAATATGAATGAACAGAAAACTAGAACGATGGTACGTTAAAACTGTTGTTTTCACCGATGGTCGCTATTGATCCAGTGAATCCTTCCAAAGCCATTAATATATGTCCAATCTATTTTCAATCCTGTCAATTTCTCCATGGCGCTTGGTTCAAGCCCAGGTCAGCTGGGCTATAAACAAACCAACACACTTTCAGCGTTAACGAGCGTCCAAAATTCATCAGCGTATAATGTATAATAATAACATCAGGCATCGCAATCGAGCGTTGTTAGTGCCTGAAAACATACACTATTTGCTTACGCATGTATAGGTAGCCTGTCCATGTTATCTGGAACGCACAGGAATGATACGTAGCTTCAACATATGGTTAATAAAATATCCGAGCACAATCCCACGCTTGTATGACCCAAGAGTGCGTAAACAGGTCGCATACTTTTGTGTGTGTGTGTGTGTGTGTGTGTGTGTGTGTGTGTGTGTGTGTGTGTGTGTGTGTGCGTGTGTGTGTGTGTCCCACCTTCTGTGTCACCTCAGTGGCAGTGCAACCATGCCGCTCATTCCGTCCACAGCCACAGCCCAGTCAGTCCCGCCGCAGCCCCGGCATCAGCAATCCACAGAGAGCAGTCAATGTCAAGCCGTCAGGTAGCAACCCACCGGAGGAGACACTGCACTGCTGCCGAGTCACTTTGATAGTGTTCACTGGCGCATGTTCTGATCCAGCATATGCAGGATACCACCTACTAAGCCCCCTACTGACGACAATAATTGCTTAGTCGCGGAACCGGCGTGAGTGAGCTCTCCCTCCGGACGGCACCACCACGTCCGTCCAACGACAGTCCCCATGGACTCGCCAATACGGTGATCGCGACGGAACCAAACCAAGGCCACAGTCGTGGAGAGGACATCTGAGGTCACCATGATAGCAGGGCAAGAAGAGCCACAGAATTTGACCTTTTTTTCATGCTGATCAACGAAAATGAGGAGGATGAAGATGCTGCTACGGATTTTCATGTTGGTCTGAAACTACATGACAGGGCTGTACTCTACGCTTCCTTTCATAATATATCCTGGCGTCAACCAGGCCTGAGATATACAGACATCTGCAGTGCTGGTCAGGAAATTTGAGCAACACTCTCAGAGGCGCATCCATTAAGTGGATGAAAATCGACTATGTGGTCCCAGTCTTCCGAACTGAGCCCGCAGCAAACTCAACTCTGGGTAGGAGCCGGTCGGGGCAGAAAAGTCCCACATGACTCTGATGGGAATCGAACCCACGACTTCCCAGCCGGGAGTCCGCAACGCTGACCACTTCGCCACGGCAGCTGGTATGTCACATACTTACCAAGCAAATTTTCGCTGTCGCATTACAATAACTTTCATCCCAAAATCGCATGGAAATCTTTTTTGTCCTTCGCAATACGCTTGTACTGATGAACAGATCTTGTGACGAGCGTCTTTCGAGCTACACTCACCTTGTTACAGCCGGAGAAGAAGGCAGGGTCCGTGATGGGGTCATTCAGGTATGACCTCAACAGGTTGGACCGCAGTCCTTTGGGAGGCTCGTTGGTCATCTTCACACCTGAGTAAATAAGGCAGTCAAAGCAGAGAGGCACATGGGGAAAGGATTTATCCGCCTGACAGACCTCATTTTGAGAAAAGTGAAAAAAGAGGTACAGGGAGGAGAAAGAAAGGACGGTGGGGGGGGGGCGAGTCCAGGTGAGAACGGACAAAGAGGCGAGAGGGGTGGAGGAACTGCGTTGTCCTATTATGAAGCTTATAAACAATGCTTCTCTCTCTCTCTCTCTCTCTCTCTCCTGCTGTGTACGCGCGTGTCAAGTCATTTACGGCTCAAAACCACAAAGAATTTCTATTTTTAAAAAACTGTTTAAAGACCAATATTGAGCAACGCTTTAAGATGTTATCAGCGATTGAAATAAATGTCCAGTAGACACATCGAAGAGAAAGAAAGATGTAAGGAACATTTAGAAAGAACACGTAATAGAGAGAGGAAAAACAGCCAAAGATAGGAAGGAGCGAGAGACACATATACAGAGAGAGAGAGAGAGAGAGAGAGAGAGAGAGAGAGAGAGAGAGAAGCATGGATACGAATTCTTTCCTATTGAGAGTAAACGGATACACTTACACCTTTTAATTACCATGCCCTCATTAAAAAATTTCAGGAAAAAAAGAAAGAACATTGAAAAACAAAATATACTGAACTTCAAAATAAGCAATGTCAAAGAGACGTGAAAGTACACACACACACACAAACACACACGCACGCGCGCGCGCGCCACACACACACACACACACACACACACACACACACACACACATACACACACACCACTGTGAGAGACAGACAGACAAAGGCAGAGACTGCGATGATGTAAAGGCACAGTGAGAAAAGACAAGAAGACTCGTCACCATTTTGCAGGATGGAGACGGGGAATTGGTCAGAAGGATAACTGGTCAGCCACAGACGGAAGGACTTGTGAGTGGTCTCTGGCACTATGTTCTACAGTATCGTGCGTGCGCACAACACACACACACACACACACACACACACACCACACACACACACACACACACACACACACACACCGCGCACGCACACACAACACACACACACACACACACACACACACACACACACACACCACAACACACACACACACACCACACGCACGCACCAACACACACACACACACACACACACACACACACACACACACACACACACGGAGGTCATAGTCAGAACCAGATAGGGACTAAAAACACTTGCTAGGTAGTGTCTTGTGCAGGAAACGTTTTTTTTTTATCCATTTTGAAATGGTAAATAAACAAAGATGCCACTTTATCAGTCGATGCACATGTCATCACACTAATCTGTGGGTGTCTAATAGGTCGTACAAGTATTGACATATAACCGTAACTTCCTCAGTTTTAGTTCGTTTTTAAGGCCCGGCCGATCACACGCGGGCTTTTCATGGTTGTCGCTATGAACACAGAAAATGTTCTGTCCCGAACAAAGCAACAAGTACCACATACTATTTTCATAGATATGTGCAGTAGTTTATAACATAATAGCTAGTGTCATAGTTCAGGTAAATAAAACCAGGTCGTGTTGAAAGTGTTAGTAATTCCAGAATACTTTCATCCCTGGAAAATAAAACCTTGAAACATAAAAGGACAGTCAAACAGAACAAACATGTATGAAGTATATAGGCAAAAAGACACTCTAGAATGGACAGGTAGTGTCCCATCTAAATCGTGTTTACATTTTCAGTATCTAGGTTCGGGATTACAACAAAAGAGCTGGCATGTCATAAACAGTGATAAGAGAAACAAATACAAAGACCTGACAGAACACAGACAGAAGAATGGCCTAAAACTGTTGAAAACAATGGGCGGCATCGACACTTATGAACAACGAAATTAAAGGGCATTGTCAAAGACAGTAAATTGAAAGAAGAAAATTACATGCATAGAATTTCTGGAGGGCAATGCAATTTGTAATTAAATATCGTTCGCCATTCTTTGTGGGCCGTCACTTTCTCTGTCAAAAGAGAAACAGATTGCAGCGATTCTGAAAACAAGGCAAAATATGAATGAACACTCAAAACAAGGTGCAAAGTAATTCTGATTTAATACACAATACAAATTAGACTGGTGAGTTTGAAAGATTTTCATTCTGACTGCGATCTTGGAGGGTTTTATTTATATCCGTTATTTGTAACACCTGAAGAAGACATAATTGTTGCAAATTTGCATGTGTATTAGACAAGCGCTATTTTCCACCTATTTTGTGTGCTCATTTATTTATTTTTTGCTTTTTTTCTGTCCGAGGTGATTGTATAGGGCACAGTAGAATGTATGATAAGCAGTGGCTGATAAATACAGGGTGGATACATCGAATAATGAACTTGGCCTTATCCTCCACACTGCTGGACATGATTGAGGATGTATAAACACACGTACTTGACTTTTCTAGACAATGTACGACCAATTACGTAAATAACATAGATATGCTATGAAGTCAAAGGTACATGTCTACGCATGCGGTCACACACTTTGATACAGGTGCTCAAAGAATCATACAACTTTCATAACAGCTGTCGCAATTACGAACTGAGCAAGTCTCGATCTTGAAGGCAAGATCCAACCCATTGACAGAGAAATACAAAAATTAAAAAAAGACAGTGCAATGTTTCAAAATACAACTTACGTACACAGACTGAAATAAAACAACCATCGGAACAAGAAAAAGCGGCCATGAAGACACAGATGCAGGTTAAGTATAACAAAAATAAGAACGACCCATAATGTGACGTCAAACAGGGCACGCCAGGCGTGTGCTGACCTCCTCACAGATTTTCTCCAGCATCGGCATCCAGCTGGTGGCCAGGTGGCAGTTTTGCAGCACAACCCATGTTCCGTTTTTCAGGGCGTTCTCGATCATCTTAGCAGCTATCGGCCCCTGATCCATCACACATCCCCATATGTCAATAAATCATCAATCATTTAGGCAGCTACTGGCCCCTATCAACTGCAACACTTGTCATTTTGGAAGTCTTTCATCAATCATATCAGGCGCTGTCTCTCACGCACTTGTAAACTTGAATCATAATACAATCACATTATTCGTTACCTCTTTCATGTTTTTTTTTCAGGTGTCATCTACCATCCTTATGTCCAGTATATATTATCTGTCGGTGCATGGCTGCAAATCAGCTGTTGTTCCTACTAGCCCACTGGTGGATCGTAATAGCCAATCATCTGCCAGTATGAAAGCAATCGCACATTTGTTCGTACTCTCATGAACAGTGACGGGTACCTAACACACACACACACACACACACACACACACACACACACACACATACACACACAAAACCGTCCCTGGCAACAAACAAACAACCAGTACCTGGCCCTGGCCCAAGGAGATGGTCTGGATCCGCTGACCAGTGTAACCCTTGTCGCCCCCAAACTTGAGCAGGGCAGCCATAGGGTCGGCGCCAGGAGACAGCACAAAGATGAGGGCGCGCAGCAGTGGGAGTCAGCAAATGAACCCGGCAGGTCAAAGGTGGGCGGCTCAATGAAAGAACTCCCAAGTGTTTTCACGATGTAGTCCTGCACTGCCGGCACCATTTTGTCCGGACGCAGGGTACGCAGAACCACCATGTAATCCATACCCGTCAAGGCAGAGAATGGTCCTGGCAGGAACTGGGTGTGTGGTGACGGAGAGTCGTAGAACTCTTTCCAACAGTTCGGGTTCTCCTGCACATCTGCACATCCCACACGCGGCCTGTCACAGCCTAATCTGCCAAAACATCCACAATACCTCAATACGCCCGAATGAACTATTTGACTGTCCCATTCGGATAGAGGTTGAGGTTGGGGGTGGGGGTGGGGGGGGGCTGAGCTGCCAACGCCAAGGAACAGTTTCGTCACTTCTCATCTTCATAAATGAGTTTGATTAGACGACTAAAACAAACTGCAGCATTACTGAAATCAAGTCAAAATACACCAAAAAAAAACAACATAAAAACAGCGCAGGGAAACGCTCACTTGATCAACAATAGAAACCGACTTTTGTTAAGTATGTCTTCTCTTAACGTCACAAATAGCAGACATTAAACTATGCACGAAAGAGAATTCCCAAGACGGCTGTCGGCAGCAGAATTAAGCGATTTCAGAAAGAAAGCCGGAGAAAGGAAAACAGTCAAACCAGGGAAGCAGGAAAAGAGACACCAAGAGGGAAGCTTTGCAGCTATTTCCATATCGCCTGCGTTTTGATGGAGGGTTTTTCACATCACTCTTCGGCGCGATAGTGGAGCGCCCAGCCTTGGGGACAGACATTGGCTAGCTGCTGACCCCTTCTTTCCCTGTCTTACAACTTACACTCATGTTCCGAATGTATATGTATGGAATTCACATCACACTGTTGTCACATTCCACCACTTTGCAGTCTTACGTTGAAAATACTCGGTACACATTTCCACCCTCTCATCCACCCCTCCCTCTCTCCTCTGTTCCCGCTCTGTTTCTGAACGATTGTCACTTCTTCAATTCTCTTTGTAACCTTGTCATTCTCCTGCCTGTAGTTCCAGGGGAAGTACTGATTTGTGCGTGTTAATGTCCATTATTTGTGACGTTTGAAGAAGACATGTTCTGTGGAAAATTCCTCCCTCATGTTTTTTTATATTTGTTTTATTCTGAATTAAATAAATGTTACTTTGTTCTTTGTGCTTCTTTATTTCCATGACGGTTTCACTTGACCATTATCTATTCTAGCCATTCATATAAGAAAAAAACAGTTCAATAATGCCTTTAGCTCTACACAACTTGGTATCATTCCTCAATACCTATTTGTGTCTACATTCGCTGCATCTAAAGAAATACACACGGCAATTTTTTTTTCAAGCATACCAGTCCTTCCATCTTCTTTGTTTGGAATAATGTAATGATAGCCAAATGGAAACCTCACGCATGATAAGAATTACCGTTCAATGTTGTAAATAAACCCCGCAGTTCTATTAGCCCATCTGCATTCAGCCAGACGATTTCGTCTCACCCACACACAAATACAAAATATTTGCAAAAACCCGGTCAATACTCTCCATGGACTTTCACCTCTGTTTGACACACATCCCACGCGCGTGCGCAAATGTACACTCAAACAGGGACATGTGCGTATATCTACTCGTTACTCCCGAGTGTGTGTGTGTGTGTGTGTGTGTGTGTGTGTGTGTGTGTGTGTGTGCGCGCGCGCGCGCGCGCGCGCGAGCTTGAGAGAGAGAGAGAGAGAGAGAGAGAGAGAGAGAGAGAGATAGAGAGAGCGTGAATGCGTACGTTCAGAATGCTTACATACGTATGCATGTTTCTGTGTGCTTATGTACATATCTCCGTGCTTGTGCACATACGCACATGTGTATACGTATGTACGGATGACGTTCTTCGACTACGTGTGTATGCATATGAAATTGCACGCCTTACATCCGTATTCCAGTGTCCACACTAAGTGTGTATATCAGTGTGGACGTGCAGTCATAAAAGAATACATGATAGAGGGTGGGTAATTTTGCATGAGAGCATGTGTGGCTGTAATATTATGTGTTTTCCCCGAGTAAAAAAGTGCGAGTGTGGAGGTAGCAGACGGCCGCAATATGTGGAAAGGCCAGAGGTTAGGAGAAAGAGGCTGACGCTGCATGAATCCCTCAAGTGCCGGCAGGTTGGAAGCTCGGACCATCTCCCCCCAGGCCTTGTCGGTCAGCCACTCGGGGGCGGGGTTGGGGTAGGGGTTCTCCAAGGCCACACCGCCTGTCAGCAGGAACCGCCACACCTCCTCGTCAATCTTGCCTCTGGTCGTAATCACACCGGACACACACACACACACAAAACACAACACACACACACACACACATATATATATTATATATATATATATATATATATATATATATAAAGCTAATTCATCATATCAATTTAAGGTGCTTAACTCAAACACTAAAGGATATGCCAACACAAATTACAGTCTAACGCCGTATCAATGCACGGCCAGTATGGAAACACCAATACGGAATCCAGCACCACAGTTTCGGTCAATGTTTCTCGCTACGTCCGCAGGATGCACAAAGGGCTTTGATTAGCCAGCCCTTCATACTCATGCGCATAGAATATCTAAATATAGGCAATAAAGTCATGTGCAAAGTACAAACACACAATGCTTATGATACATCTTACATGAGGTTTCATGCTGCACAGGAGCTGGATGTCGATGGATACAAACTGATGGTATAAATGATAAATCTGTCTGATCTGGTGGTGACTCATGGCAGAAGGCAACTGAGTCGGGAGAAATTGTGACTTAAGGCAGACAGCAAGCGAGTCGAGAGAAATGTGAGGTGTGTAAGGAAGCAACTGCATGTGTGAGACCTGGGTAGTATCTCGCAGATGTGCAACTCTGTGAGATGCGAACAGGAGAAAATGACTAAGGCACGTGAGAAGAGAGACAGACATTATCAGAGATCGATACTGGACTCGGATGTTTATGTCCATGAGTGACTGATACGGGCCGCATGTAGACATTACACTGTGGTGTGGCCTTTGTGAAGAAAATCTGTTTCAAATGTTTAAAACCTTCGGTTGCAAACATTGGCCATCTAACCATATTTCTGATGCAGTGGGCTAACCCCCGGATTGGCTGCTTTACAATTATTATGCATATCGCATGGTCAGTGTGACTTCTACACAGACGTTGTACGTCAAAAGTATAATTATACCTGGGCGCTATTCACTGGAATACATTAAGACAGGACTTTGATTTGCTAAAATAAATAAATAGCACACACCTGTATGAATGCATCAAATACTTAAGTGTTTTGAAAAGTTCAGCGCTTTTAGGCAAATATACAGAAATTCACATATGTAGTTTACGGACATAGAAAAGATACAGCCATAGACCTGGAGACCGGATTGAGCTCTCCACAAAATCTTCATCGTCTACACTGTTGAAAAAACAGTGGTGCCAGTGTGAAAAAGGGTGGATGAAGCATGTCTTTAGTTCACTTACTGTCCTTTCTGAATGCCCTGGTGCCAGGGTGGATGAAGCAGTGTCTTTAGATCACTTACTGTCCTTTCTGAATGCCCTGGTGCCAGGGTGGATGAAGCGGTGTCTTTAGTTCACTTACTGTCCTTTCTGAATGCTCTGGTGCCAGGGTGGGTGAAGCAGTGTCTTTAGTTCACTTACTGTCCTTTCTGATTAACCTGGTTGAAGGGTGGGTGAAGCAGTGTCTTTCGTTCACTTACTGTCCTTTCTGAATAACCTGGTGAAAGGATGGGTGAAGCAGTGTCTTTAGTTCAATTACTGTCCTTTCTGAATGCCCTGGTGAAAGGGTGGGTGAAGCAGTGTCTTTAGATCACTTACTGTCCTTTCTGAATGCCCTGGTGAAAGGGTGGGTGAAGCAGTGTCTTTAGTTCAATTACTGTCCTTTCTGAATGCCCTGGTGAAAGGGTGGTGAAGCAGTGTCTTTAGTTCACTTACTGTCCTTTCTGAATGCCCTGGTGAAAGGGTGGGTGAAGCAGTGTCTTTCGTTCACTTACTGTCCTTTCTGAATAATCTGGTTGAAGGGTGGGTGAAGCAGTGTCTTTAGTTCACTTACTGTCCTTTCTGAATGCCCTGGTGAAAGGGTGGGTGAAGCAGTGTCTTTAGTTCAATTACTGTCCTTTCTGAATGCCCTGGTGAAAGGGTGGGTGAAGCAGTGTCTTTAGTTCAATTACTGTCCTTTCTGAATGCCCTGGTGAAAGGGTGGGTGAAGCGGTGTCTTTAGTTCAATTACTGTCCTTTCTGAATGCCCTGGTGAAAGGGTGGGTGAAGCAGTGTTTTTAGTTCAATTACTGTCCTTTCTGAATGCCCTGGTGAAAGGGTGGGTGAAGCAGTGTCCTTTAGGTCACTTACTGTTCTTCCTGAATGCCCTGGTGAAAGGGTGGGTGAAGCAGTGTCTTTAAGTCACTTACCTTTATTTCTGAATGCCCTGGTGAAAGGGTGGGTGAAGCAGTGTCTTTAGTTCAATACTGCCTTTCTTTTGAATGCCCTGGTGAAAGGGTGGGTGAAGCAGTGTCTTTAGGTCACTTACTGTTCTTCCTGAATGCCCTGGTGAGAGGGTGGTGGAGCAGTGTCTTTAGTTCACTTACAGTTCTTCCTGAATGCCATTGCAGGGTGGTGAAGCATGTCTTTAGTTCACTTACTGTCTTTCTGAATGCCACGTCCAAGTGAAGAGAAAGCAGTTGTCCTTCTCAAACAGGGATCGACTTATGCCCTTTCTGAATCCCCAGCCCCAAGGAAGGAGAAAAGCATTTTTGCCTTCTCAAACGGGGCGCACACATTGCGGTAAATGCTCTTGGTAAAATGCGTGTTGATATTCTTGATGCGAGCTGCCACGTTGTCTGATTTTGCACTCTGTTCAATAGACTGAAATCACAAGAGAATAGTACGCAACTCTACAAGGCTGACAATGCTGTTTACTATATTTATCTCTATGCACCACTATGACAAGCAACATTCAAACAATGCATATGATAGGAAAGTTCGCTCTGTGTGGTTTCTGGTTTCAACATTCTGATGAAACACTCGGGACGGATCAAAGACACGTAAGTAAGCTTGAAACTGGAAGGCACCAAACGCAGGCAATATAAGAGTAACATGACGCCATAGAAAAGCTAGAACAACATAGCACACAACAGCTTACACAACACATGACTTTTGATGACGGGAAGAAGACGATTTGGAAGAGCAGGAAAACAGGTGTTGAAAAGAAACGGAGAATGCAAATATCCAAAGGACAATGACTCACTAATAGCTTATGACGAAAAACTAAATCAGGACTGTGCACGGATCATAAAACTTAAATCTGAATATCCACCAGATCTGAAGAAAAAAGAATGTCGGGCGTACGGCATTTTATGCCGATACACTGACCGTACTTCACCAACAGACAGAGTTTGATAAATCATTGATCACAGTGTCTTTACAGCGGCGAGATATTGTTAATCATACTTAAGATTGCGACTTACCAGCAGGTGTAGGTGATGAACCGAATTGTTATCCTGACCAATCGACAGACAAGATGAACAAAGTAATTAACGTGGCCAACCAGTTGGTAGAGACAAACGGACGGGTGAGTTGTCACCATGCTCCATAAGCAGGTAACCGGTGAGTAACAGCTGATTGATCACCACGACTGATCAGCAGATAGATTTGATAAAGTCATCGGCATGATCTACACGTTGGTTGAGATGGTTAAAGTGAGTGATCACGATGACTTAAAAACGGGAAGAGAAGTGAAACTATGTGGTCATATCTTAACGGTAGGTGGAGGTAATGAAGTGCAAAGTAGTCAGTTTTGTCAGGCATGCATGAACAGTCCGTGTAAACTACACAACATTACCTATGTCACGAAACGTCAACAGACAGGGCTTACAGCTAGATGGGTGAATGAATGAATTAATAACTAACCTGCACATCAACCCATTGGCTGCGCTACCACCACAGTTTGTGTATGTGTGTGTGTGTGTGTGTGTGTGTGTGTGTGTGTGTGTGTGTGTGTAGGTATGTGTGTGTGTGTGTGTGTGGTGTGTGTGTGTGTGTGTGTGTGTTGTTAGTTATTGTATGCGTGTGCTTGTATGAGCGCTCTTGTATCCATGCACGTTTGCGAATGTGCAAGTGTGTTTGAGTGTGTGTATATGCCTGCACGTATGGCGCATGTACATGTGAGTGCCTGAATAAGCGTGTTTACATACGGTTGTGCGCGTAGGGATGGTTGTTCAAAAGATGATGTAAATCATTGATGAAGAAAAATAATATATTAAATAGATAGAGTAAAAGAAATAACTTTTATTCAAAATTTTTAAAGAAAATATAACATCAATGTACAAGAATAGATCGTAAATTAAATAATAACAAAAACGGTTGACGCCATTGTCAAGTCTTTAGCCTAGTGGTGATATATAGTTTGAAATCTTTGTGACTTATCATCAGGTACAAGCCGAACTGAACGGACGATCGCCGTGACTTACCAGCAGGTAGAGGTTGATGAACCAGACGAGCGAGTACTGATACATGGGCTCAATGTTGGCCAGGTCCGAGATGCAGAAGAAGAGAACGGAAGAGTGGACGGCCACGGGTCTGTAGCTGTCGCGGGTCTCGTCAATCAGTTTCTCCGTGGACGCTGCGACCTCCTGTTTGGCCGAGATGTCCTCGGACAATACTTTGGAGGAGGACAGGATCTGTATGGCGGCTTCGTCCTCCAGGATGTTCCCCTGAAAACAACCGACTGTCGAGTAGTTCTGGACGGAGAACCGGGCGGAGTCTAGAGGAGATTGAGAGATTGTGGGACGTGTGGAATACAAGGAGGGCGAAGGGAGTGGTTCACTGCTTGTTTCCCTTGCTTTTGGTCTTGTCTGAACTTAGTGTTGGGAAAAGCGTGAACGTCGGTGGACTGAAGGTATCAGGCCTTTGCGTTATTAAGAGGACATACGTTACAGAGCTCGTTTTTTAATTTTGCCATGTGGGTGTGTGTATGCAACAAATGTTTGAACAGTGTATTACTGAATGACACCAGCAAAAAATAATTTTAAACACAGTGGTAAAAGTGAGAAGCAGATGGCAGAAGAAGTTTCCGCTCATCGGCCATTTTGGGTACGGGCTTGACTATACACGTTACACCACATCTGTTCAACCATAAACCCAAAACGCGTGAACGGATATTATATCGGTAAATTGATAAATAGATTGAATTAGTATGAATGAATACAAAAATCAAGGATACTGCGATGATCCTATAGCATTTTCATTGTTTGTACATCAGACCACCGGCTTCTTAAACGAGGTGACTTAGCAAGTGCGTGACCTATGCCTTTCTGCCTCCAAGCAGTGGCTTGGTTATTGTCAGACTAGGCAAACAAACAGAGAGTCAGGTCAAAGAACAGAACAATTCATATGAGCCGAGAAAGGGAGCACTGACCTGCGAGGAGGAGAGCACTTCGAGAATCTGGTCTTCGATCTCTTTGAGCTGTTTCTGGTTGCTGGCGCTCTCTAAGATCAGCTCGTTCTTCTTCTCCTCCAGCTCTGGCTTCTCCCGGGCCGCCACCATGGCCAACAGCTGGTCCTGCAGTCCTTGGGGCGTGATCATGAAGTTCAGCAAGCAAACCTGCAACACATAAACAGGAATCATTTTCACACACACACACACACACACACACACACACACATGCTCGCATATAGATAGATAATAGATAGATTGATAGACAGACAGACAGACAGACAGATATAGAGAGATACATACTGGACGAAATGTACACATGCTCTCTCTCTCTCTCTCTCTCTCTCTCTCTCTCTCTCTCTCTGGCTACGCTTCTACATCAGTTATGCACGCGTAAAAGTTTTCTGAGTTCTGAGCTCTCTCTCTCTCTCTCTCTCTCTCTCTCTCACCACACTCCCCACACACACACACACACACACCATCAATACCATCATCATTATCATCACCATCATAATCATTATGTGCGCATGCAAATACTCTCATACACAAAGAGCTCAATGGTGCAAGGATGACGTTCAGCCGGCTCACACCTGCAACAACAGTGGTGGGAGATTTGGCCACACATTCACACCCAATAAGCACGCTTGGTATGTGCGTTCACGTATATATGAACAGTAACACGCACACATCAAATCCACACACACACACACAACACACACACTATTTCTCTCCTCTCTCTGTCAGCAGCACACACACCCACACCACACACACACACACACACACACACACACACACTATCTCTCTCCCTCTCTCTATGCAGCACACACACACACACACACACACACACACACACGCACACGCACACTAATAACTGAAGCTTTCTGGGTCGTGGTGACATGAGGAAAGCATCCCCCCTTCTTCCCTGTGATTCTCTTCTTACCTCTCGTCCTTTAATGTGCTGATTGGCATATGCACACCAAAAAAAAGCAGAACGAACAAACAAAAATCTGCAGCAATACACTTTATAAGGGCAATCAGCAATGAGTTCAGGTTAACACTGAAACAAACAACATGCAGCGGTATACCTTGACAGACACTTCTGGCAGGTAATGTGGGTTTCGCAGCCTGGTGGTGATGTACAGCTTGAAGTCTTGGGAATATTCTATGACGTTGTCACCAAGGCGGATGTAGTCGACACCCTGCTGCCGGAAGATAAGCTTCTGCAGCACTGGGTCCAGGATGGGGTCCAGCTCCTCACCTACGTTCTCCAACAGCACTGGGGTGCCAAACTGGATGGAGTTCTCCAGGTACGCATGTAGTTGGCGTCCGACAACTTGATGATGCCAAGCTTGTTCTCCTTCTCCAGGTGTTTGATCCACTTGTTGGCCTGACCTGCAACCACCACTACGTGTAAGGCAGCTTGTAACGTGGCCTTCAAATGTGACCCAAGAATGTGTTAGGAAGCTTGTAATATGGCCTTACAAAGTACCAGGAACTTTATTATATGGCTTTAAAATGTGTCATGTAGCTCGTCGTGTGGTTTTAGAATGCGTCAGGTAGCTTCTATGTTTTCTCAATGCATCAGGAAGTTCGAGACCTTTGTTTCTGAAAATGTCAGAATTGTTTATAATATTTGCTTCAACTGTGCTATTTCAATACTAGCTTCAAATGTATCAGGAAAAGAAGAAGAAGAAAATGGTGGAAGAGTGCACTCACCAGGGTTTGAGTATGGTGATCGGGGGAACAAGAAGGAAAGCAAGCTTTCTGCTCATAGAGCTGTCATCGGGCTTAGAGTTAGTGGGTGACAGAGACAGATCTTATATGAGGACTGACAATAAAAAGAAGAAGGAATGAACAGAGCTCAGAGACAAAAGGAAGTTAACTGGGGTTAAGCAGTGAGTAGGAATCATGAGCAAATTAAAGTAGAAAGCAAGGCCTGTTAAAAAAAAGGGGGGGGGGAGGATTAGTAGAGAAGGGGAAGGGGTGCCTGAAGCTCAGCTGCTGTCACTCTCTGGTGTTCAGGCCAGCAGGGGCGAGGGTCCCCAGTCGTGCGATGATGGATGACTCCATAAAGAGGCGATAGAGTCCACTGGACCGGTTCTGCCAGACAGCAGCCACTCTCGCATGGGTGAAGTTGTATCAGGAAACCTACGACACTGGCTATAGAACGTGTCAGGAAGTTAGTATCATGATTTTATGATAAGATAAAAGCTTGTGATATTGAACGTGTCTGGAAGACCGTACCGTAAGGCCATGGAGTATGTCCACATGCCTGTTGCATTCTTCTTCAGATGTGTCAGAACATCTGGTAGAATGGGCGCTACATTTGCTATTCTGGTGCTAGCCTTAAAATGTGTCAAGACATCTGCGATATGATCCTAAAATGTGACAGAAAGATTTCAATTGTATTATGTACCGAGTACTTTGCTCAAGATTTCAATTGTATTATGTACCGAGTACTTTGTGAGCAATGAACATTCTCTCTTTTTTTTTTTTTTTGCTGTCCAAACCTCTGCTCCACCTCAGAGGCAGTGTACCTACGCCGCTCATTCCGACTCCCCGTCCACTGCCACAGTACGGTCGGCCCCGCCGCAGCCCCGGCACCAGCAATCCACAGGGAGCAGTCAATGTCAAGTCGTCAAGATTCAACCCACCGGAGGAGACACTGCACTGCTGCCGAGTCACTTCGGTGGTGTTCAGTGGCGCCTGTTCTGATCTAACACACGCAGGACACCACCTACTAAGCCCCCTACTGACGACAATAATTGCTTAGTCGTGGAGCCGGCGTGAGTGAGCTCTCCCTCCGGAGGGCGCCACCACGTCCGTCCAACGACAGCCCCCATGGACTCGCCGATACCGGTAACCCCGACGGAACCAAACTAAGACCACAGACGTGGAGAGAACGTCGAAATTGAGGTCACCATGAGAGCAGGGCATGAAGGACCACAGAATTTGAGACATTTTTTATGCTAATCGATGAGAATGGGGATTATTAAGATGATACTACGGATTTCCATTTCGGTCTGAGACTACATGACAGGGCTGTACTCTACACTTCCTTTCATAATATATTCCGGCGTCAACCAGGCCCGAGAGATGCAGGCACCTGCAGTGTTGGTCAGGAAATTTGAGCAACACTCTCAGAAACGCATCCATTAAGTGGATGAAACTCGACTGTGTGGTCCCAGTCTTCCCAACTGAGTCTGCAGCAAACTCAACTCTGGATAGGAGCGGTCGGGGCAGAAAAATCCACATGACTCTGATGGCATTTGAACCCACGACCTCCCAGCCGGGAGTCCACGACGCTAACCGCTTCGCCAAGCATTCTCATCTTGATGCTCCATGAGAAATGAATACGCGCAGTGAGCGTCCCCGAAGTTTGTTCAGCATCAATGTTTATAGGAACTCCACTTTCTCGCCTTGAAAGTGTATGAGGAACGAGTGTTTCCGATGAATTGTGAGCAAAGAGGGCTTTCAACCCGTAGATTTATGAACAATGACTGTTGTTACCTTGTGGGTCTGTGAATCAAAAGCTGATCAACACTAAGCATTCCCACTGTTAGGGCATATGAGTCACGAGTCTCACCCTGAGGATCTATCATGAGGGGCCATCGTCGCGACTTGCTCACGATGATACCGTTGTCCACACTGAACGCATCGATGGGCAAGCCGGCAATGTTCCAGGAACGGATGACGACTGGCTCTCCCAGCGTCAGGTTGAGGGAGAAGTTGGCAGAGCACGGGATCGCCTTTTCCAGGCTCAGTCCATGCCATGTCTTCAGGATCGCCTGAAAACGTAGCTGAGTATGATTCTGTCTGTCTGTGTCTGTCTGTCTGTCTGTCTCTCTCTCTCTCTCTCTCTCTCTCTCTCTCTCTCTCTCTCTCTCTCTCTCTCTCCTCTTCTCTCTCTCATCCCAATATTATCATTTTGACGTCAAGTTCCGTATTTCTTCCACTGTCATTACAGTAAATCATGAAGGAAAACAAGGAACACACTGTCTGACAGACTTCAGTTTTCAAAGATTGCTACAGATATCAGCGGCTTTCACATAGCACTGACAGGTTGAACAGCCACGAATCATTAAAACTTTACATGGCAGTGGAAGGAACACCAATAAACAATATGATTTTTGAACAAACAAAATAGTGGAAGGCATAGAAAGGTTTTTGCACTTGTAATTGATTCTACTTACCACAATTAAACCACTGTGTTAACCCAACGCATAATTCTTTTTTTAATCAACACTTATTCTACTAATACGATGGAAACACTGTGATAACCCATAGTATAATGTTGTTGTTTTTTTATAAAAATGATTTTACTAATACGATTAAACCACAGTGATAACCCAAAGTATAATTTTTTTTTCAAAACCCTTACCCGAGTCTTGGCTTATCTTTTCTGAACTACACATCAGGTGAAAGACCATGAAAATATTACATGTCAAAATAGCCGGTTAAAAATCATTGTTTAAAATGCCCATTGCCAGTTCATTCACTGAAGGTTGACATTGATGTGTGTCTGAACAGTCATGAACTCGTCTGTTTAAAATCTTCGTCCATGCATCACGCGTTCATGCTTGGCGATGACCCACCTGCCTGTAGTCCACAGTAAAGGCACCGAGGTAGGCCACCACCCCAGAGGACAAGAGGACGTCGCCGAGGATGTTGACGTACTTGTCCCCCAGCACCCGGGCAGATTCTGTCCAGCGGTCCTTCTCTCCGCCCAGTCCCCCGATCAGCTTCTCAGCACGGACCAGCTTCTTGGAGCACAGGTCGATATTTGCCTCCAGATCCTTTTTCTTCTGGGTCATCATCTTGAACTCGTCGTTCAGATCCTGCAGTTTGTCCGTCACCTATGCAAAACCCCAAATTATATGTCAGTATGCTTTGTTTCTCTGTCCAGCTGCCAGCGACTCGACTAACCTGCATCTTATGCCTTTTGTTTGTCTGCCCGCCTGTCTGAAAATTATGCTTGCCTGTCTACCTGTCAAAGGAGATTTGGTCGATAGATATAACTTTCCCATCACAGGATAGCGGAAGAAGGTACCTGTCCAGCACTACACCACCAGAACGACAACGTATTGAGGTGAGCAGCAGTCTTAGAGTGTATTTTGTATGACTGCAAACAAGATGCTCTGTAACTGTTGCCGGTTCTGATTTTATACTTATATGTGTATAGTTCTGCTTACATGTCTATTACTAAGTGGAAAAGCCTGTTTGTGGTTCTACTCTGCAGGTAGATAGGTGGGTTCAACAGGCTTACTAAGAAAATGTCTGTATCGGTTACCTTTAACACGTATGACTGTCAGATGAAGTGACTCAATATAATTGCCTGTTTGCTTTTTAATCAGCTTTGCTTCCTTGCTGATGTGGCCCTCTGCGGTCGGCTGGGCTATAAGCAATATTATCTTACCATATCTTGCTGGTTAAAATAAGTCTGTCCGTTCGTTATATCCATATCCGTGTTCTTAATTTAGTTCTTGTTATCATGAGCTCCTTAAATCATTATTAAACAATTGTTTGGGGCACGTCTCACGTTAAAGAAGTGTTTAAAAAAAATACAATTTGAATAATCTTCATAACAAAAATCAATTTTTCTGCTCCACATGAGTGACATGAATGTTCTGAATCTATTCTCTGCCTCAGAATATAACAGAGGGATGCACTTCAAACTCTGGTCTCAAAGAAGGAAGACGAAAAGCAAAGAGAAAAATACAACAGAAATCAACACATTTGCTATTTAACTTGCATGTGGTGTTCAGTTTGTCGATGACTTGCGATGTGACATGTAATCGATTCATCTATGACGTCATGAAAAACACACAGATCATTCGAGCTAACTTGCTCCTCATGTCACACCTAGCATGGAGGTAGTCAAAGCCACTGCCAAAGACGTAATATTGTCAAATCTTTTGCCTAGCTCACAAACATTCACAACAAAGACACTTGTTCTTACGAAGTGCATTCGGTGTTATGTCACACATAGCACCCATACTACCTTATCCCCAAAACGCCACTACCAAAGAGAAACACTTTTTACGATCAACTCAAAACCAATACCTTGTCCCCGAAACATCGCCACCAAAGAGAAAAATGTTTTACTATTAACTCAAAATGATAAACGTACACGTGTCCCCTGGGTGACTCACCATTTTCAGTTCGGCCCTCTTTTCATTGAGCTTGTCCATTTGTACGGCCAGTTCTGCCTCAGCCTGCGCCAGCTTGGCCTTTTGGGGGCCACAACCTTGGCAACTCGGTCATACACGTCCATGGCACGTACCCAACGACACAGGCCTTCACAAGCTGTCGAGGCGTTCCGAATCAAGGTGGGCTCGAAGTCCGGATTGCAGATGTATCTGTCAATCACAACAGCATCTGTTACATATGATTTCGTATACAAGTATGCTGATCCACAGATTTTCCAGCAAAAATTAATATTTCATGCATCTCTGAGGAGTCTACATGACGGGCTGAGCAAACCATGTTGCTGAAACGGCGAAATCAAACCCGAGAATTGTATGTTCGAACCCCATTAGGATCTGATGGGCAAAGGGTGGAGTAAGAAGTTTCCAATCTCCACCATCAACATACGCACGGGAAAACAATATCACCCACAAAAGACTTGTATCATTGAAGACAGACTGGCACTGATTTCTCTGTTGTTCGCTGAAATGCCATCCCATTTGTGTGCGGAGTAGCAGCCATTCCAGTGCTCACTGAGGACAATGAAATGTGACGTGATGACGGTGACGATGATGAACATGATGATAATGAAGTAACATATCTGGAACATGCAGTCCATATAATCTCAGAACAAAATGCATCTGCACTCGGCTTCGAGCACACAGTCTGTAGTTAGCCGTGAAGACAAACAGACGGCCAGACCAGAAGAAAATCAACAAGACGGGCGTACCAGCCCAAGGGGCTGTTTCCTTGTCTGTGAACATCTTTCCTCGGGTTTCCGAAGAACAGATATAACGTAAAAACTCAAACACGATCCTGACCCGGCTGAATACATCGTTTCTATGAAAAGTGAAATATTTCCCATAAATGCAACACACAAAGTGGGTATTCACATATCTCAGTAACTGCCCATTGATTTGACTTGACAAGAAGTAGTTTGTAGTAACACTGTGATGTTAACCAAAGTATATAATTTGTCTTTTGCACTGCACACACATGTGCCAGGTTATTTCTTTTTATCATTTCTAAATTGTGATGAAATCCAGAATGAGATAAGGAGGGAAATAAACCACAGAAGGAATAGGCAGGTGGTCAGGGGAAGAGGGGTTTTGTGGACGAGTGCTCACTTATCTCGAATCTTCTTCATTACTTGGACCGGGATATTATCCTTGTCGTAAGTCTTGAGACGCTCCAGGAACTTCATGTCTCCCAGCAGCTTGAGGGAGGCTGCCCAGAAGTCATCGATGGTCCTGCCTCCCCCTGCTGGGTCTGGTTTCTTCTCTGCTTTGATGGACAGCATGACGCACACTGCCTCCATCACCAGCTTCACACCCATGGGAGGATTCTAGAGGGTGAGGAGGAAAGGGGTGGTAAACAAACAGATACACAAACACATGTACAATTAAACAGATGCACACAAACTTTCGTACACGCAAGCATGCGTGCTAGCACAAATAATTGCGTGTTAAGTACACAACAACACACACACACCACACACACACACACACACATCACGCACGCGCCCATACACAAACACACACCACACACACACACACACACACACACACACACACACACACACACACACACACACCACACACCACTCACTCACACACTCACTCACACAAAACTTAACACAATTCTCCCCAAATACACAGCGTCACTTTCAGTTTTGTGAAGGAGACGTCACTGCATCAAGAATAGTTCATACAAGTTGCACCGCATCTGCTAGATCACCAGGCACGGTGTTCGTACCTTCAAAACAATACGTCAGTTAGTAAATAAGTAAATTTTAAAAAACAACCGAGCAAAACACCGAGATTCAGCAGATGTCTGACTATTGTACTGTCCAACTTCTAGTCAGGTCCCCAGGTACCAGGTTAAGATGGTGTATGCAGCCACTATTGGTTTTGGGGTTGGAGTGGGGAGGGGGGGGGGGGGGGTGCGCGGACTGTGTCTGTCCCTGCATGAAAATGGAAAAAGCCCCACCTTCATCGCTTGACCAGGGTAATGTCGGCAGGTTTGAGCGTGTTGAGAGCGGACAGTGCGGCCTCCAGGGCGGGAATGGCCTCGGCTAGGTCACACTCACACTTTATCCTTGATGGCCTGGGCCTCAGCTGCTGCTTCGTTAGCCACTGCCCCGTCTGCCGCCACACCTGAAAAACACCACAACACACACACCACACACACCCCACACACACACAACACACAACACACCGGCGCGCGCACCACACACGCCCACGCACATACACACACGCATGCCTTCGTTCCCACGTAACGCACGTACACACCCCCACACACCACACACACACACACACACACACGAGATTCACGTCTAAAGGTGGGAAATCATGGGTCAGTAGTTCCAATCTGGCACGCACTTTTTCCCCCTTTTACGGGCCTGAAATGCGGAAATAAATTGTGGTTTTGGGGTGGAAACAAATTTGTTCAGTTGAGTTTTGATTCGCTTACGTCAAGGAGCCCAGGGAAACAATGTAGTTGTTCGGGGTCAATGATGTGGAAAACAAAGCTATTCTGAAAGAAAAAAAAATACCTGGCCCCGGAAGGCCCCCCGAGTGTAAAACTGAAAAATCTGTGTGAGGATTAGTTCCACGCTTAAAATGAAAAAGCATGGGTTGCATGAGTAGAATAAAATGCACGACGGAAATGACTCACATTCACATTTCAGCATCTTCCCCTTCAACATTGATAAAAGCTTTTGAACAATTTTGTACCTGTGGTTTTTTTCCCTTTTGGATAATGTGTTTGCCTGCAATTCGATGAATTAAACTACATTTTTTAAGACATGGGGTGGAAGATCTCCGTCATTCCCCAAAACCCTTTTGGGCTTTAAAGGGTCATTTATGTCTGATTTAGTATAGAAAACGGGGATGTTCGGGGCTCAAAGCATGATAAAAACCATGATTGGGGGTCAAAGTTGTTTTTTTTAATTTAAAAACGGAAAGGGAAAATCAGCGTATAATTTAAACTTTTGGTTTTTTTTGTTTTTTTTTTTTTGCCCCTTTGGGTAAAAGGGCCAAAATACTTTTTTTTTTTTTTCTGTGGTGGGTTACACAGGGTCTATACTGTTTATTATTTTTTTTTATAATCACCCTTTATTATATGTTATTTATTATTTTATTATTAGTTTTTATTATTTTTTCATTTTTTGTTATTATTTATCATTATCATTTTTAAAATTATTTTGTCCCATAGTTATTATTTTTTATCCGGAATTGTTTTGTATTGCTTTACATAGGGTTTTCAAAAGCCTTACTGTGAAGGCCTGTGAGGGGTTTTAAAAAAAAATAATGTGTCAACAACTCCTTGAAAATGTCCCGCTTTAAACCCCTTTTGAACATCAGATTTTTTTTTTTAAAAAAAAAAAAAAAATGAATGAAAAAAATAAAAGGCCCGTCTCCCAAGAATGAAAACCCCCCCAGGTAGACATTTTGAAACGGTTTTTTTCAGCTGGCCACTACGGTTTCTACTTTATCCACCCATGATGGGGCTCTCTTTCGGTTTGAGCCAATATAATCATCTGTCCCCACTTCTGAACGACATCGACATGTCGTTTTTTTTTCTAATTCCTGTGCCTTCTCACTGACACAAACACCAAACGCCATTTACGACGGCCGTCTTTGTCTCGCACCAGTGTCTCTGTGAGCTATCAAAATCATTCATCACGGGCCAACACGCTCGGACACTGCACTCTCGCGGAGTTAATGTACACGTCATGTGTGCAGGGTGTCTTTTTTTGATGCAATCCCGCAGGACCCCACTGCTAAGCCAAACGGACAGTCGTCTGCTTATCGCGAACCATCATGAATTTTGCGTCCCCTTTGAGGGTGCCCGCCCTGTTGTACGGTGTTTATTCCTCTAAAAAAAATTGCACCGTTTATTTTTCTGAAAAAATATTGGTATTCTTTTTTTTCCCCAAAAGAAAAGTGGTGTCCGTTTTTTAAAAGTGGTCTGGGGAAAACCTGCCTTTTTCTTGGCCTTCACCTCCACAGTGTCCCGTTTTTAAATTTTTTCCGAGGGCGTCGTCTCCCGGAGGTCTTTATGAGCTGGGGGTGCAGGTCGGGCAGTCCTGCTGCATACCGACACCTGGGGGCGCGAAATGCAGCTTCTCCCGACCCCTAGGTAGGGTTTCGCATCGGGAGAATGTTTTTCGCTTGATCTCGCAAGGTTTTGAAGGTCAAATAGCTCCAAATACGAGGTAGGCCTCACGTAGTTGCGACGTCGCAATTCCTCATTAAAACCTGAGCACCGTTACCTTTAAATGCGAAAATCACACATCCAGCTATGGAAGCGTCACAAACAAAAACATTTACAACAGAATGGTAACCCTTGTCAACACGGACAAAAGGCTGAGCAATATCGTGATCGTTTCACAAACTGGGAGGACTGTGCCATAAACATAAACATAGCTTGTGAACTTTGACTGTATGATGAGATCAGCACAAAACCCGGTAATGGAGCAATAATACAGACTACATCAGAAACGTAGGGCGGTATCATCATGAACCAAACTTTGTTACCTGGCTTGAACCCCGATTTCTTCCCAGACTTGGACAGATTAAACCATCAGTAAGACGATGGCAGCGTTTGAAGGTGGTGCAAACAATTTTACGTCAACTAAGTTACGATGACCGTAAGGATCAATATTTTAAGGTAGATCGGAAAGATAGACGTCGTGAAAGGCCTGGGCAAGGATACTGGCTGGACTCTTCACGACTGATTATCTCAACAGAACGGTAAATCTACAGATTTTATTTAAAGACGCCACAAAACCATCACCTGCACCACCACTACCACCAAAAACCACCACTACCTAGTTTCGACATTTGTTCGCCATTAAACATGGCTTATGTCCGCTGTTTTCCTCTTCTTCGAATATCAGAGTGAATTCAGTTTGAGCACATTGAACACAATCTAACTCATTTATGAATGCCGAAATGAAAACATTAGTTGTATTTTTCAACAAATTCATCATAGATATCTGACAAAAATAAATTGGCCTTCAAAAGGAACTGGCCTTGTAGGTTTTGAACGAACGATTCCTAAACTCTTAAGATCGCAAAAGCCACCTCTGTCAGACCTGTCCACACCTGGACGCATTATGTCAACGTTAGTCAGCGTTCTTACACACAGACACAAAAACTTTCGTTTTGCTTTAGTAAACTAAGGATTTCTTGATATAAACATTTGTCAACGTATTTGAAGGTGAACACATCGGTGTGCGCTATGGAAATATGACTGACGCACGGACAGACAGCAGGCGTACTATTCTTGACAGCAAGAGCATAAATTGCAGGAGCAAGCGCATAAATACATACTAAAATGAGAGAGAGAACGATGACGACAACGATCTCTTATTTACATGGGTTCAAAAATTGGCCTTGATTAAAAGTTTTTCATACATGCCGTGAAGTTAGACATTTTTTTAATAATTGCTATTACTGTTCTAGTGAACTAGCAAACCATACCACAACATATCCACATATTGTATCTTACATGTTAAAGATACAGTCAAGTGCTTTTTTTGCTATATGGATGCATGTTTATATATATATATATAATATATATATATAATATAATTATATATATATATATATATATATATATATATATATGGACAGAGAGAAAGAGAGGGAGGGGATGATAAATGAAAGTGAAGAAAAGCCACCCACTTTTCCGACAGGCCACACACAGACTGGTGGAAGTGTTTACACATGGACACACTGGCCAAACGCACGTTGTCCTCCATGTCCACCTCCTCCAGAAACTTGTTGGCCACCATCTCGAGCGCATCGTCCGGCCACGCCTAGCACATCACATCACCACACCTCATACTGTGGCCGTAAAACGCTTAAGGCACGCTTGCTATTTCTCACACTGAGAAGGCGAAACGCTACAAGCAAAATTGTCATGTCTCGCACAGTGGCTCTGAAACGCTGGTAATCACATCCGTCATATCAAGCCCTGCACATGTCCACAGAGTATCCATGAAAGACGATCCGTATGACTGCCACATCACCATTTCACCACACCGCACACCTGGACCACCACATCACCACATTTCACAGCTAAACCGTTACATTACCACATTTTGGCTGCAATATCACCTCCTCGCCACATTTCACACTATGACTGTCTCTAACCATGTTTTACAACATGAAACACAGTACAACGGCTGTTAAGTTCCACCAACTAAAACCCCTCCAAACAAGATCAAGGAGGGGCCACAGCCAACAATTCAGCAGGATAACATGCCGGACGGAACAAAGAAATATGTCGTTCCTCCCAAGAACAGTAAGGGACTGGAATTTGCTCCCTCAGGAAATAGTGCAGGTCCCAACGGCTGGTACCTTCCATAGGAGGGTATCTGCAATTCCGTAAATACAACTATCTCGTGACAGTCACCACCACCACATCTCGCATTGTCCAATCCCTCCGTCGCATACCTTGAATGCTAACTTCCTCACCCGGACACTTCACACCTCACACCATTACTGTCATATCACATTACACGCCATGACTGCCATACAACCACTGCGGTTATTACATCACCACACCTCCCATCCTGACAGCCACATTACCACCACATCATCACACCTCACACCATTACTGTCATATCACATCACACGCCATGACTGCCATACAACCACTGCGGTTATTACATCACCACACCTCCCATCCTGACAGCCACATTACCACCACATCATCACACCTCACACCATTACTGTCATATCACATCACACGCCATGACTGCCATACAACCACTGCGGTTATTACATCACCACCTCACCACACCTCCCATCCTGACAGCCACATTACCACCACATCAACACACCTCACACCATTACTGTCATATCACATCACACGCCATGACTGCCATACAACCACTGCGGTTATTACATCACCACACCTCCCATCCTGACAGCCACATTACCACCACATCAACACACCTCACACCATTACTGTCATATCACATCACACGCCATGACTGCCATACAACCACTGCGGTTATTACATAACCACCTCACCACACCTCCCATCCTGACAGCCACATTACCACCACATCAACACACCTCACACCATTACTGTCATATCACATCACACGCCATGACTGCCATACAACCACTGCGGTTATTACATCACCACACCTCCCATCCTGACAGCCACATTACCACCACATCAACACACCTCACACCATTACTGTCATATCACATCACACGCCATGACTGCCATACAACCACTGCGGTTATAATACATCACCACACCTCCCATCCTGACAGCCACATTACCACCACATCAACACACCTCACACCATTACTGTCATATCACATCACACGCCATGACTGCCATACAACCACTGCGGTTATTACATCACACCCCACATCTCCCATCCTGACAGCCACATTACCACCACATCATCCCACCTCACACTTAACTGCCACATTTCTACTTGTCACATAGCATACATGTAGCCGCTCCCCCTTCTACCTCTTACCTCCCACACCTCCTAACCCACCCCACCACCTCTACCCCCAACCTCCCTTCCCCCCACCCTCACCATCCCAAGCAGTCTTCACCTGAAACCAGTCGATGGTGCAGCAGTTGATGAGGGAGGGGAACATACGTAGACGGTTACGGAAGGCGTCCCCGATAGGACTCATGGCCAGCACGATGTGCAGGCTGGATTTGACCCTCTCGATGAAGTAGTTGTACATGGACAGGGGGGTCACTTCCATTTTCCGACCCTATTTTGCAAAAACACAGGCCTTTTTTTCAGCCAGTGTCTCTCTGTCCGTCTGGTCAGCTCTTTCTGGTAACGTAAATCTTCGTTTTTTTCTATGTTTTGATATTTTCTCCATGATTATTGCATGTGCCCTTTGTGTATACTTCTTACCGAACGGTGCTAGCCTGTGCGTTCATATGGTATTTGTTGCAAAACGGATATGGATAGGACAAAACATTTTATTCACTACCCGTGTTTTCCTCTGTTTTAAAGGACATTTTTACTTTTTAATTGTTTTGAAGGAAAAACGTTTTATCCTTACATTACAGGAATAACATATGTTTTCCTCTGTTTGGAAAGACAAGTATGTCTATGCTTGTACTCATGAAATAAGAATGATTCTCTTTGTACTGATGCCGATATCTTGGTGAAACAATAATGGTTTCATGTTCTGAAAGAAATGCTAGTACACTCATCAGAAAAAGATGTGTTTTATTCCGAAAGACAGCTTTTTATGATCATGCGCTACCCTTATCAAATGAGAATATTTTCGTCTGTTTTTGTGCTTATTCTATACACTTATGTTTTTTTTATAGATAATGTTTTTATCCGTCCACTCTTTCCCCATTTCTGATTCTGTTTGTGTGTGTGTGTGTGTGTGTGTGTGTGTGTGTGTGTGTGTGTCTGTGTGTTGTGTGTGTGTGTGTGTGTATGTAGTGTGTGTGTGTGTGTGTGTATGCACGCGCGCGCGCGTGCGTGTGTGTGTGTGTGTGTGTGTGTGTGTGTGTGTATGTGTGTGTGTGTGTGTGTGTGTGTGTGTGTGTGTGTGTGTGTGTGTCTGTGTCTGTGCACGCGCGCGCGCGCGTGTGCGTGTGTGTGTGTATACGCACACTTTCTTTTCCGTCACAAAGCAACGTTGCAATCCCTTCTTTCAAAAAACAAAGCGAATATCACAGAACGCCATCATGTTTCATTTCATTATAAAATATTATACTACAACCCCGTGTATTGCCTAATCACGGAATGACGTCACAACACTGAACCCCACAGAAATGTTGATTAATGTATGGATTCAATCTCGAGGAAAGAAATCGAAACACTGTCTACCCTCTTTTGAGATGCCAGTGGTGAAGGAGCACTGACGACAGACTGAAAACGATGAACTTCAACGTTCAAATCGAGTTGTTTGCTCTCCCAGGAGTGTCCGTCTCGCAATGGAAACTACGTGCGTTAGTTTATCTATCAAAGTGGGATTTCTTCCACAGATTGTGGCAAACCGTTTCAGTAACGTTCTTTTACACAGGGGAAACGCATACCGCACACGGGGCCTCGGTTTGTCACATCACCCGAAAGTTCTGAACCTCAGACCAGTTTAACGATCCAGTGGAGATGAGGGACAGAACTCTCGTCGGGAAAAACTCAACGCGTACCCTCGGATTATCTCGCTTCGTAGGCGAACAGTTATCTCCGCTTGGCCACACAATTCCACCAACAACTGTTGACCTACCGAATGACAACTGCCTGAATAAGACTCTCTACCTTTAAAGAGTAAAGTTTGATTCCCAAAACAGCGATTAGTGTAACATACTTACCGTTGCTCACTAATGCGGACTGCAATAGTGCTGCGATCTGTAACCTATGCAAAATGCTTGAACTAGTTTTTAAAAAAAAATGAAAGTAGCTATCGGTTCCCTGTCGTGGTCTGCGTCAATGAGTTGCGGTAAACTTCTCTGCAAGATTTTTTGTCTTTATCTGTATTTGATTTCAATTTGCTTCCTTCCTTTGTAGGTCTACTTTTCATGGGATAGTTTTTTTTTGTTTGTGTGTTTTGTTTTTGTGTGTGTTTTTTCGGGTCTTTATACGTACTAGACATTTTGCCAGCTAAGATGTCACTCTTCCAAAAACTGCTTTTTCATAAATGTGTGTGTGTGTGTGTGTGTGCTAAATTCATCTTAAGTAAGGACTCTCTCTCTTCCAAAACTTTTTTTGTGGGGGTGGGGGTGTCAATCTGAAAAAGAAATCTGCGAATGCAGACTAGCTCATCATAAAGAATTTCTGAATGTTGTTACTGACAGGTGGTACCACTGAGTGGTGTCACTCACGGCGTTGCGGGCCACTAACTGCATCTTGTCGATGATCTCGGCCTTCTCGTCGGCTGGTAGATGTTGGGCACGTCGCCCGTGTTGAGGATCATGCTGATGTCCTCCATGAACGACTCGCTCTTGATCTGGTTGTCCGAGAACAGGAAGACTGTCTGTCGCCCCTCAGTCCCCGCCTTCTTCAGCAGCTGATGGCAAAAGGCATCCATGCTAGGTGTTGAGCACATCACACACTCAGCGCGCGGGCAGTTTGTTCGCTTCATTCGAATCACCTAAAAGGCACGTTTGGGATGGGAGAAGAGGGAAGGTGGTTCTAGTTCCTCCCCTCCTACCCTTGCCCTCACCCGCGCCTCTCTGTCCCAACCCTCCTCACACACACACACACACACACACACACGCCTTCCTTTTTCCCTGCCCGCCTACCCGGTCCCCTCGCTCTCTCCTCTTAATAAACAAATAAATAGATAAATCTGAAAGTATCTAAAGAAAACATGGAGAGAGAGAGACATAATCTGGTAGCAGAACAGTTCTTCGTCAGATTGTGTAAAAAAAAAAAATGAACTAAGCACTCTCCCCTTCCTCCCCACCCCTCTCCCATCCACTCCCCGCCCCCTCTCCCTCCTTCTGTCAACAGCCGTTTAACCTTGTTTAGTTTTTCCCTAAGCGGAATAAGTTCCGCCCCACCTCCTCTCAGCCTACTCCTCAATTTCTTGGACGAAGTAGACCTTTAAAAAGAAACTGGAACTTACCGCCTCCTGAGCAGGTTGACAGTTCGCGAGGCTATTCCCCAACTACCCATCCACTCTTTTACCCATGTCTCCGGCCCCTTCCCTCTCCCTTCTATGCTTCCCTCAAACTACAGGATTGGTCTCTACCTACCACAGCGTACATTTTTTGTCACTCAGATTTCCCTCCCTCGCTCTCTCTCTCTCTCTCTCTCTCTCTCTCTCTCTCTCTCTCTCTCTCTCTCTCTGCGACATGTTGTCCCTGGGGAGAATGCGTCGACAAGTACAGCACCAACCACCTTTTCCTGTTTGTAGGCGTATTCATACATGTTTTTAATGCATGTATGCCGAGAATTCTCTTGTGTGCAAAATGCTAGCCACCCGCGGTTTATCGTATCAACAGAAAGTCCAGCCCCAATAATTTTCCATCTGTGCTATGGATGACACGAATACACATACCACACATCCCCCGTGAAAAATGGCAGGAATGATAGAATAAATAAGTGACTGATTTTCGACTGAAAGACACGAGAAAGGAATCATTCGCCAGCCTCTTCAGTCGCCTCTTCCCAGGAAGGCCGCCCGTTGTGTGAACGACAGCGTGGATTGTAAAGCGGTCTTAGGCCGCCCGTTGTGTGAACGACAGCGTGGATTGTAAAGCGGTCTTAGGCCGCCCGTTGTGTGAACGACAGCGTGGATTGTAAAGCGGTCTTAGGCCGCCCGTTGTGTGAACGACAGCGTGGATTGTAAAGCGGTCTTAGGCCGCCCGTTGTGTGAACGACAGCGTGGATTGTAAAGCGGCCTTAGGCCGCCCGTTGTGTGAACGACAGCGTGGATTGTAAAGCGGTCTTAGGCCGCCCGTTGTGTGAACGACAGCGTGGATTGTAAAGCGGTCTTAGCATGGTCTCTAACCGAGGACCTGCGCTAAAGTAGTATTCTAAATGAGTGTATCTCCTAGCCTCTTTTCTGTCTGTCTGTGGTCAATGTTCGTGTCCTCGTTGTTCCTGTGCTCTTTGATGTCTCTCTTACACAGCGATAAACCCCTTCCATTTCTAGTCCTTGAACACTTCCATCCCTTACCCTCCCACACATCACCTTGATTACTCCCCCTGATCTCCCTGCTGTCATCATTCACGCGCGGCGATCATGACCCCAATCTCAAAACTTTAAATTCCATATATCCCTAAATTCTGATGACTCCCCCCCCCCCCCCCCCCGTCTCTCTCTCTCTCTCTCTCTCTGAGCACTGGTCCCTAGATTCCAACGCCTTTCTTTGTCAGATAAGATGGCCAAGCCCCCTCCTGACCTTCTTGAGATCCTCCCTCCAGTCTGACTGGCCATACGTGCGGGTGATCTCAATCTGGAAGAGGTCGTAGTCGCACATGAAGGTGGCCAGCTTGGCAGCACTCTGACGTCCCGAGCCCCCAATACCTGGAGACAATCAGCACGATCGACTCTTGCAAGGTATACATGAGCTAGCTATTTATCACAGATAACGTTGGCTTACAAGACAAGCCAAATTGACTGCGACAGGTATAGACCATAGAGGCACGTCCTTAAGTTATTGGTCGTAACATCCGAAGCACTAATGAGAACAAAGCTGGTGGTTGTAGAGGTGGTGGAGACGGTGAGGGCAATGATAACGATCAGGATGAAGATAGAACTATCAACAATTAACATTTCACATCAATATAATCCCCATGATATTAAAACTGTGTACGTACGCTTACTAGTACATTTCCCTACTATTCAATCTACCGGCTAGTATCCCTTTTCTGTTTAAAATCTGTTGGCTGGAACCACTACAAACTCTAGGCATCCGTAATGGTACTGCAGATGATTAAATCACAACA
>CM031596.1:93576810-93586810 GCA_018398815.1 Conus ventricosus
AAGGTACCACTTTGTGTCACATTCCATCTCCCCACACGCTGACATTGTTCTCTTCCTTTCTGTCACTCTTCACTTGTCCATACACTGACATTGTTCTCCCTTTCCCTTTCCTCTCACTCTTCCTTCTCCCCACACACTGACATTGTTCTCTTCCTTTCTCTCACTCTTCGTCTCCCCACACACTGACATTGTTCTCTTCCTTTCTCTCACTCTTCCTCTCCCCACACACTGACATTGTTCTCTTCCTTTCTCTCACTCTTCGTCTCCCCACACACTGACATTGTTCTCTTCCTTTCTCTCACACTTCGTCTCCCCACACACTGACATTGTTCTCTTCCTTTCTCTCACTCTTCACTTGTTCATACACTGACATTGTTCTCTTCCTTTCTCTCACACTTCCCTCTCCCCACACACTGACATTGTTCTCTTCCTTTCTCTCACTCTTCCTCTCCCCACACACTGACATTGTTCTCTTCCTTTCTCTCACTCTTCCTCTCCCCACACACTGACATTGTTCTCTTCCTTTCTCTCACTCTTCCTCTCCCCACACACTGACATTGTTCTCTTCCTTTCTCTCACTCTTCCTCTCCCCACACACTGACATTGTTCTCTTCCTTTCTCTCACTCTTCCACTCCCCACACACTGACATTGTTCTCTTCCTTTCTCTCACTCTTCACTTGTCCATACACTGACATTGTTCTCTTCCTTTCTCTCACTCTTCACTTGTCCATACACTGACATTGTTCTCTTCCTTTCTCTCACGCATCTACCTTCACAATATCGCTGTTTTCTCTGTCTGTCTGTCTGTCTGTCTGTCTGTCTCTCTCTCTCTCTCTCTCTCTCTCTCTCTCTCTCTCTCTCTCTCTCTCTCTCTCTCTCTCTCTCTCTCTATCCCCGTCGCAACTCTCAACATCGTCCTCCACTCTCACTCCCTCTGTCCACATACACACGTCCTCCTTTCCATTTCTACCACCCCCCCCCCCCCCCCCCCCTCGCGCCTTCACCATCCTCCTCCACTCTTACTTTCTCTGCCACACACATTCCTTCGGTTCCCTTCTCACGCACTCTTCCCCTTCTCAACCAAACCATCCCGTCTACCCGTAGGCGACGTTCTGCTTCTGCATGCACGTTATATCCTTTACTGTACACTACATATGTACACACATACACTCTCTCCCTCTCCCTCCATAAGCATACTGCTTCCTTAGTCCCCTTTACCACCTTATCTCTGTCCTGCAGTGTAAGTTGGAACTGTGATTCCAAGAAGCATCGAACTGACTTAGTGCGTCTTTGAAAAATGTTTACCTCCCCCCCCCCCCCCCCCCCCCCCCCACCCCACCCCCTCCTTCCCTCACTGATTTTCATCTTAAGATCAATGCGGGTTGCATTCTGAAATTATGCACTCACTTACCGTTGCAGTTGGCAGGGAAAAGTACGTCTGAAGCTTTTCTTAAGAGCTTTGTCTTGCCACTGGCCTTAACACCTGCCGTGCTAAGTTATATAACTTCACCGATTTGCAAAACTGTGCGAATTTTAGTGACCAAACTGATCGCCATTGGATGTTAATACATCTTGAGCTATCGCTCATTGGATGTAAGTATCAATTTTGAATTATCGTTATCTGCTACAGGAGTACTAGAGACGTTTGGGGCAACTGTTGCTGCGTAGGCGTTGTGTTACCTGATCTTACTATGCGATGTAAAATACGAGATGGGAAACCGTCGATGCCGACGGTCTGGATTAAAACGGTGAAATAGTTTCTGACATAATCTGATCAATGGCAGAAACAAATGAAAACACAGTGACAAGGCGCAGTACATTGACAGATTTGTACTTCTGCACTGACGTCACAAAGCACAAAGAGCATACACACGTTATGTGTCAGGCGAGTCAACAAATGGCAGTAACTTCAATCGGAAAATTGTAAAGTTTCAGCTTGTCTCTGTGGTGCTTGAAGTACGTTTCGACTGCCTCCTACTATGGGACAATGGCGACATGGTCAGGATACCTTGGCTGATCCACTGACCTTGCTGACCCGGATGACTGGGCCCTCGAAGCCCTGCTGGAAGTGTAGGTCACAGATGGTGCCGAAGATGCGGGACATGGTAGAGTCGTCAAACTCATCCAGTGTGATGATGTTCATGTGACGGGTAAAGCGGCTGGAGATGTCGTTGCGTCCTCCACCTGGAGGTCCCATCGCCGACAAAAACAGCTGCAGCAGGACAATAACAGACTGAGGACCGGGAGAAGGTGAACAGAGAGGAAATGTAAAGCCGAGTCTAATCATCACTGGATATGACTACGGGAAGGGCGGCGTGTGCCAGGCGGTGGGGGTGGGGAGTGGTTTTTTTTTCCTTTTTTTTTTTTTTTGGGGGGGGGGGGGGTTACACAGTGAAGTATACACATCATGCCTTCAGCATAACTGGGACAAAGATATTTGGTGACAAGGAACATACATCACAGTCGCACTTCAATTTTGAAGGCACAGATGTCACAGTGGTACATCTGACCCAGACAAACACAAGTATAAGCCTGTGATCCGTTGGACACCGACACTTTCTGGCAAAACAAAATGTGACAGTCTTTCACTGAAGTGTCCAAATTCACGTGAGGTTAGATTTTACCCCAACAGCCTGAGGTGATGTGGATGGTTACATTTAGGATTCTGGCAGATTAAGATCCTATATTCTTCTTAGTTGGGTACTTCTGATCACACTTTACCCCATTTTTATATTGCCCACAATACTTACCTGATCTGATATTCTCTCTCTCTCTCTCTCTCTCTCTCTCTCTCTCTCCCTCTCTCTATTATGCAATGAGTTACTTTTTGGAGTAGAAGGGGAAGGGGGGGGGGGGGGCTGAACATCCATCCATCCATCCGTCCGTGCATCCACCCAGGCAGCCATCCACCCACTCACCCATTGAGGGAGAGAAAAAAAAAAGATGGAGACAGTGACGCAGACAGAGGCAGATGCAGACTGAATGAGACTGACCACGTCGAGGAGGAAGATCTTGGAGGTGTCTTTCCTGTCATACCAGTGGCCGTGGTTGATCCACTGTCTCAGCAGTTCAATGGGCGGTTGGGCCCCGTATTTCTCCTTAGCCGGCATGCTCAGATCGTCCACAAACACAACCGATATCTTGTTCAGCGGGGGACCGTAACACCCCTTTACGCCGTCTGCGCATGATGTGTTGCTTATTTTAGACCTTCTTTAAAAACAATAGATACTGTGTTATTACACTGCTAAACTAATGAAACGGGGGGAAAAAAACGAAAAAGAGATTCAAGGCATTTTAACCCTGGGGTTTTCTACGAATAAAACAAACATGACCTGATAAGCATACAGTGAATAGTACAGGCAACAAACATTCAATAAACGTGGCAAACTTTCGGTTTATTTCAAATCCTTTTTCAAGTTTTCAATGTACAGCAGAAACCAAGAACAATGTCTTGGTTGTGCTTATTAAAGAAGAAAAGTGCGAGCTATAAGTCGCTCATTAATTGAAGTACAACACAGTATTCAGAATACGATTGTTGGCAGACGCGATGGCCAGTATTCTTGAAGTTATTCAGTCAGTGGTGACGAAGTTGACGATGTCTGAAGTTTCTTGTGACCCAGCCTTGCCATGCATGTATTCGTACCTTGTCACATGGAAGTCATTAAAATCACCATACTGAATCACACATACATACAAAAGTAAAATGTGGATGGTGTCTTAGTTTGACGATATCGTTTCACCCACAGAAATCTACCGTGACAAGAAAGACAATACAATCCAATGCAATGTCATAACATGCGACACATTACAACAGAATCCAATGTATAACAATTCAGTACCACATCAAACATAACAGCAGTATATCATGCAGCAAGTAGTTATACAAAATTACATAAACCGATGCAATGCAATACAATGCATTGCAGTGAAATATAACACCACATTATTCAAAGCAATGCAATGTAAAACACACACACACACACACACACACACACACACACACACACACACACACACACCACACACACACATTATACAATGTCATGCAATGCAGTATAATACGGTACGACATAAAACAACTGGATGCCCTGCACTACATTACCCTACACTTCACTACACTATACTACACTACACTGCACCACACCACACCACACCACACCACACCCCACCACACGGCACGGCACGGCACGGCACGGCACGGCACGGCACGGCATGGCACGGCACGGCACGGCACGGCACGGCACTGCACTCACGGCACGGCACGGCACGGCACGGCACTGCACTGCACTATAGTAAGCTATACTACCTCATCATAACAAATGACACACTTGCCTGTTCTGCAGAGTGGAGAGCGAAGAAGTCACTGATCCTGTTTCTTCCGACAGAAGTGTACTGTGCCAATGGCTCCGACGCGTGTGCGTGCATCACAAGCACCAAAAGCACTTACCTGTCCAGTTTAGACATGATGATGTCCTGGGTCTGGTTGGCGGACGTCCTGGCCGAGAAGTTGATACAGTTGGGGACGTAGCTGAAATCACACACAGACAGCACTTCATTCGCATACACAGCAGTTTGGCAACACACTGTATCAACAATTTGTCAAGAATAAGAAAAATGCGGGCCGCTACCCGCGTCTAAATAACAATTTACATATGGGCATTTACGGGAAATAACAGCCTGTCTCTTATTAGAACAACAGAAGGCAAAATACACTTAAATACACAAAAGATGGTGTCACGTAAGGTTTATCTTAATATGCAAAACGAAACAAACGGGTACATTTAAAAAATATGTCTTCCTCAGACATAAATTAAAATAATTAACAGACATTAAAAAATGCATGAAAAATATTCGCCACATTACTGTCAGCTTCGAAACAGCCCAACCAACGTCACTTGAACAGTTTAGACTAAAACCCGAAGAGAACAGAATGTGACACGCACCCCAGTCGAACATTCTGGCGATTATTTACGCAAGATTTTATGTTACCAATTGCTGGTAACAGTAGAACTGACCATGAGATACTGTAGGAGGTGAAGAATGAATAAAGATAGCATGATTATACTGTACAAACCAAGAACGGAGCAGATGATCCTCATGATGATGATCATTGTTGTAATGACGATTTTGGTGAGGACTGCGATATAATAATAATACTAATGATAATGCTAATTTGCAAAGCGCCTATTCTCTAAAAAGATAGGGCTCTAAGCGCTTTACATAACCAACACATAATACCGATGAGACATTACAAGCTAAAAACAAGACAGGGACTTAATTTACACAAAAGCAATAGCAAGGAACATAGTGCAAATATACCACAGCTTGCACGCACAAGTGACACAACCACCAGACACTCACGCGTGCATACCCACGGGGGGGGGGGGGGGGAGGTTACGACCGTTGAAAGAAGTTTGTTTTCACGGAAGATTTCAAAGAAGAGGGTAAAGGTAGTTGTCTGACACTAATGGGAAGTGTATTCCAGACAGTTGGTCCTTGGAACGAGAGAGAACGTTGACCAAAAGATTTTGATCTGACAGAAGGAATGCGCAAGAGGAACGAAGTTGACGGAATGGGGTGTAGATGTGGGGGATGTCTGAGAGATATTGTGCTCCAGTACCAGAAGCAGAAGAGAAACGGACAGAAACCAGCTTGTAGTCAATTCGACTCTGGATTGGAATCCAGTGGAGGACTGCAACAGAGGAGGGACATGTGGACGTTTGGATGTTTTGCAAACAAGCCTAGCAACGCCATTCTGAACCTTCTGTGGTATATTGAGTGGGTACTTTGGTGAGGCAGCCGAGAGACTGTCGCAGTAGTCCAGCCTTGAGAGAACTAGGGAACAAACCAGAGCTTTTGTGGCTTCAGTGGAAAGAAAGTGTCTGATTGAACTGATCGTACGTATTTCCTGATATGCTGCCTTACAAACATTACACACGTGGTGCTTGAAAGAAAGGGTGGAATCAAAAGTCACACGAAGGTTACCAGCTTGGGTGAGAGTTGAATATCAGAACTTCCGATACTGATAGAAGAAGAAAGGGAGGGATGATCTTGGAGTTTGGGAGTAGCAAGGAGAGGAACTTCAGTTTTGTCGTCATTCAACTGCAACTTATTCAAAGTCATCAATTTCTTTAAATTTTGGGAACAGCTATATGATGATATGATGATTATAATTAACATTATCATGAAGGGAGGAAAAAATGAAAATAAGATCAGTAGCGACTGAATCAGAATCATATTTTATCATATCAAATGAGAAATTATCAGGGTTATATCTGTTGTAACCGAAATTACTTCCGACCTTCAAGAATTCAGCCCAGAAGCCTTACCACCTGATCAATTAATAATCGCTCTTGGACACACTGGGAAGGCAATGTTGAGGAGATGTACACCCACATACATACGACACTTACATGTCCAATGCACAAACAAATTCAAATCATCGGTGAACTTGCAGATAATAAGACAAGCCCGAACACATTTATCCTTCTAATAGCAGCAGAAAAAAATGAAGCAAGATGTAAGGCGATGGGGTGGATGGTGAGCGGTGCGAGGGAAGACAGAAACAAGACTCACGTATCCTTGGGCAGGTGGATGAGGTAGTTGTTGGTGATGGCAGATTTGCCGGTGCCAGTGGGACCCACAAGCAGGATGGGGATGCGGTGCGACAGGTACACGTGAAGAAAATACTCCTGGCGTAACGTCGCTGATGTTTCTACCATCATGTCGCTGGGCTAAACACGGTTGACAATTTACGTGTAGGCCTACTGTTCTGAAGGCAGTGATCCCTTGCAGTATTCCAACTGTGGATACACCCATCGTCAACAACATGTCACGTTTGCTAACTGTAATCATCTCCGCAACACGCAGCATCAGTGAATGAATCCATCTTTTGAACGGTTATCTGTCGGCGAATACAGCCATTGTTTTCTCCACGACATTTGGTTAAATTCGTAATAATTCATACCATGTCCCCGTCAATGAGCACAATCACCCCTCACACGACGTCTGTCGGTGAGTATACACCATCCTTCACATTCAGGTCAATAGTATAACATCCTTCACTTGTTATTGAGTGAGTATAACCATCCTTCACATGTCAGGTCAATAAGTATAACATCCTTCACTTGTTATGTGAGTGAGTATAACCATCCTTCACATGTCAGGTCAATAAGTATAACATCCTTCACTTGTTATGTGAGTGAGTATCAACCATCCTTCACATGCCATGTCAGGAAACATATATAACCATCCTTCACACTTGTCAGTGAATGTAACCATCCTTCCCACGCCATGTCAGTGAACATGTACATCATTCCCACGTCATCCTTTACACTATCGGGGCTTGCATGGGGTCCGTAAATTTGAATGACTTCAGTCCGCGACTACAGGGGCAGCCATGTCAATACATGTAGCCACCGTGTACATCGCAATCAATCAAACATGGATCGCTATTGACTACCCGAATAGTGAAAACCACCAACACTCAATAAGCATATTGCAAATTTTCGGTTTATGTATAAAACATCTATCAATCATAAAAAGCATGGAGCACTACGTTCATACGTAAGCAGCAGTGCACAGGAAGAGGCCAAACCTACATAAACATGAAATGTGTTGTATAAAAGAATTGAGCAAATGACAAGGGAACATGCAGAATCACACCGTGCCCGTTTGCTTTGACAGATATAAATTTTTAATGTGATCGTCATGACCGGGATCTTCCAAACACAGCCTACAATGCGGGCAACCAAGACATGAAAAACGTTTGTAAGGGGCAAATGGACAAGGCACAACGAGCATGAAAATCAGGATGCGTCTTTTTCTTTTCTTTTCTTTTTTTTCTTCTTTTTTTTCTTGTTTTTTGTTTTTGTTTGTTTTTGCTGTCTCATCCTGTGCCACTTCTGTGGCAGTGCACCCATGCCGCTGATTCCGACATCCCGTCCACAGCCACAGCCGGCCTGGTCCGCCACAACTCCAGCACCGGCAATCCCATTGGATGCAGTCAATGTCAAGTGGCAGCCCACCGGAGGAGACACTGCCCTGCTTCCGAGTCACTTCAGTGGTGTTCAGTGGCACCTGTTCTGATCCAACATACGCAGGAAACTACCTACTAAGCCCTCTACTGACGACAATAATCGCTTAGTCGCGGAGCCGGCATGAGTGGACCACAGACGTGGAGAAGACATCGAAACTTAGATCACGATGAAAGCAGGACATGAAGTGCCACAGAATTGGGGGCTTTTTTTCACGATGATCGATGAGAATGAGGATGATGAAGATGATACTAAGGATTTCCATTCCGGTCTGAGACTGCACGACGGGGCTGTACTCCACGCTTACTTTCATAACATATCCCGGCGTCAACCAGGCCCGAGAATTACAGACACCTGCAGTGTTGGTCAGGAAATCTGGGCACCACTCTCAGAGACCCTTTCAGTAAGTGGGTGAAACTCGACTGTCTGGTCCCGGTCTTCCCCAATTGGACCTGTAGCAAACTCAACTCTGGGTAGAAGCCGATCGAGGAAGAAAAATCCCACATGGTTCTGATGGAAGTCGAACCCATGACCCAGCCGAGAGTCCGCGATGCTAACCACTTCGCCACGGCGGCTGGTCATCCGGTTGCATCTTCACACACTCTGCTGACCTCTTCACACACGCTTCTGATACTAATGGCGATAGCATGATAACCATGATAACCTTCCTTTCCACACTCTTAGAGACAGGGTGCGAACAATCATTTCTTCCTTGCTGCCTCTCATGTCTACTCACAGCCAAGCAGTATCTTTTAGGGGTTACCTTTATATGGCTCGCGTCCTCTTTGACCTTCTTGGAGTCCAGCAGCTCCATCCAGTTCACCCAGTGACCGCTGGACTTCTTCTCGAAGCAAAAGTCGAACACTGTCCCCCGCTCAGGAAACGCATTGGCCTGACACACACATGAGCAAATACACATGTACTCACCTTTTCAAACACCCACATATGTGAGTGCACGCACAAATACGGCACGTGCACACACACACACGCACACACACACACACACACACACACATTCCTTGAATGCATACAAAAATACAAGTGTGCGCGTGCACACACACACACACACACACACACACACACACACACACACACACACACACACATTCTTATTTCTGTCAGACCTCCAGACACTTGAAGGCGAGACAAATGAAGACACCCTAATCATGAACCAATATTTAACTTAAAATGAATGTCACACAATGAATTCCCTCAAACTAAAATCATTATGAAAATTGACCAGTCTACATTCTTTTTCATATCCCACAAGCATTATAACAGGTATGTCAAACCTATCACGATAATTTTCCCAAATTAAAAAAAAAGTAAAAACGTTTCACAAGATCATTTTCTGAATTTGCTGATTATATCCAAATGTTTCTCTTCATCAGTCAAGCGGTCTCTGTGGCAGGTTTTAAGCATCCTTTTACTGCTAAGTGGGGGTATTCTGTCTGTAATTTCTCGTGGTTTCTTAACCTGACAGAAAACAATTCATGGCGAAATGTCTACACAGCGTGTCATCCAGCTTTTCCGACCGATATGACAATGCCCACATCAGTCTCACTTGCCCCTCCACCCCTGTCCCACCCCTCACTGACGCCACTACACCCTACTTGCTCTCGAACAATACTTGAAAACTTAATAAAGAAGAGACTAGATCGCCAGAATGCAGTCATCAGCTCTTCATTTGCTGTATGATGATAATCATGAGTGATTAGAGTGAACATTTGTGTGGAACATGAAGCTCTTTGTGCTTTACATAATGAGGAAATAAAGAAGGGGGGGGGGGGAAGAAAAAACAACGGGAAAAAAGGGAGATTTTCATTTTTGCTTTCAAAGGTTTTTCTGTTCTTGCACCAGTGAATTGCAGTATCAAACCACGTTCAATGAAACATTTTTTTTTCTTTTTCGTATGCTTCTTTTACGTAAAACACAGAGTGTCATCCAGCTTTTCTGACCGGTA
>CM031596.1:93594310-93599310 GCA_018398815.1 Conus ventricosus
AGCATGACTTGGTCCATGATCAATACATGACATGTAAAGATGGAGCGTTTCTGCAATACAAGTACTGCATGCGAGCAAGCGGGACAGAGAGACAAGGAGGAGGGGGTGGGCTTGCGTCGGAGTTCATGACCAAAAAAACACACACACACACACACACACACACACACACACACACACACACACACTCACACACATACACACGCACACACACACACACACACACACACACACACACGCACACGCACACGCACACACACACACAGAATGAGATAGACAGACAGGCAAGCGTGCAAGCAGGCAGATAGAGAGGCAGAGAGAAACTCACACACATAGGTCTAAGTGTGTACCTCCATCAATACACCCCCCTCCCCCCCCCCCCCCCCACCCCCACCACACACACACACACACACGCGCGCGCGCGCGCGCGCGCGCGCGACCCCACTCACACATAATCACATACACAATGCATCCGTATAGGAGTAATTCTTTCGAACCTGACTCTTCTCTTCGTCTCTCTTCTCTTAAGAGGCCTCAGAAAAAAAAGTTGAAAAAATGTATTGACCCTGCTGACTGGAGTGAGCATTGTGAGGTCAATCGTGCACACAAAACATCACCTTCTGGAGGCGGAAACCTTGAGACTGACAACAACAACCAAAAACAACAAAAATGTCTCACAAAAAAGGCCTAACCTTTTTGTTGTCGTCCAGCACAGTGTTCATGTTCTCAATCCACACAGCATCCACGGGCCCGTCAAACAGGATCCACTTGCGGTCTTCATTGGGGTTACTGGCATACTCACGGAACGTGTTAGCCAGCACACCTACACACCATAGCAATAATCTGTACACGGGTACGGTCAGACTACACATATCAAAACACTGTACCGATTACACTGCACGGGTATTGTCAAACTACACATATAAATACACTATGCTGATGACACCATGAGCTGAGGGGGAGAAAAAAGAACTGTTTTCCACTATGACAACAGACATTCACTTGCGTCATTTCAGGCTGTGCCAGGAAACATCATTATGCTTTACAAATGTAAAATTTCACGTCGCTTCAAACTTTTCTGGGTATAATCTGAACGTTTTGCGTCAAAGGTTTTTGACATCCCAATTCTATGATTTAGTAGCAGATGCTGGACAGTACAGTTATTTGAAGATTTTGTCAAGAGCACGACAGAATGAGGCGATGAGTGAGAGTGAATATGCAACTGTGTACTCGGACAAGCATGCGCTTTAATAAGATCCTGACTCTATCCATTCATAAGCAGGTGCTGGACAACGTAATTATGTTGAGCTTTTGTGGGGAACACGAAAAAAATGAAACAATGAGTGACGCTGAATGCGTGAATGCAGGTACCTGGACAAGCATGCGCATTAATGTGCAAGCGTGCGTAACTGCAAGCCAGCATGCACGTTTGTCGCAGAATGCTTCAACGACCGACTAATCGAAGGATGGATGAAGAAACAGATGAAAATATATCGTGACTATGACCAGGAGAATGTCACCGTGCTCCAAACCACTCATTTACTGAAATCACTAAGTTGTCCGATGTTAAAGGTTGTAGGCTACTGACCGTACACACACATAATTATCATTATCAACACATATGCGTGCACACACACACACACACACACACACACACACACACACACACACACACACATTCGTGCGCGCACCATACCACACACACACATATATATCTTACAGTGCACTACGGTATACTTCACAATACTCCACTAAAGTACACTGCACTATGTTACACGGCACTACATAAATGGTCTCAAGACACTCTGCTGCATATCAGTGCACAACGCTAGCTAGACTGCAATTTACTGCATTTCAGAGCACTGTACTACACTACATAACACAACACTACACCTCACTACACTACACTACAATACACTGCACTGCACCGCACCACGCAACATACCACAGGACACTACACTACACCACATTACACCACGCCACAGCACACTACACTACACTACACTACACTACACTACACTACACTACTCTACATTACACCACACCACACCATTCCGCACCACACTATACATCACACTACACTCTGCAACATCACACCACACTCCACTCCACTCCACCCACCGTCAGTCCACTCATGAGACACCGGGTCAAAGCAGCCGTACAGCTGGCCCATGGTGATGGCCTTGGGGTTGATGATCCGATACACGGTGCGGTTCTCCTCAAAGGTCCCCGCCGCCTGCAGGTCCCCCAAGGCCTCGGCCAGCACCTGGTAGCTCATCGTCTTGCCTCCCATGGGCTCCCCGACGATCATCAGACCATGCCGCACCAAGATCATCTCGTACACCTGCACAAACCCACAACAGCCATCACGAAAGCCCGAGTGTTGAGTCCACTGGCATATGTCCATTGTAAGAAGTACCCGTGCATGGGTGTTTGCGGGATCTGAATGCCTCTGCCTGAAAAGCACTTTTGAGGTGAATGGCCACTCTGAAAGAATCAACAGACCTGATAAACATCAACGTGACTTCTGGGGAGAGCTCTCTCTCTCTCTCTCTCTCTCTCTCTCTCTCTCTCTCTCTCTATATATATATATATATATATATATATATATATATATATATATAACAAACTAATAAATTCCAAGGATAAGTACCGCACCGTTCCAGCAACTTACAGAGCAGCTTGGTGTTGCAATGACTGCAAGAAATATTGAATTATAAACAAAGCTTGCTCTTATGTCTTATGTCTTTTTATATTTTCTACTTTTCACAAGAAAATGTAGCTTGTTTTGCTCTTTTATGATTTTCTTTTGCTTCTTAGATGGCACCTTTGGTTGGTTTTTTGAAAACTCAACAAACATACTACGGTATTGCACACCAACCTTTTCTGGGATTGCATTCTTCTTAAAACTGAAAAGGCAGAGGAGTCAAATTACCACTTTCCGCGGTCACTGAGGAGAAACCACCAAGTTTCGAAATATCGGTATATGACCAGGAGTTATATGTTAGTGAGTTTCCCTCCCTATTGGAGGATGTCTCCCCCTTGGAGAATATAAGCTTGCTGAAGGCTCATTTTGAGAAGCATTTATTTTATTTTTCCCCATTCACCCACTCAAGCACATACTGTTAGTTAGGCAGAATCATCTACCACTGCAGATATGAATGCGTATCTCCCCCTATTTCTTCAATCTAAGACATAAGAGCAAGCTTTGTTTATAATTCAATATATATATATATATATATATATATATATATATATATATATATATATATATACAAAAACTAATAAATTCCAAGGATAAGTACTGAGCACCATTCCAGCAACTTACAGAGCAGCTTGGTGTTGCAATGACTGCAAGAAATATTCAATTATAAACAAAGCTTGCTCTTATGTCTTAGATTGAAGAAATAGGGGAGATAAGCATTCATATCTGCAGTGGTAGATAATTCTGCCCAACAGTATGTGCTTGAGTGGGTGAGTGGGGAATAATAAATGCTTCTCAAAATAAGCCTTCAGCAAGCTTATATATATTATATGTGTGTGTGTGTGTGTGTGTGTGTTTGTCTGTGTGTGTGTGTGTGTGTGTGTGTGTGTACTTGTCTATATAATATATGTGTGTGTGTGTGTTTATGTGTGCGTGTGTGTGTGTGTATATATATATATATATATATATATATATATATATATATATATATCTCTTTATGTATGTATATGTACATGTATATATGTACATATATATGCCTGCGTGTGTGCGTGCATATGTATAAAATTCATAACATGATAGAGGCTGTACTAACGTCCACAAGGCAGATAAGACGACAGCGTGTGAAGTATGCCAGTAACTGTGTTGAATTCACTGCGTACAGCCTAAAATGATTAATTAAATGTAAAAAAAAAAAACCCACTACATTTAAAAACTATACAGGCGAATTAACACTACACAACGGACCGCTGCTGTCCATTCTGAACAGTGTTTAGAAACAGCCCCCAGACTACGATAAAACAGCAGCATAGTCACCAATTGCATAACAGACATAAAAAGTGTACAGAATGTTTTAAAACAAAGCCATGTGTGTGGGTTGCAAAGACAGACGAAAAACAGTGCACGACACTGGAGACTGAATCTTTTCAAAAAGCACGGTCAAAAACAGTGACAGAATGAGGAAATCAAAGCAAAGGATGTTCATGAGGCGGGAATATCAAAAGGTCCCCCGGCATCCCTACTGGGGGCTCTCTACTCGACAAAGGGTTACCTGGATAGTCTTCTCCAGGAACCAAGGCACCGGCTGCAGCTGTCTCTTGGTGCAGTTGCTCTTCAGCGCCTCCATGAACACGCCATAATCCGGCTTGGGCAGCGCCACTCCGGGAAACAGGTCTGAGATGATGCCGTTGAAGAGTGGCACGTCCTGAACACATGTGTCTCACTCTACAGGTTCTGTATGGAAGTCATTTTTTTTTTTTTCGGAACTGAACCGAGAAGATCACAGTTGAAAGGAAGGAGGTTGGAGGGATGGAACTTCCGTCATCCATCCCTTCCCTCCCTGATCCTCCCTCCCCTGTCCTGTCTCATAATTGCAAGAATTATACACTCTAAAATGAATATCAACTCCCTCCAGCATCCTAAGATTACCGAATGATCACCACCAATGAACAAAGACATTATGTAAGGAACCATCTCGATGGCACTCGTCTGTCCTAAAATCACGATCTGCCGCTAAATGTCAAGGTATCTTCCTGCTCTTACAGGTCCTGCTGTAATGTTCTCACTGCTCTTACATACCGTGGAATCATTATCAAATCAATTAAAAAAGCACACTGATGGCACTCATCTATCCTTCTAAGAGCATCAGTCTGCCGCTAAATGTCCAGCTGTCTTTCTGCTTTTAAGATATTGCTGCCATGTTCTTACTGCTCTCATAAATCGCCAAATCAAATCAATAAACAAAATATTGCTATACATCCCAAAAGCATTAATTAGGCACGCTTCCATCACGACAACGCCA
>CM031596.1:93604310-93629310 GCA_018398815.1 Conus ventricosus
GTCACGACTGAAGACAATCCCGCATAAATATGCAGAACATAACATTTTGATGTAGCCTTGGTGTTCTAGCCTCTGTCAATTGGTCAGACACAGCCTTTTGCCAAGGCGACTCACCAAATTATCAATTCATTATCATGACGGCAGTATTGTTATTGGTCTTGTTATTAACTGACATCTCCTTGCAACGTGACCTTGGCGTTTACAACAGCACGGTGATCACAAGATGGCATAAAACACTTACTTTTCACTGGTCTTCTTTTCCTAAGTCACTGACAATGCTATTCCACTGTATACTGGGGGAAACTCTGTGATTACAGGTCAATCCTTTTAATGGCAAAATGGTCTTTGTCTCGCCCAATAACACTGTTCTTAAAAATGTTTTCTTTTTTTATTATTATTATTGATTATTCGGTATCTGAAGGCAACGTTTTTCTTCTGTTAAACACACTTTCATCTTATCACATTCGGACTCCCACCCGGTACCCGTTTACCACCTGTCACAGCCCCCTTCTGTCCTACAGCAGTCACAGTGTTTTCATGATAGTGTTTTTAAAAAGCTGACCTGTTTGGCAACAGCCTTGGCCAAATCTTTACTGGTTTCTGTCTTGCCAGTGCCAGCCGGCCTTCCGGAGCGCCCCCCAAGTTCAGCTTCAGAGCTCCCATCAGGGTTCTGAAATAAAGAATTATGTGAAGAGCCTGTGATCATTATTTTATGGTCAAATCAGAAGATAGTTTGTGCCACCGCTTTCGACGTATTAATATGACAATGGGGATATCCAAATGCATTCTTCAAAATGACCTACTAAAGACAGTATGGAACTCAGTTTGAAAACTGTGATTTCTTTTCCCTGCGCTCGAATTTCCCATCACCGAGCATGTGTTCAAACGATGGTAGATTACATCTGGACGCATCAATCTGTAGGTAACTTTATCATCCCATGGGAGCAGGTCGTCGAAATGCCACGACTGAAGGCTTGAACAGTCACAGATCTCCGTTTCAGTCATTGAAATGTTACAAATACATCTGTAACAAATCTAGCTCTTAATGAAATTCCCCAACAATCGGAGATAAAGACCGTTCAGATTATGTGCCAATCGGAAATCGGAGACGGAAACATGCATACCGCTGTAGCAGATTAAACTAGACTACTTTCTCTCACCTGTAGCACCTGTCTGTGAGAGGCGTGATGACGAGGCGAGGGGTGTTGCCCAGGTACTCGTAACCGTACTTGATGGTAGTTGTGATCATGCGCACCTTGACGTCCTCCTCCCAGTAGTAGCGCAGCTGGGCCAGCCAGCTGAAGTCCTCCGGACTGCGTATTTTGTCTTTGGCCATCTGGGCCACCACGTCTCGGGCTGTACTCACAGTTTTGTGTGAGTAAACATGATTTTGTTACTGGGTTGTGTAGCATAACGTCAGAGCTACAATAGATTTCTCTCTATTAAATTCTCTCTGCTCTTCCCGGAGAGAGTGCGTCTTCATACTCAATGTTGCTTACATTTCTTATATTTTTTGTCTGCCTTGATATGTTCTTGCTTTGCTTATCAAAGTGGATTTTTCTACACAATAATCCCATATTTGCCGACGAGTTCTTCTACGTTGCGTAAACACATGCTACATGAGGGTACTCATTCATCGTCCCCTCTAAAAGACCAGACCTCTGATCACTGCTTGCTATCAACGGGTAAAAGGAAAAAAGAAATCCGCTCAGTGTAAGACTCGAACTTTGGACCAAAGAGTCTCTGGCTTCTCAGGCCAGTGCATTTGGACCATAGAGTCTCTGGCTTCTCAGACCAGTGCATTATCTTTTTGGTCCCGCATATGTTATTTCTCTGGCGTCTCCAGCCGGTTCATAATTTTCTATCTCAACTTTGTATTGTTATTTGCCTGGCTTCTCAGGCCAGTGCATTATCTTTTTGATCTATCTTTTTGGTCACCTATCGTATTGTACTTTCTCTGGCTTCTCAGGCCAGCGCATTATCGTTTTGGTCTGGTCACCTCTGTGTTGTAATTTCCCTTGCTTCTCAGGCCAGAGCATTATCTTTTTGGTCACGTATGTACTGTAATTTCTCCGGCTTCTCAGGCCAGTGCATCATTTTTGGTCACCTTTGTATTGTAATTTAGCACGGTTGATGTAGTGCTGCAATGTGTTGTGTTGTGTCGTGCTGAGCTGAGCTGACCTGCGCTGTGCTGTGCTGTGCTGTGCTGTGCTATTGCGTTGTGTTAAGTTGTGTCACGTTGTGCTGTGTTGCATTGTGTTTTACATTATGCTGTGTTGCATTGTGCTGTGCTGCATTACGTTGCACTGATTCGTTATCAACTGCATTGTACTGTTTCGTAACATCTGGCACTGTGTTGATCGTATCGTATTAATCTATGTTATATCGTGCAAATACAGAATCATTTTGTTTTACTGAATGTCTTTTTCGTCACAACGGATTTCTATATATGAAATTTGGGCACTCCAGTGCAAACAGACGCCATAACGTTCTCCTTTTGTTTTTAAATGGATGTCCTAAATGAAAAAAAAATTATTAGAGACAACTCCCTTGCTGCTGAAACATCTTTGAGCATTCTCTGTGTGTCTGGTCTGCCAAAGCCGACACGCCAATAAAGGAGAGAAGACAGTAAATATCCCAAGTGAGACCCCGTCCACAAATCTGGGATTTTTTTGTTTCCGAATTGAATGCATTATCTACAGCCACGAGGCTTCTACGCCAGATATTCCATTTTTTCCTTGCCTGGTTTTTCTGTCCAGTTCCGTTCTCGGCAATATCTCTTTTCTTCACCTCACTGATTATATTCGTGTTCATTTTCTGCCTAGATTTCGACATGTCTATTTAATTGCGTCATATCTGGCTATCCTTTCTGACAGCTGTCTCCATGTTCTGGCTGTAATTGTTGCGTTGTTGCTGTCAGAAAGTTCTGTTCATTGCTTGTTAATTTTTTTTTCAGTTGTCTGTTTTTCTCAATTTATGAACCCTTTTCTCCTATAGGCTATTTTCCCTGCTGTTTCCACTGGTTTGTTCTGACACATGTTCCTTTCTTGCTACCCCGGCTGTTTCACGCGTATGTCTTTATCCCGTTCGTCTGTAATGTTCCTGCTTGTTTTCTGGCTAATTCTTCAAGACGTGTTTATATATATATATATATATATATATATATATATATATATATATATATATATATATATATATAAAACTAATAAATTCCAAGGATAAGTACTGAGCACCATTCCAGCAACTTACAGAGCAGCTTGGTGTTGCAATAACTGCAAGAAATATTCAATTATAAAGAAAGCTTGCTCTTATGTCTTAGATTGAAGAAATAGGGGGAGATAAGCATTCATATCTGCAGTGGCAGTTAATACTGCCTAACTAACAGTATGTGCTCAAGTGGGTGGATGGGGAAAAATAAAATAAATGCTTCTCAAAATGAGCCTTCAGCAAGCTTAACTGCCACTGCAGATATGAATGCTTATCTTCCCCTATTTCTTCAACCTAAGACATAAGAGCAAGCTTTGTTTATAATTGAATATTTCTTGCAGTCATTGCAACACCAAGCTGCTCTGTAAGTTGCTGGAATGGTGCTCAGTACTTATCCTTGGAATTTATTAGTTTTTTGTAATTTAGTCCCTTGCGGATTCATTCCAAGAACTGGCCCTCAGCACTTGTGTCTTAAGAGGTTATCTTTTTATATTTTCTACTTTTCACAAGAAAATGTAGCTTGTTTTGTTCTTTCATGATTTTTTTTTTTCTTCTTAGGTGGCACCTTTGGTTGGTTTTTTGAAAACTCAACAAACACACTACGGTATTGCACACCAGCCTTTTCTGGGATAGCATTCTTCTTAAAACCGAAAAGGCAGAGGAGTCAAATTACCACTTTCCGCGGTCACTGAGGAGAAACAACCAGGTTTCGAAATATCGGTATATGACCAGGAGTTATGTGTTAGTGAGTTTCCTCCCTATTGGAGATTATAAGCTTGCTGAAGGCTCATTTTGAGAAGCATTTATTTTATTTTTCCCCATCCAATCACTTGAGCACATACTGTTAGTTAGGCAGTATTAACTGCCACTGCAGATATGAATGCTTATCTCCCCCTGTTGATAATTATAATATATATATATATATATATATATAATTGAATATTTTTATAATTGTTATATTATATATATATATATATATATATATATATATAATAAAATGAAGTCTTAATATATATATATATATATTAAAATGAAGTGTTATAATATATATGTATATATATATATATATATATATATATTAATGAAGTGTTAAAATGTTGCTCCCCAAGGGGTCGAGCGCTTTCAAAATTGTTTTAGGCGCCATAACTACATTGATCTCTCTCTCTCTCTCTCTCTCTCTCTATATATATATATATATATGTGTGTGTGTGTGTGAGCGGTGTGTGATAAAAGTAAAACTGGCCGATGCCGAATTCCGGTAACTATATAACATACAAAAAAAAAAAAAAGTAAAGTAGTGAAGGCTGTACTCGTATTCAAATAAATAGAGGGAAAAGGTGGCAAAAGGAGTACCTGGAGAGGGATGTCCAACGTTTTCGGCAGTAGTGGTTTGGCGAAAAGACTTGTATGAAGAAGAAGCCAAACGCCAGCTCTCTCTGACTCCTCAACTTATGCTCCCATCAAAACCCCAACAACCAAACAAGACAACGCACTGGTCCGGAAGACCATTAAAGAAGCAGTTTCCAAAGGCCATCTCCCTCAAGAAGCAACAAGAACTATAGTCAAAGAACCTCGCACTGCGAAATTCTACCTACTACCGAAAATTCACAAGAGCGGCAACCCTGGTAGACCTATCGTCTCAGCCTGCTCCTGCCCAACTGCTCAACTGTCACAGTTTCTTGATCGGTTGTTCCAACCCCTTGTCCACAACCTACCAACCTATGTGAAAGACACCAACCATGCCCTGCAGATTTTCTATGATTACACCTTCCCACTTGACAGTGAACATCAATTCCTCTTCACAATGGATGTGACATCATTATATACTAATATCCCGCACAAAGATGGACTTCTCGCTGTTAAACACTACCTGAAACAAAGCGACTTTGACTTTGACCCAACCACCATCCTGCGCCTGACTGAACTTGTTTTAACTCTGAATTCTTTCGAATTTGGAAACGAGGCCTACCAACAAATCAAAGGAGTTGCTATGGGCACGCGCATGGGCCCATCATATGCCTGCCTCTTTATGGGGCACATTGAGACACAAATCTTTGCTCAATACCCTGGACATCTACCTGAAGTCTTCAAAAGATTCATAGACGACTGTTTTGGAATCAGCACTCTACCCATACAGGAACTCCAATGCTTCATTGACTATGCTAACGCCTTTCACCCTTCAGTCAAATTCACATACGAAATCTCGGACTCTTCCCTCTCATTTTTGGACATCAAAATCAGTATTCAAAGCACTCCACAGTCTCTCCACACAACAGTGCACTACAAACCAACTGATGCCCACTCTTACCTCCTGTTCTCATCAAGCCACCCTCCTGCCATGAAAGAAAGCATCCCATATTCTCAGTTTCTTCGACTTCGCAGACTATGTAGCCCTGATGATAATTACACCAAAGAAGCAGCGGCCATGACTACCTTCTTCACTACAAGAGGCTACCCACAAGCTACAGTTCAGATGGCCCTTGAACGAACACAGTCCATCCCCAGACACCAGCTCCTACAAGACAAGGAAAAGATGACTACAGACAATGACCGATACATTGCCACTCTGACCTACCACCCACACAATCTACCTGTGAAAAACGTTCTGCTCCGCAACTTCACTATTCTGAAGGAGGATCCAGCTCTCCAAAACATTTTCAGTCTACCACCTTTGGTGGCATTCAAAAGGACAAAAATCTTGGTGACCACCTGATGCACTCTACCCCCCACCCTTCATCCCCCAACCCAACCAGCCAATTTCCAGTGCAAGAAACCCAAATGCAAAACCTGTGACTTTCTTAATCTGACAACTACTGTGCAAGGCCCATCCGGACGCAGCTTCCACATGAAGTCTCACTTCACCTGCCAGACTCAGAATATAGTCTATGTTCTTAGTTGTACCCTTTGTCCCAAGATGTATGTGGGTGTGAAACATACAGATCTCTAAACGAACGTTTTAAAGAACATAGAGACAGCATCCTCACAGGAATAGACACGCCTGTGGCAAACCATTTCAATTCGGACCATCACCATCTTTCCCACATCAGAGTAGCAGCCCTTTGGAGAAATGGTCGTCAAGAAGGGAACTACAGAAAATACATGGAAAGCCAGTTAATACAGCGCCTTGGCACCTTGAGCCCACATGGGCTCAATGTCAGGGAATGAACCATCAGCGCTCCTCTTTCTCTCCCCCCCCCCCCCCCCCCCCCCCCTCCTTTCTTCTTCCCCCCACCTTTTTCCCCCCTGCCCCCTCCCTTCTTCTTCCCCCCCCCCCCTCCCTTCCCCTTCCTTTGTCTCTCCTTTGCTGTCCATTAACACTCCCCATTTCTATTGTGAATTATGATCACCCCTACACTCAATATTGCCCACCACTCCCACCTCTGCCCTTTCCACCCCTTCAAACCATGAACTGTGTTCAGTAACCCAAGTCAACCATCATCAGCTGTCATTCCCTGTTGAAGTGTCTACGATACGAAACGTTGGACATCCCCTCTCCAGGTACTCCTTTTGCCACCTTTTCCCTCTATTTATTTGAATACGAGTACAGCAATCACTACTTTACTTTTCTGTGTTTTACATCAACGGCTGCAGCCATGTCTTCAACTTAAAAGTTCTTCGCCCTGGCCCTGTCAACCTTCCAGGCCCTCCCCACCATCCCCCAGTCCCTTGCAGTCTCCTACCTGAAGTGCATCCTGACCAAGACCAGATATACAAGCCATGTTGTATTCCTGAGAACTCGCTTGCAACAAAGGCTGATTCCCAATGGCTTTCTGCTTAATTTCCATGTGTCACCCCAGCCCAAGGCATTTCAACATCAAATGTCTTGCATCCTTCGCTCCACCAGCTTCAAACTGATGAACTCTACAGTACAGAACTACTGCATGGCACTCCAGCGACTTGACCGCCTAAAAACCCGCCTTAGATATCAGCTTTACACCCTATGCAATAAACACACGTCAATGTTGATTATCGAAACAACCCGGAATGCAAACCACCAACTGCATGCTACTTTATAAGCAACCAAAGCTTCTAAACTGCAGAACCTCACCAAGGAACAGCCCACACTTTCAAGTGCCAACCAGTCACCAGTGGAAAAATTGGTGACAACTATTCCAGATGATCTGTACTTGACTGATCCCCAGCGTCAACTTCTTGCAAAGGGACTAAAGTGTGTTCCCCTTCAACCAAAGGCCCACCAGACAGACATGCTATATGACTGTGAACGATTCTTCCGCCGACTTCGACTCGCGTTTTCTTTGAGAGCTGCTCACTACCACAGCACGTAGTGCCACTAACGATCTAGCACAACTGTTCCCCTTTGAAAGGAGTGATTGGACCCCCAAGGATGGACGGTATCCTGCTCTTGATTATTATATTGACAAGTGTAAACACGACATTGATAAATTAAACTTGCCCCCTGTGAGAAAATCCAACCTCACCCAAGCAGAGTTTCAGGCCCTAAAAGAACTGAAACAGAGACCCGACATCATCATCAAAAGAGCAGACAAGGGAGGGGCAGTAGGGGTTTGGCGAAAAGACTTGTATGAAGAAGAAGCCAAACGCCAGCTCTCTGACTCCTCAACTTATGCTCCCATCAAAACCCCAACAACCAAACAAGACAACGCACTGGTCCAGAAGACCATTAAAGAAGCAGTTTCCAAAGGCCATCTCCCTCAAGAAGCAACAAGAACTATAGTCAAAGAACCTCGCACTGCGAAATTCTACCTACTACCGAAAATTCACAAGAGCGGCAACCCTGGTAGACCTATCGTCTCAGCCTGCTCCTGCCCAACTGCTCAACTGTCACAGTTTCTTGATCGGTTGTTCCAACCCTTGTCCACAACCTACCAACCTATGTGAAAGACACCAACCATGCCCTGCAGATTTTCTATGATTACACCTTCCCACTTGACAGTGAACATCAATTCCTCTTCACAATGGATGTGACATCATTATATACTAATATCCCGCACAAAGATGGACTTCTCGCTGTTAAACACTACCTGAAACAAAGCGACTTTGACTTTGACCCAACCACCATCCTGCGCCTGACTGAACTTGTTTTAACTCTGAATTCTTTCGAATTTGGAAAACGAGGCCTACCAACAAATCAAAGGAGTTGCTATGGGCACGCGCATGAGCCCATCATATGCCTGCCTCTTCATGGGGCACATTGAGACACAAATCTTTGCTCAATACCCTGGACATCTACCTGAAATTTTCAAAAGATTCATAGACGACTGTTTTGGAATCAGCACTCTACCCATACAGGAACTCCAATGCTTCATTGACTATGCTAACGCCTTTCACCCTTCAGTCAAATTCACATACGAAATCTCGGACTCTTCCCTCTCATTTTTGGACATCAAAATCAGTATTCAAAGAACTCCACAGTCTCTCCACACAACAGTGCACTACAAACCAACTGATGCCCACTCTTACCTCCTGTTCTCATCAAGCCACCCTCCTGCCATGAAAGAAAGCATCCCATATTCTCAGTTTCTTTGACTTCGCAGACTATGTAGCACTGATGATAATTACACCAAAGAAGCAGCGGCCATGACTACCTTCTTCACTACAAGAGACTACCCACAAGCTACAGTTCAGATGGCCCTTGAACGAGCACAGTCCATCCCCCGACACCAGCTCCTACAAGACAAGGAAAAGATGACTACAGACAATGACCGATGCATTGCCACTCTGACCTACCACCCACACAATCTACCTGTGAAAAACGTTCTGCTCCGCAACTTCACTATTCTGAAGGAGGATCCAGCTCTCCAAAACATTTTCAGTCTACCACCTATGGTGGCATTCAAAAGGGACAAAAATTTTAGTGACCACCTGATGCACTCTACCCCCCACCCTTCATCCCCCCAACCCAACCAGCCAATTTCCAGTGCAAGAAACCCAAATGCAAAACCTGTGACTTTCTTAATCTGACAACTACTGTGCAAGGCCCATCCGGACGCAGCTTCCACATGAAGACTCACTTCACCTGCCAGACTCAGAATATAGTCTATGTTCTTAGTTGTACCCTTTGTCCCAAGATGTATGTGGGTGAAACATACAGATCTCTAAACGAACGTTTTAAAGAACATAGAGACAGCATCCTCACAGGAAAAGACACGCCTGTGGCAAACCATTTCAATTCGGACCATCACCATCTTTCCCACATCAGAGTAGCAGCCCTTTGGAGAAATGGTCGTCAAGAAGGGAACTACAGAAAATACATGGAAAGCCAGTTAATACAGCGCCTTGGCACCTTGAGGCCACGTGGGCTCAATGTCAGGGAATGAACCATCAGCCCTCCTCTTTCTCCCCTTCCCCCCCCCCCCCTCCCTTTCTTCCCCCCCCCCCCCCCCTTTTCCCCCCTGCCCCCTCCCTTCTTCTTCCCCCTTCCCCCCCTCCCTTCCCCTTCCTTTGTCTCTCCTTTGCTGTCCATTAACACTCCCCATTTCTATTGTGAATTATGATCACCCCTACACTCAATATTGCCCACCACTCCCACCTCTGCCCTTTCCACCCCTTCAAACCATGAACTGTGTTCAGTAACCCAAGTCAACCATCATCAGCTGTCATTCCCTGTTGAAGTGTCTACGACACGAAACGTTGGACATCCCCTCTCCAGGTACTCCTTTTGCCACCTTTTCCCTCTATTTATATAACATACAAATAAAACCGATACCGAATTACGGAAATTAGGTCCCCGAGGAAGAACAACCTGAATTTGACATCTGTTGAAACAACATCCTCCCGCTAACCCTGAAAACGTCTTGTGTGTCTTATTACACTTCCAGCTGATTCCTTCATTTATTACTACTGGAAACACTTTCTTTCTTACATGCCTGGCTTCTTCTCTCTTTAAATCTTAAAACTCTTCCAAGCAAAATCAAGTGCAAATGCCCGATAGTTACATCAGATACACAGTGCACTCACCATGGACGTCCAGAACAGTGAGAGCCCCCAGTGTGATGCGAGCCCCAGAGTTCAGCTTGCTCCGCACCAGCTCCACGATCCCCTCTATCTGCTTGTTGCTCTTCTCCAGGTACAACTGAAAGATTGTGTAACAACCATGAGATGTTCTCTCCCACAATCAAGAAAATTGTTCTATCTTGTTGTTTTTGTATATCCTCCTCCTCCTCCTCTTCTTCTTCTTCTTCTTCTTTTCTTCTTCGTCTTCTTTTTCTTCTTCTTCTTCTTCTTTTTCGTTTCCCTTACCACTGAGGGGATGGGTTCTTCTTCTTCTTTTCGTTTCCCTTAACACCGAGGGGACGGGGTATTGTGGGAGAGAGGTGGGGTGGAGGATTTACTGGGGTACCACACTGAAAAACAATTCACCATTGTGCCAAGGGGGTCTCTGTAAACATTTTTAGGTCCATTCCCTCCTTCAACAGTTCCCTGGATGATTGTTTCATTAAGACCGTTGGTTCTAGTTACACAGCCATATCAACATAATCTTTTCTTAAAGGATGTCAACACATCTCTATGTGGTCCGTGTGGTGCTTAATGGTTTGACACACTTGTTCAATGGTGATATGCTCAGTGTATGTAAAGTTTAGCATCATGATGGGTCGGACGATAAGTAAATTAAGGACAATTTTGCTGATATTGAGATTAGTTTCCTTTGGTCAAGTGGTGATACAAAAAAAATATTAGTTAGATGTTGAAGGATGAAGAGTAACTGGGAAGTAATTCGCGTATCCTGGGGCGTAGTGACAAGTAGATATCAAACTGGCAGTCCTGGGCGAAGACGCCTCACCTCCACCAACGGCTAGTCACTCTGTTCTACAGGGGACTTTGGAAGAGGATATTGGGGCTGGGCATCGACGAATCAGTTAAGTGACCGTTAGCCTGCTAGTAGGTCTCGATGACCGTTCACGCTTGCTGAGCCTGCAGAGTGAACATCTTCGGGAAGGCTTCAACCTATTGGATGGATTGCATCTTGTTGGTTATGGATCAAACACTTAAAGCCTCAGGTCATGGATAGTAGAGAGATCTGTGCGGTTGATAAAATGGGTAGTTTAGGAGAATCAAACACGAGAATTAGAAGTTATGCATAAACTACACGGCATCCAACTCTTTGCTGTGCATGTTTAGGGGTGCACTACCGATTCCATTGGTTGAACCAAAATAATTCGGAGACTCACTGGTTAGATGTTCACTGTTGTTGTGTAAGTCGTGATGTGTGTGGTGTGTTGGTGACCAGTGATTCCAGTGGTTGAACCAGTATCACTCGGTTTTTCTTTGTTCGAGAATTATAAGATACACGAAAAAACAGTAAAAGCATGACTCACTCGGAAAAAGAGAAATTATCCCGTCTTGCTGAGAGCTCAGGAATACACAGTGAGGTGAAGTCAAGACTAAAAGACTTCACGTAAATCGGAGATTTGCTGTAGCCTCGGAGCCTAAGTCTAGGGGATGCTCGTTTAGAGAATTGTCTACCTGGGGGGAAGGAGAGGGGAGGGGGGGGACTGAAGGCAGCAAGACGCATCAACCTGGTGGGTCCTAGACAGGGAGCTTCCGGCCAGTGAGGGTGTCAGCAGCAACAGAAGACCTATGGGTGAGGGCAACAGAAGCCCCTTCAGTAGAGAGGGCAAATTGCAGCGGAGTCCAAGGGACTTGATTCAAGGTCCAAGACTACAGCTACACTGCCAGTATTCCCCAAAAGGGATTTGGCCAGTCAGGACGACATGAACAGCGAAGCAGCTACAGGAGGTCAACGCGACCGTTGCGATAATTGGCTGGTGACGGAACCGAACAGTTGAAGTAAGGAAAACAGGTGGAAAGTTGCAAATGATTCTTTTGTTTTTCTCTCTGTTTGCACATGTGCATGGCTAGATAAATAGTAGAATGTTGCCTTTCCGGGATGATTAGGAGTTACAGAGGAAAAGGAGATGTGATAATTGGATTATCTGTATGCTGGTTATGCTTTTGTATGATACAGATGAATGTGTTATGTAGTGAGGGGTGTGGGCTTGGAGCCGAGTCTAATAATTTTTAATTTCTTTTTATATGTCATTGATTACCCGTCACCTTTGTATTGGCCCAATATGTGTGACAGAGTGCGTGTGCCTATGCGAAAGCACAGTTTGTAGATATCAATACATCTGTCCATACCACCATGCATCCCTGTACTTGATAATCATATCTTATTAACGAGGGGGGACGTCGGAAGACCCGTTACAAGCATCTTGCAGCAATATCTCATTTCCATGGCTTAGATTCTTGTTTCCTGATCCGCCGTGAAGGTTCAAGTCTTGCATGCATACACGAGGCTGGAATTACCAGTACTCGCAGGAGCCTTATCAGCTTTTTCGTTGAGATGTTATTGTCATTCCACACAGGCCTGAAGAATGTTGATGTTGTATTTTTTGCGCTTGAGAGGATTTTTGGTTTGGATTGCGATTTCCTTTTTATTGAAACGACAGTGCGAATAGTTATTGAAAAGTTTGTGTAAAAAACAGTGGGTTTTCTTCTTCACAGTCATTAAAACTGTTACAACCCGTTAGTTTTCTTCTTCTATTCAGTTGGCGTTCAGCTACCAATAAATGGTTATAAAAATGCTGTGGAGTACTTTTATCACACATTTATAAACACTACTATATCCTGTTAGGCTATTTTTCAGTGTTGACACAATGCTGTTAGTCTATTTTTTCAGTGTTGACACAATGATGGGAAGGTTATTGAAACTTCTGACAGTCGCATTTCTTGCCTGAGCGATGAAAAGTGCCGTATCCTCCCAATCATTTTCAGACGTTTCTTTAAACACTCTTGGCGACTATTCATCCTTTTTCTTTTCTTTCTTTCTTTTATTTAGTTGATGAAAGGAATCTGTGATTAGACAGAATAGAATGTGATTATTTTTGTCGTTACGACACTTTTCAATATTGTGTTGCAAGCAGTCGTTTAATTTGTCCAAGCAGTTCGACTTATCACAATAATAAGCGCTTACGTTGCACATCATTTCTAAAATTGCATATAAGTATTACAAGTTTTCACACATACACAACACACCTGCGCACATACAAAAAACAAACTCATGCACATATACATACGCAAGCGCGCGGGCACACACACACATATACGCGCGCACACACACACACACACACACACACGCACACACGCGCGCGCGCGCACACACACAACACACCTGCAATCCCTCATTGTCTTTCATGGCCTCTATGACCTCTGCCGTCCAGAATATGCAGGAGACGCAGAGCGTGACCTGGCCTGGCCATTCGATCACCCATTGCTGTCGTGGGTTGTTGCGTAGGCCTCAATAGCTTTCTGCACCACCTCGCGCACACTGCTGATCATGGTCCGCTCCACCTCGAACAGCCACTTCTCCACCATGCCCTGCACACACCACCGCCTCATCATCATCATCATCATCATCATCATCATCAATATCGTCAATACCATCATCATCGTTCACAACATCGTTATCATCATCGTCATCATCATCAAGTTTATCATCAAATACACCGCCACTACTTGTAACCATGCAAGCTGCGGCCGATTAACAAATCAAGACCACCACAATTATTGTCGTTCTCTTCTTCTCCCAGTAACTCTAATTCGTGACCCTTATTCTATAACCCAATGTCCTCCTCACTAACCCCCCCCCCCCCCCCCCCATCCCCTACAGACACACAAACACCTTCCACCTTTTTCTTCACTCAGCAGCTCCTCCGGGTACTCATTCCTACATGGATGGTCGAATCAGCTTCTTCCCTACATTCTGTCTTCTCATAAAAATCGACTGGTCTTCACAGTCCAGTCTGGCTCCGCAGCTCCTTCGCTGCCTAGATCAGCCAGAGCCTTCCGGTCTAATCATCGTCACTGTTATCACTACGGTGTCTCGTGCTGGTTTTTTAATCAGTAACTACGGGCATACTCAGGCTTCAGCTATGTCTAAAACACATCCACTATATAGCTGGTCAAATCCAGGAGTTCTGTGACCGTGGAGTGACGAGGTCCGTTTCTCGGAGGTTTTGACTTCCCTAGGGGTTAAATAAGAAATTTAGCCCCCATGACCCTCGCAAAAGTGTGGGCATAACTTTTGAGAGCCCAAAATCAAAAATGGCCACGGCGGCCATTTTGAAAAATAGCTTTTCCCTAGTTTGGATTAGATTGCCAAACAAAGAATGCTTTCTGGGGTTTTGGGGCATGAGGAATTCATATTTTGAATTATTTTGATGATTTGACCTACTTTTGATGGTTAAATTCAAGATGGCCACCAATGTTTTGCCATAAACGGTGAAATTTACTAAGTCGTCATGTGTCCTCTACAGAGTGCTCTCATGGGGGCTTTTGTATGTGCTGAGCTGAGTTATGGAGGTGACACATGTATTACTCACTGTAATGTGCATACCTTCTTCTGTAGAACTGATCTATTGATTGAAATAGTGTGTCTTTATTTATGTTTCAGGTTATTGCATGCGGCGTGGCTTAAAGCGTATCCATGTCAACTGAAGATTTGGAATAAATATCCAAGACAATTAGAACAGAAAAAATGTCATATAGAATGTGTATTGAAATGTGCAAATCCTTGTGCATCGTCTGATACCATCAGCCAAAGCAAATGGGAGACGCTACAGTCAAAGGCTAAAAACTGGTTAGGATTTGACAGATACGGTGATGTTTACGACACCACTTCATGGGAAGATGGCCTGGGTCTTATTACATGCACCAAAGCTGTTACATAACAATTCATCTTCACGCAAAGTCACCGACAATACGTTTGTAGTCTTCTAAGCGGGACTGCAGTGAGCGAATTTCACGCTCTTGAAAGATCACCGAATCAATGTGTCTGGAGAACAAATTTCTTGCGTCATCAAGGGACATATTCTGAAGATGCATCGCTTCACAGACCTCGAATTTTTTGTGGATGATATGCTTCTTCCAGCAGGTTTGGTAGTACTTTATGTCATTGGCAAATGCATCTGTTGTTGATGCAATCAGCTGTTCAAGGCGTACTCGTTTATCCTCATCCTCGATTAGGACAGTGTGGCGCTTGAAGGTGTTCCATGCTGAAGCTGTATTGATTCTGAAGGTTTGCCACATACTCTATTTGGGCGTTTCGTTGTCAGTACCCCCTTACACCAAACACAGATGATTGCAGGCGTTTGGCGGGCCTCTGTCCCTCTGTCTCATCAGCAGATCTATCCTGACTTTTGGAGCTTGATGCTTGGTTCGAACTTGGGGCAATATCACTTTCCTTCATTTTGCGTTGTCGGAACTGTTCAAGTTTGCGTGAAGATGAAATTGTTATGCAACAGCTTTGGTGCATGTAATAAGACCCAGGCCTCTCTTCCCATGAAGTGGTGTCGTAAACATCACCGTATCTGTCAAGTCCTAACCAGTTTTTAGCCTTTGACTGTAGAGTCTCCCATTTGCTTTGGCTGATGGTATCAGACGATGCACAAGGATTTGCACATTTCAATACACATTCATATGACATTTTTTTCTGTTCTAATTGTCTTGGATATTTATTCCAAATCTTCAGTTGACAATGGATACGCTTTAAGCCACGCCGCATGCAATAACCTGAAACATAAATAAAGACACACTATTTCAATCAATAGATCAGTTCTACAGAAGAAGGTATGCACATTACAGTGAGTAATACATGTGTCACCTCCATAACTCAGCTCAGCACATACAAAGCCCCCATGAGAGCACTCTGTAGAGGACACATGACGACTTAGTAAATTTCACCGTTTATGGCAAAACATTGGTGGCCATCTTGAATTTAACAATCAAAAGTAGGTCAAATCATCAAAATAATTCAAAATATGAATTCCTCATGCCCTAAAACCCCAGAAAGCATTCTTTGTCTGGCAATCTAATCCAAACTAGGGAAAAGCTGTTTTTTCAAAATGGCCGCCGGTGGCCATTTTTGATTTTGGGCTCTCAAAAGTTATGCCCACACTTTTGCGAGGGTCATGGGGGCTAAATTTCTTATTAACCCCTGGGAAGTCAAAACCTCTGGGAAACGGAGCTCGTCACTCCACGGTCACAGAACTCCTAAATTTGACCCAACTAATAACAGTCGTCACTGTTATCAACCGTATTAACATACATAGCCTGTCATACATCAGACGTTCAAACACCTGGTGATGATCGATATCAGAAAACTGTTATCTCTTCTGTGACGCTTCTATTGTGCACATTTGACGTAGTTTCATTTCTGTTCGAAAGAAAAAGTAATTGTACACAAAAAAGGTGTACATGCGAACTCTTTCACAAAAATGGATGAATTTCGAGATAAACAGTTTGGCCTTGTTGCCGAAAGCCTCCCATCTATCCTCTCCATATGTGAGAATGAAACGAGAAGCTACCAACCTTGGCCTTGGCGGGAATGATAGTGTTGGAGAAAGGAACGGTCTCCTTTTCCCGCAGAAATCATGCCAACGATCTCCCTATCGTCCACGAACTGCAGACGGCTGATGCCTTCGAAGCACTTCTTCAGGTGGGGCTGCACCCGTAGAGGTCCTTGGTCTCTGACAGGATCTCCAGTAGCTCGTCGTTGGACAAGAAGAAAAACCTTAGGAAACAAGGGCAGGATGAGGCACAACCTCTACGCGCGCGCGCACGCGTCTTTTGTGTGTGTGTGTGTGTGTGTGTGTGTGTGTGTGCGTGTGCCTGTGTGTCTGTGTCTGTGTGTCTGTGTTCGTTTTGTGTGCGTGTCTCTGTGTGTATATATGGGTGCGCGAGTGCGTGCATGCATGCGAGCGCGCATGTGTGTGTGCACGCGCGCGTATGCATGTGAGAGAGAGAGAGAGAACGAACGAACGAACGAACGAATCTTTTTTAATGAGGGAAAAAGCGGAATAAGCACAACATGGCTTTTTACATCCGGCCCTCAATGAAGGGAATATATAGAAAATGCAATAACAACATCAGCAAAACTAATCTAGAATAGAAGTAAACATACATAAACGCTATATATAGAAAGAAGAAACGGTTAACACAAAAGAACAGAACACAATCAATGCCTGGAAGAGAGAGAGAGACTCAAAGACTCAAAGACTCAAAAACTTTATTACTCAAGGATAGAGAGAGAGAGAAGGAGAGAGAGAGAGAGAGAGAGAGAGAGAGAGAGAGAGAGAGAGAGAGAGACAGACAGACAGACAGACAGACAGACAGACAGAAACTGGTGGGGGTGGGAGGGGAGGGGTCATCATATATAGTTCATGAAAAAATGGTTATTGGAAGATAAATCTTAAATAAATGTTAGCGAACCGCCCAGAGAACGTGGACAAACGAGTCACAAGACAAAACACGACGCGTTTCGACCTCTTAGGTCTTCGTCTGGTAATATATAAACGAATAAAACAACGAAAATTCACTTAGCTTTGATCGCTTCAGATCGTTTAGGGTTCAGCGCAAGGAAGAAGGCGCCTTCTTCCTTGCGCTGAACCCTAAACGATCTGAAGCGATCAAAGCTAAGTGATCGGGCTTCAGATCGTTTTAGGGATCAGCGCAAGGAAGAAGAGGCTCCTTCTTCCTTGCGCCTGAACCCTAAACGATCTGAAGCGATCAAAGCTAAGTGATTTTCGTTGTTTAATTCGTTTATATAATACGCTACGAAGACCTAAGAGGTGAAACGCGTCGTGTTTTTCTTGTGATCTCGTTTGTCCCACGTTCTCTGGGCGGTTCGCAACATTATTTAAGATTTTGTTTAGATTTCCGCCTGCATCGTCTCGCTTTAAACTAGATCCTATTGGATGATAGATAAATATATATAAGAAACATTTATTACAAACAATAAAATTATAACAGCATTACTGGCAAATCAATACATTGACAGGCACCTATCCAGAAGGCAAAGACAAAAAATTAACACATGACAATCCAGCAGCACCTATTGCAACACTAGAATGAGAGAGACCAGTACAGAGCGGAGAGAGATAGAGAGAGGAGAAAAGAGAGAGAGAGAAAGAGAGAGGGGAGAGAGAGAGAGAGAGAGAGAGAACGGACAGAGAGAGTGGAGAGAGAGAGAGAGAGAGAGAGAGAGAGAGAGAGAAGAGAGAGAGAGAGAGAGAGAGAGAGAGAGGGGGTGGGTAAGAGCAAGTTTTGGAAAATTCAGTCTTAGTTGGGTATGAAGTGCCCTTTTAAAGCTGATATATGCTGCATGAACACAAGAGAAGGGTAAATGCAGTTCCACACGAAGAAGCCGCCGGAGTAGTGAAGGACTGGTTTTATTAAAACATATCTATTCTTGGAACTGGTATTACATTTTATGAAAATGGCGAGTATCATTAAATTCTAAATTTCTCTGTAATTGAAGGTGGAGCACGAACCCGAAAGAATCTTAAACATAAAAAAAAGCTTTATAGAATTTAAGCATCAAGTTTAATGGTAAAAATCCAGATCTGTATAGTCAGAGTATGAATAACGTAACCGATTTTAAACAAAAACTAATTTCAGGGAACGTCTATAAAGACAAAACAAAGGTTTGAGTATATGATTACTAGCTGAATCCCAAATTGTTTGATGCATAATTTATATGGGATCATATAAGCGTGAAAAAATATTTTTAGTGAATGGCAGTCTAGGAAATGCTTTATCTTGACAGCTGGTATATCTTTTCGAAACTGTTGTGCATAAAGACCGTACCTGTTCAACCATGACAGAATTGTTGTCTAAACTACTCCTTAAGACTTTATGACAGAGACTGTTTCTTCGATAGTTTATACCAATTTGATAGAAAGGGTGCGCTCGTATAAGAAAGGTTTTTGACGTTTTTGTCTTGTGGTTATGATTCATATGTTTGGTTTTGACAGTTTAGACACATATGTTTAATTCAGAGCCATTTCGGTTAGCGGTTAATACTCTGCTGTAATAACATAGATACTTTTTCTGCTTTGCGATCACACGCATGGAACAGTAGTGTCATCGCGAACATATCAACAAAGCGCTGGGAGAATCAGAGAGATCATTAAATATAAATGGAAAAAGTAATGGGTCCTAGGACGGGAAGCCTTGAGGAACCACCATGTTTCAGAGAAACAATAGAAATTGGCGTTCATGATTGAGACAAATTTTGTTTTCTGTCGCTTTAAAAACGAAGAGATGAGTTCTAAGCATACTTGAAAAACGTACAATTTTAACTTTTTTAGGAAGCTAGTGTGGTCAATTAACATCAAAAACTTTTGCAAAGTCAATAAAAAGGACACAGTCACTTGTTTTTCAATTTTTTGAAATATTTGTGAGCCATTTGTCTACTAGGTTGGTCAGTGCTGTGTGGCAGGAGTGATTTTCCTGAAACCAACTTATTAGGTGAAATAAGTTATTCATGTCAAAATGGTTAAGAATGCACTTCTTAAATGATCTTCTTAAAGGTTTTTGATACAAGACTGGATAGAAATTGGGTCTGGTAATTACAAGATCCGAGGTGTCACCTGATTTATAGATGGGTCTTACCCTAGCAAGTTTGAAAGATTAAGGAAATTGGTTTTTTAGATATACATAAATTGAAGATGTATTTTCAGTGTATAGAAATAACTGGAGCTGCAAGTTTTAGGATTTTGCCATCGATACCGTCTGAAGCCATGTAACTTTTAGACGATCAGGGCATTATACACATCATGGACTGACATTAAGGGGATGTCTAAGTCTGAGGAATGGCTTTAGAATCACAGAAAATCGTTTAATAATGAAAGAGTGTTTTTGGGCAGATCTATCTGATTTTATTGTGTTTGTCTTAAGCAATATTACAAAAATGGGTTCATTAAGTTTATCGGGCCACAGGTCTTCATGTTATTATTTTTACTGATGTTTTTGTTTGTCAGCTGATTGATATCATGTGCGCAAATTGCTCTCTATTGGTAATAGAAGAAAAAGTTCTTGAAAAGTACTTTTTCTTAACTACTGCTCGTTTTATTACATAATTAACATGAATCTTCTTTGGTTTTATACAAATTCTTTCTTCGTTCCCGTAGACAAAAAGGTGATCTCTTTGGTTCAATAGCATCCTGTATCATCATTTGATACCATGTAACAGAGCGCTTCTAACGCGCTTTTGGTTTTGAAAGGAGCATGTTATCATAAATATTTAAAAAATTGTGGTACCTAAACTTCCCAGGCTTCATCAGGATTTGTAATTGGTAAGACTGGAAAAGATGTGAAATTACTCAAATCAAACAAAATTTATTTTTATCAAAATTCGTAAGCACTATGTATCTTATAAAAGTGTGACATGCTTCGGAATTTTAACATCCTTTTTTTTCGACCCAAGTGAAACATACTGGGAAATAGATCACTACAACCATACAGCGTGAACACACTTCTGTTATATTGCTTTTTGTCGTGGTGGTAAATGTGATCAAATATGAGTTTTGGATGTGGGTTTTATCGATTAACCTGAACAGAGATGAAAAGATTCAAACAATGAAACCATGTGTTGTTACATTTTGCGCAAATCATGTTAAAATCGCCGAACAATACAGCTCATCCGAAAGCAAGGAAATATCTTCTAACAGTAGAGTGGAAAATTGTCAATCCAACTAACATGTTCTGCTGGATTGCGGTATATGAAACCCAGATGAACTGCTCACATTTTTTTTTTTTTTTTTTTTTTTTTTTTTTTTATTTAAATACAACTTGGTTCCATATTGACTCATGTTATGATAATAACGTGGTTCAACACATTTTAAACTTTATACAATGGTGAATGAACACTACCAAACCCGTCTCTTTGGGATGTTTAGCATCTTTGCGGATTATATTATATCCAGGAATGGAGATTTCAGAATCTAGAATGTGTTCTGTAAGGCGTGATTCGGCAAAGCCAAAATATGGAAATGCTTACCAGCATTGTCAAAACATATGAAACATTAATGTTTTATTGATTAAGTGATTTATTGTTGAGGAATCCCACTCTAAAGCCATCTTTAGATTCGGTGAGTAGCAGCCGTGTCGAGCGGTCACGGTTTTCGCACGCTCCAAGCACGCAGCAAAGTTCGTGAGCTGAGCCTTTTTTTCGACTTTGCCGTTTTTTTCCGCAACGCCGAATCGACACAGCGGTTTTACCACTGTGACACTCGGGAAATTTTTTTTTGAACTGTCATATTTGCGAGAATGACTACCGGCGTCAACCCTGTCTTCGTAAAAGTCAAAGACATCCCTGACTCGAGCAACAACCGACCAACCGTCTTAGAGATTTGCTTGGCAGGTGAGAGGTCAGTAGGACAGGGGTCGATAGTCGGGGCGCAATTGATCAACGGCCTCTGGAGGATTTATCCAGCAACGACAGAGGCAAGAAATCAGCTCCTGGCCCAGGGTATGAGGGTAAGAGGGATCATTTTACAACTGGCGAACACCAACCCTTTTATTCTGAAGAGTGACACTGGGGAGGAGAAGCAACAACGAAAGTGTGGGTCGACAACGTACCCATATCAGTGGCCGACTCAGAAATCGAACATTCCCTGGCGAAGGTAGGTGTGAGTTGCGTTCCGCAATTAAAACAGAGAGAGCGAGGGATGCAGACGGAAAACTTACCCGTTTTTTGACGGGGCGGAGGTTTGTTTTCATCACCATTCCTTTGAAGTGCCCCGGGAAAAAAGTTCATGACAGTAAGTTTGTTCCGGGCTAAAATATATCATAAGGAACAAAAGCTGGTTCAAAAAAAAACCCTCATCTGTTCCAATTGCCTGGGACAGAACCACCATGCCTCGGTGTGCGACAAAGAGGTTGTCTGCCGCGAGTGCAGACAGTCCGGCCACAAGCGCGGGGATCCTCTGTGCCAGTTTTCTGTTTCAGGGACTCCATCGAGGACAGAGAGGACACACCCAGAGTGGGTGGACATCGCGCCGACGGACAGCGACCAGCCCGACGACAGCCGCAGACGGGAGGACCGCGCAGTCAGAGGCAGGCCCAACGAGCGTCAGGCCACGCTCTCTCCCTCCCTGCAGCTGGAGAGCCTGTCCCGGAGCAGGTCGGAGACCCCGAAACGCCGGCGATCGAAGGGGGGTCCAGCCCTAAAGAGGTAGCGGGGAGGGGTAAGCACCCGAAAAAGGACAGTGGTAAACCCACCCGTCGGGCTCCCCGCAGTACCAACACTGAGGTAAGCGACCAGTGTGGGTAGACGCCCGGCTTCCTAGGACAGACCTCATGGTTTCGGCCTCGCTTGAATAACGGACATTGAGTAATGAATTCGGAAATGTGTACTAGTATAATATCCGTATAATACTTCCAAGGGATAAAATACGGATAGTTCCTTGAATGTAAGAGGTTTCAGGAATAAATTTAAACGAGCCGCTATTTTTCGTTTATTTAAAAAGTAATAAAATTGATATTGCCTGTTTACAGGAAGCTCATGTAACCGAGAATGATGCGTTTGCTATGGAAAAACAGTGGGGGGGAAAATTATTTACAACGAGGGTACGAAAAGGAGTCAAGGAGAGATTATTCTAATATCAAAAGATTTCGATGGTAACATAGATGTTGAACTGGCTCTAGAGAGAATCTTAGTTGTGTCAGTCAAAAGTGAACTATATGACTTTAAATTGGCAAAATATATGCTCCAAACAATATGAAAGATAAAGCAGTTTTCATGACAAAGTTACAGGAAACGTGTGCTGAATATAGTGAGCAAAATCTGTTGTTGCTTGGTGATTTTAATTGTGTTATGAAGAACAGTCTGGGATATTATTACGGGTCAATGTCATCACGAGTCAGAAGTAAAAGAGTTAAATAAGGTAGTAAGAAATTTGAATCTGACAGACATCTGGAGAGTTTTCCATAATGAAGAAAAAGATTTCTCCTGGTGCAAGAATAACCCTTTCATTGCTCGGCGTTTGGATTACTGTTTTTGTCAGAGGAAATGCTACCCTTGTGTGTTTTCGTGTGAACTCATGACGGTTTGCGCATTCGATCACAAAGCTCTCATAACGGAACTAAACCAATGGTAATTTTGAAAGAGGTCCAGGATACTGGAGATTTAACAATAGTTTTTAAAAGATAATACGTTTGTTGAAAAGATGAACGATTTATTAGATAAGCATCTCAATGATTCTTCAGATGATGTTTCTTATATACGAAGGTGGGATCTATGTAAAGTTGAAATTCGTACTTTTGTACTGAGTATGGAAAATCACTTGCATGCAAAAGAAGAAAATCGTGAATATCGTCTGAACGCACAGCTTGTGGAAAAAGAAAAGGCATTATCCTGCAATCCCCTCTGATATAGGGGTGCAGAAACAGTATCTTAGTTTAAAACAAGAAATAGAATTGTTGCAGGTTGAGAGAACGAGAGGAGCGCAAATTAGAGCAAGAGTTAAATGGATTGAAGAAGGTGAGAGGAATACAAAATATTTTTGCAATCTGGAAAAGGCTAGAGGAAAGAAGAAAGTGATAACGAGATTAACTAAAGATTCAGGAGAGATAGTTTACAGATCAGACAGAAATTTTGCAAGAACAAGTTTCATTTTATAGGAAACTTTATAATCAAGAAACGTGGAAAAAGATGTTAGGGGAGCAATAATACATTTGTGGAAAATGAAAACTTTCCAAGACTAGACGTTAATGAAGCTGATTCATGCGAGGGCATAGTAAACCAGTGGAGGAAATGACAAGCGCTCTGAAGAATATGAGAAATGGATCTGCTCCGGCAATGACGGACTGACAATAAGTTTATAAAAAATTTTTGGAATAAAATATGTATAACACTTACTCAGTCGTTCATGGAAGCTTTCCATGTCGGTAAACTGTCATATTCCCAAAGATATGGTGTAATAACTCTGCTACATAAGGGAAAAGGTTTAGATAGAGAATAAATTAAACAACTGGAGACCAATCACGTTAACTAACAGTGATTACAAATTATTAGCTAAGTCTTAGCGTTAAGACTTGGACGAGTCCATCACTAGTTTGGTAAATGAAGATCAGGTAGGTTACATCAAAGGTAGAAACATCGCAACAGTCATAAGATCGATTGATGACGTAATCAATTACCTAAATAAAACTAACAGCGCCGGCTTTTTGCTCGCTATTGATATATGCAAAAGCATTTGATTCGATATCAAAGAGTTTTTTTGCTGAAAGTGTTTGACATTTTTGGTTTTGGACCAGATTTTAAAAAGGGGGTATCTATTTTGATAAACGGAAACATGACCTCTGTTAATCACGGAGGTTGGATTTCCGAGCCTTTTGATGTAAACTGGGGAAAATAAGACAAGGTTGCCCTTTCTCACCATTAGCCTTTGTGCTAGCTGTCGAGTTACTAGCCATTAAGATTCGGAATAGTTCGATTGCAGGCATTAAAGTTCCTTTTAACCTTCTGGAATAGAAATTCTAGTATAAAGATAAAACAAATGGCAGATGACACAACATTGTTTCTCAAAGACCGATATGTAATTTAAATCATTAGAAATCTTGTCATTGTTTGAAAAGTTTTCTGGATTAATATTGAATGTTCAGAAAACAAAAGCTCTTCTAATGGGAACTATGAAAAAAGACCCAGATCTTCCATTCACAACAGTGAACAGAATGAAAGTCTGGGAATTTATTTTGATACCAACGAGATGGCGAAGAACATTGATGAAAACTGGAATGAACGAATCGATAAAATGAATAGTATAATAAATAATTGGAAAAGGAGAGATCTCTCTATTCAAGGTAAAGTGATTGTTATAAAAACGTTTCTGATAAGTCAATTTGTTTATGTAATGCAGTCTATTGGTCTTCCAGATGCAGTGCTGCGTAAAATTAATACAGCGTTATACCGATTTGTATGGCAGAAAAAATTCAGTAACAGGAAAGCATTCGAGAAAAATGAAGAGGA
>CM031596.1:93634310-93641810 GCA_018398815.1 Conus ventricosus
TCCAACAGCACCTGGATGTCGTCGATCGCCGAAAGGATGCTAACGCCCTGCATGCAAACACAATGCCGAGGATGTCAACGCAGTGATACACGCAGAAAATGTACACACACACACACACACACACACACACACACACACACACACACACACACACACAAACACACAGAAATACGCCAACATATATACAAACAGACTCACACATACCCACAAACGCGCGCGCGCGCACACACACACACACACACACACACACACACACACACACACACACGCACGCACACACACAGAAACACACGCACGCACGCACGCACACACACACACACACACACACACACACACACACACACACACACACACACACACACACTCACACACACACACAAGTAATCAGAAGTCAGAAAGAAGCTGGACATAGCACAGAAACTGCTCTCATCCGAATCTGGAATGATATTCTGACATCTCTAGATGACGACAAAGTATCTGTTCTTCTCCTCGACCTGTCTGCTGCTTTCGACACAATTGATCACGAAATACTCCTTTCACGTCTGAGCACAAACTTCGGCATATGTGACATTGCACTAAACTGGATTAGATCGTATTTGTCAAACAGACAGCTGTTCGTCCTTATTAACGAAAAGCGGTCTTCTAAAATGTCATCAAACTATGACAATCTCGCCAAAAATCTTCAAGGCTGTGTCTTTGATATCAAACAGTGGATGTCTATTAAAAAGCTGAAATTAAATGACGATAAAACAGAAGCTACTCGGTTTACAAAACTCTCTCAAGCTTAAGACCCCCGTCTTCATCCGTCAATAGTCCTAGGCTCCACTAACATCTCATTTATGCCATTTGTTCGTGACCTTGGCTTCTATCTCGACTCTGATCTCACCCTGAACCACCACATAGCCAAAATCTGCCAAGCATCCTTTCTCGAACTCCGTCGCATCAGCTCTATCAGACCTTTCCTTACAGAACAGGTCATGAAGACGTTGGCGTCTTCCTGCATTCTGTCAAGACTAGATTATTGTAATGCTCTTCTCCTTGGTGTACCCGCAGCCTTACTCCAGCCACTACAACGTGTTCAAAATTCAGCCGCACGCCTCATTTTTAAGGTGCCAAAACAACATCATACTTCGGATCTCTTGAAGAAATTACACTGGCTCAAAATCGAGCACAGAATTCACTATAAGTCGGCGTGTCTATGTTATAAGGTTATCACAGGTGAAGCACCAACCTATCTCTCTGATCGCTTCGAAATATATATACCTACACGTCCCCTCCGTTCTTCCTCTGATGACCGAATTTTTCGAATTCCCTCATATAACCGAAAGCAGCACGGTTCTAGAGCATTCTCATTTTCTGCGGCAATACACTGGAATTCACTGCTTTTCCATCTACGTCATGCCACTTCCTTCCCGACTTTCAAGCCTGCACTTAAAACGTATCTGTTCAAACGCCAGTTGCAGAATACCACCTGAAATATTGCTAAATTACTACATGTCACTTGCACACTTTGCTCGTGTAAAAATGAGCTGTTCACCGTGTTTTATTGTGTGTTTATATATGCGACATTATGTTCCAGTGTGTGTGTGTGTGTGTGTGTGTGTGTGTGTGTGTGTGTGTGTGTGTGTTCGTGTGTGCGTGCGTGCGTGTGTGTGTGTATGTGTGTGTGTGTGTGTGTGTGTGTTGTGTGTGTGTGTTGTATGCGCACGAGCGTGTGCTGTGTGCATGCGTGCGTGTGTGAGTGTGCGTGCGCGCGCGCGCGCGCGAGCGTGTGTGTGTGAGTGTGTGCGTGTGCGTGTGTGCGTGTGTGCTGCGTGCATGCGTGCGTGCGTGTGTGTGTGTGTCCTGCTTATATTTGTTTGATGTTGAATTGTTAAAACGTGCAAAGCGCCCTGTAACCTACGTTGTTAGGATGGGCGCTACAGAAATTGTCCTCATTATTATTATTATTATTATTATTATTATTACTATTATCAAGAGAGATAGAGTGACACAGAGAGAGAAAGAGAGAGGGAGACATAGACAAAGACAGGATCGAGAGATAGAGAGACAGAGACACACAGACAGAGGCAGAGACAGAAACAGACAAGGGGAGAAAGTGTCTCCGCTGCTCTGAATATGTAACTTCTCATCAGGTTACATTATACACAACGGGGACACATAAAACCACTAATTATTGTTGATGCATTTATGCTGCGTTCTAGTAAGGCGAGTTTTTTTTTTAAAGATGTATAACACAATGTACACCAGTGAAGACCGCTTCAATACGAAACGCGACAATGACACCACACAACATACACATTCAGACCATGCCAGTGTTCAGGTGTGCATGAGTGTGTCTGCGTGTCACCAGAACTGACTGTGTCTCTGTAGGGAATCATCTCAAAACACAAGTCCTTCCAGTCAACCTTCATCTTCTCCAAGGCCTTCTGAAGGAGGTACTCTTTGGTAGCAGCTGCTCCTATTTCCTCAAGCCTGTAACACAACAGGTTATAATCATACCCTCCACGCACCCCCCCCCCCCTCTCTCTGTCTCTCTCCTCTCTCTCTCTCATCTAAGCTGCATTTCCCAAAGGGTTGGGCATACACTGCTTAAGTGTTTAGTATGAGATTATGCACACTTGAGTAAATGGTGAGGGATAAACATCTTACACGGATGAGTGTGTGGCATGGGAGGCACACTAACGTAGATAGGCGTTTGGTAAAACGAGGAGTACTCATTTAGGTTAGTCTTTGTTAAGGAACTGGCATTCACGTTGATAAATATCTGGTTAGATGATGGACACTCCTGCAGACAAGTGTATTGTAACGGAATAATCTCAACCTGGATAATGTTTTGTTTTTAACGGAATGGCTAAACACTGGGGTGAATTGTACGGAGACGGGCATTTACTTTAACAAGTGTTTGGCAAGGGAATTAACATTTATTGGGGTAAGTGTTTGGTAAGGATATGGGCATTAAGCTGTGTAAATTTTAAGGGATTGGAAAAGCAGTTGAAGTGGTATATGGTTAGGGAATAAGAACTCCCTGGGTTGAATATCTGATAAGGGGACGGGCACTCACTTGACCATATCTGTGGGGATGGAATGGATACTGAGTCAATGTTTGATGAGGGGTTCAGCAAGCAGCTGGACAGGTGTTTGATTGAAGAATGGACACCGACTCACGGCTGGAAAACTTTGATGAGGGAATGAACACTCACTGGGGTCGATGTTTGCAAAGGGAAGGATCACTCGCTTGGTTGTGTGTTGGGTCAGAGGACTTACTTGGATAACTGTTTACCAAGGCCGAGTTCCAGCATCGTCTGCAGGCACGTGTCTTCCTGGGGTGTAATGTCAAAGCCCACGATGGCACTCATCTGAAATATCACATCATACACAGCCTAAGCCGCTGTCACTAACAGGAGACGAGAGAATCCCTGAACAGAAAACATTGTGTGTGTGCGTGTGTGTGTGTGTGTGTGCGTGCGTGCGTGCGTGCGTGCGTGCGTGCGTGCGTGCGTGCGTGCGTGTGTGTGTGTGTGTGTGTGTGTGTGCGTGCGTGCGTGCATGCGTGCGTGCGAGAGAGAGAGAGAGAGAGAGTGTGTGTGTGTGTGTGTGTGTGTGTGTGTGTGTGTGTGTGTGTGTGGTGTGTGTGTGTGTGTGTGGTGTACACACACACACACACGCTCGTCCATGGATGTGCTTGTATGCGGAATCAGTCAATTCAGACCATAAACCTTCGCCTCAACCAGGAGCGGTATTAAGTGTCAATGCGTCGACATCTGGCGCCTCTACGTTAACCTCTACTTTGTTGGGAGGGGGACCGGAAAGGAAAAGGACAGAGAGAAGGAGGTGAATACACATGCTTCCTCTGTTTCCAGGTTTGTCTATCGTTTTAAGAAGCTGCGTTATAAATCTAGTTAAAGACTTTTTAAAAAGCTCGCAGTTGACGTTGAACTTGAGAAACAGGGAAAACGCTACAATTTTTCATTAATGAAACGCCTGTAAAGGCAGATTGCTTTGTATTGGGTCCTCTACAGCGCGTGAGTGAACCGAAGCCAGCGGAAGCCGTTTCATCGTAGTAGAAGTCTTCAGGCTTGCTGAGTCTAGTGAGTAACCCGGTCTTTGCGATTCTTCCCTTTTAATGCAAACCATCAGTTCTTGGAGGTAAGGCAATGTTGCTTATAGCGCAGCCGACCGCACAGGGACATTTCAGGGCTGTCACCGCGTTCAAGTGAATTCAAATGTCATTTACAAAACAAAACAAAACGCATTCACACAGCCCATTAAAATACACCTTCTAAAAACACACCGAATATTTTTTTATCTTTCATCTGTAAAATCTTAAATTACATGAAAAATGTTGATCTCTTTTGGAAATTCAAAGGTCACACCAGTTGGGACTTCTCTGAACAAGGTTTTCATGGAGTCTGCTGTAAAATGCTTATGTCTCACATCATGCAAGTTCCAACACTCTATAAGAATATGTTTCGCTGTGAGTGGTACATGACATAGGATGCACTACGAAGCTTCTTCACCTGTTGAAAGATAAGAATGGGTGTAAAAGGAGTAGCCTGTATGCAAACGGCACAAGACTGTTGCTTCATTACGGCCGTAATGGGTTTCAGTTCAGTGTGATCTCGTCTTGGAGGCAGAGTCTGAGCTTAAATGCCAAGACAAATGCATATTCGATGCTACACAAATGTGCCATACGCTACACTACGCTATTTTCCATACGTTACACTACGCTATTTTCCAACACACCACATCTCTTTATAGTAAACTACACTAGGCCTACACGTCACGCAAAGTTACGTATATTATAACAAGATTATAGTGCATGACATTACATTACTATGTATTATAGAACACCATATAGCACAATACTGCACTACAATAAACTACACTGCTCTACACTATAGATATCCTCAATATATCACTCTTTCTTTTCATGCCCCTTGTAAAAACACACAAACACCACATCATATCAAATAGAACATTTGTAATCACGAGCACGCTTCGCATACTCACAAAGACAAGATACAGCAGTGAGTATAAATAACGTAATGCAAATCACTCCATTTACCCACCCTAATCTCTTATACCTACGTCATACCAAAAAAGAACATGTCCGGGTAACACGCACTTTCCAAAGAAACGTTACACTTTGATAAGGAGTACCGAATATTTTGAAGCTTCTCAGGCAATAAAAGAAATGTCCACAGCAAAGTCCTGGGTCTGCGCGATTGCATTGCTCCACCGACTGCACGACAGGTGCAAAAAAATAATTTGTTGATTCGATTTAGCGATTCGGTTTAGTACTGTGCCCCGTTTCATTCGGCCGTTTACTTTGTAGTGTTCAAGAAAATCGTGTCCCTGGAATAAAATCATTTGTAGCTTATACCATGTTCCAATTTGGACATGGGGCTTGTCCAGAGTTCTCGTCTGCTTCTTGGTTTTCAAGCGAGATGTGGTCACATGTCTGCATGCGGCGCGGTTTATTGGCTCGTGAAACCATGGACATCGGAAGAGTGAGCAGGACATGAGGAGGGGGCGGGCGAACTGTCAAAGAAACAAGAATTTGCAAAATCTAAGCATATGAAATTACAGCTTGTTCGAAAAGAAAAGGTTTGAAATATGTTTGTCTCCCGGCTGGGAGGTCGTGGGTTCGATTCCCATCAGAGTCAAGTGGGATTATTCTGCCCCGATCGGCTCCTACCCAGAGTTGAGTTTGTTACGGGCTCAGCTGGGAAGACTGGGATCACACAGTCGAGTTTCATCCACTTAGTGGATGCGTCTCTAAGAGTGTTGTTGACCAACACTGCAGGTGTCTGTATCTCTCGGGCCTGGTTGACGCCGGGATATATCATGAAAGGAAGCGTAGAGTACAGTCCTGTCATGCAGTCTCAGACCGGGATGGAAATCCATAGCATCATCTTCATCATCCTCATTCACATCGATCAGCATTTTAAAAAAGTCTCAAATTCTATGACCCTTCATGCCCTGCTCTCATGGTGGCCTCAGTTTCGATGTCCTCTCAACGTCTGTGGCCTTGGTTTGGTTCCGTCGGGGTCACCGGTATCGGAGAGTCCATGGGGGCTGTCGTTGGACGGGCGTAGTGCCGCCCTCCGGAGGGACAACTCACTCACGCCGGCTCCGCGACTAAGCCGTTATTGTCGTCAGTAGGGAGCTTAGTAGGTGGCGTCCTGCGTACGTTGGATCAGAACAGGCGCCATTGAACAACACCGAAGTGACTCGGCAGCAGTGCAGTGTCTCCTCCGTTGGGTTGCTTCTTGACGACTTGACATTGGCTGCTCCCTATGAATTGCCAGTGCTGAGGTTGCGGCGGGACTGACCGGGCTGCGGCTGTGGACGGGTGTTGGAATGAGAGGCGTGGGTGCACTGATACTGACGTGGAACAGAAGATGGGACAGTTTAAAAAAATGGTTCTTTGAAACTGAGTCTGAAGGCTGTGCATGAAACATGCTACACGCGCATTCTGGAATGGAACTTTGTATTGTAGCTATGCTGACTTAGGCTTTAGACGAAAGATTGTATTCTGTGTGACCTCTACCCTGCTTCTGTGTAACGCAGTTGATCAGACCGCCCTCTAGAAAATAAAGGACTGGCCTTTTTTTTCTAACTTGCATAGTATTTCAGTCGGTTGTGATTAATAAATGGATAGTATGAATTGTTCATGAATGTCAACGGGCCAAGTCTTATAGACCTGACTTTAGCGTTTAGTAAAAGAAGCTAATCAATACATAAAACTTCGTTCAAGATCACTTTAGAATTCGAGTTTGCTGTTGATGGAACTTGTATCCCCACGCTTCCATTGTTGTTCAATTATTCTTTCGAGGAACGTATTGTCAACGTTATTTAGCAAATTGTTTCTATACTTGTTATGTTGGGTGTCCTTTTTTTCATGGGGATAATTTCACACATAAAAGGAAACATAGTCTACGTGACGAAAGTTGGACATTTCGTGTACAACAACAACGACGACGACGATGACGAGGACGACGATGACGACAACAACAATCGCCTCTGGTTATATTTTCCGCACGCATAAGAAGCTCTGAGTACGCTGAACGCATGCTACAACTTTCAAGAGTATACTTGCAAGTGCATGTTTGCGCCGCCAAGTAAACATCAAATTTCTTTTTAATTTCACATGCGTTTAGTGCCTTCTGTAATAAAATAACTTTTTTTCCATGAAAAAGGCCCACGGCCACAAACTTTATGCCCCTATAGATCTGTCAGGAGACTAACATAAATAACCTCTAGCTTTCAGTCTTGACCTGGCCTCTGTGATCGACTTTGTTAGGATCAACACTTCTCTTGGTGTGGGAGCACGAGAATGTAGATTGTGCTTCGAAACGCAAAAGAATGGAACCCACAAAAATAGCAATACAGAGGTCAAGAGTCTTCACCCGGACTCTGTCTCTCTCTCTCTCTCTCTCTCTCTCTCTCTCTCTCTCTCTCTCTCTCTCTAACTCATTCGAACCGGCTATTACT
>CM031596.1:93646810-93789310 GCA_018398815.1 Conus ventricosus
CCTCAGTGAGAGACTCCGTGATTTCTTTGGCTTAAACTTCATTCTCGATGAGGCAACTATGTCGTCCAGCCTCTCCAGCACATGACGTGTCTCGTCTTCTCTGGATGAAATCACTGTAGTGTCATCCATGAAGGCCTTGAGAGGAGGCATCTTGTATCCATCGCCAAGGTCTGTTTGTCTCGCGTTGTTTGTTGCTGCTTTCAAGATGAGTTCCATTGCCAGCACGAACAGTATCGGGGAAATTGCACAGCCATGCAATGCCCACTTCCAAGTTGATCCAATCAGTTGTGTACTCCTTGGTAGAGAACCGCATTGAGAAGCCATTGAAGTGCTTCTTGAGCATGTCGCGGATATTCTTTGGCACATGGTACATCTCAAGAGCCAACTGTATCATCTCATGGGGCACAGATCCATATGCGTTTGCCAGATCAAGCCACACTACGTCCAGGTCTCTCTTTTCTGTTTTTGCTTTTTGGATTGCGTCCCAGATCATTGTGGCGTGTTCTACACAGCCAGCCATGTACAATATACATCACATAGCTCATAGCTAGTGACTGGTGTCATCATGCACTGTACAATATACATCACATAGCTCATAGCTAGAGACTGGTGTCATCATGCACTGTACAATATACATCACATAGCTCATAGCTAGTGACTGGTGTCATTATGAACTGTACAATATAGATCTCACAGGTCATAGCTAGTGACTGGTCATCATGCACTGTACAATATGATCACACAGGTCATAGCTAGTGACTGGTGTCATCATGCACTGTACAATATGATCACACAGGTCATAGCTAGTGACTGGTGTCATGCACTGTACAAAACTGATCACACAGGTCATAGCTAGTGATTAGTGTCTTCATGCACTGTACAATATAGATCACATAGGTCATAGCTAATGATTGGTGTGATCATACACTGTACAATATAGATCACACAGGTAGTGACTGGTGTCATCATGTGCTGTACAACATACATCACATAGGTCATAGCTAGTGACTGGTGTCATTATGAACTGTACAATATAAATCACACAGGTCATAGCTAGTGACTGGTGTTATTATGAACTGTACAATATACATCACACGCAGGTCATAGCTAGTGACTGGTGTCATTATGAACTGTACAATATAGATCGGACCCGTCATAGCTAGTGACGTGACATTATGAACTGTACAATATAGATCACCCAGGTCATAGCTAGTGACTGGTTATTATGAACTGTACAATGTACATCACACGCAGGTCATAGCTAGTGACTGGTGTCATTATGAACTGTACAATATACATCGGACAGGTCATAGCTAGTGACTGGTGTCATTATGAACTGTACAATATAGATCACACAGATCATAGCTAGTGACTGGTGTTATTATGAACTGTACAATATACATCACACCAGGTCATAGCTAGTGATGGTGTCATTATGAAATGTACAATGTACATCACACACAGGTCATAGCCAGTGACTTGTATCATGCACGGTACAATATACAGCACACACACTTCACAGCTAGTGACTGGTGTCATCATGCACTGTACAATATAGATCACATAGGTCATTGCTAGTGACTGGTGTCATCATGCACTGTACAATATATATATATCACATAGGTCATAGCTAGTGACTGGTGTCACCATGCACTGTACAATATATACCACATAGGTCATACCTGGTGACTGGTGTCATTGTGAACTGTACAATATAGATCACATAGGTCATTGTTAGTGACTGTGTCAACCATGACTTGTTTCTCATAATATCACACAACGAGTCATACCAAGTGACTTGCCGTGTGTCATGAACTAAAAAGACACACACAGTCACAGACACGTCCACCACACACACACTAAACCACAAGCATACCTGTACTGTGCATGAGAAAGAAAAGAGACAATAGAGACAGAGACAGATGAGGCACAGACTGACAAGAAGCTAGGTCCGTATGTGACTGGTCGATTGGCAATGAACTAACACATACACACACAAGGTCACAGACGACACACACACGACACAATACACCACACTATCAACACGTGACTGGCGCGCACGCACCACGACAACATAGAATCACACTATTTTGGTCATGTTAGTCATGGTTGTACACATCACACACACACACCACACACAACACAACACATACATACGAGAGGGTATGAGAAGTAAATATGAGAGAAAGTTGTAGAGAGAGAAAGAAATAAACTAATAGAGACATAACTGAGAAAGAGTGCAGAGACTGAATTAATCCCGAAGTTACTGGTCAATGTAGTAATGAACTCACACACATATACCACACAGCACACTGCGCGGCGCGCACACGACACACACAACACACATTAGACGTTCAACACACATAAATATATACAATATATATATATTTATTTACAGTCAAACTAGTAATAGGTAAGTATAGTTATGACTGTGCCCCCCTTACTTGTCTCCTTGTCTCACCCCATCAACCCACGTGCTTGCCCGTTGCATGTTAACAATACTATCATCACAAACACATACACACCACACAACCCACTTCTAACACATAAGTACACATATGAAGAAAGAACGTGAACAGACAGTTGACAGAACTGAAGGCACACTGTCCTATATGGTAATTGGAATGACTACTACACACACACACACACACACACACACACCACACACCACACACACACACACACACACACACACGAGCACCGCGCACTGCACGCACGCACACACAAGAGATCAAACCTAGTTTCAGTCAGTTTTGTCATGATTTACCCCACACACACACACACACAACACACACACACACAACATACAGAGAGAAGAGAGAGAGAGAGAGAGAGAGAAGAGAGAGAGAGGGGAGAGAGAAGAGAAAAGAAAAACTAATAGAGACAGAGACAGAGAAAGAGTGGCAGAGACTGAGGTTATCCCGAGTTACTGTCAATGTAGTAATGAACTACACACACATATACAAAACACCACCGCGCGCGCGCGCGCACACACACACAAAACACCACACACCACATATATATATTATATATATATATTTTTAAAAATATATATATATATAATACAGGTCAAACCCAGTGATAGCTAAGTATAGTTTTTGGACTGTGCCCCCCCCCCCCCCCCCCCCCCCCTTCTCTCCCCCCACAACCCACTGCCGCCCTTACCGTTTAACAGTGACTATCAGTGTACATGAAATCAAAAACTCACACAACCGCCTTTCTAACCAAATTATCCTTTCAGGGCTCCGTTACGCACATCTGACGTAAACGAAGGAAACACTTCTATGGGGTTTTTTCGAATTTTGGGGCCATTTCTCAGAACATCCACCCAACAAAACCCAAGAGGGTTTTTTAGTATATTGGTTGACATCATTTTCCCCCCTTTTAACTGGCTGGGAAATTTGTCAATATAAACTTCACAGAAAAATTTTTTTCTCTTCACACTTTTTTGCCTGATTTGGGTTTTTTTTTCTTTTCTAACCCAACTTTTTTGCCTTCCCTTTTTTTCGGGGGGTGGGGGGGTTCGCCTGGAAAAAAGGGGAAGAATTAAAAATGTTCTATTCTAAAAAAATTAAACAGATAAAAAAATAATAATTATGAAACGGTAGGACGGTCAGACACTGTTTTCATACTTTAACCCTACCATTTTTTTTTCTGACACAAACTGGAAAATCTGCGTTTACAAATGGGGGAAAATTACCGCACGCTGTTTTGCCTTAGGACTCAAAAACCACATACCACACATTAAGTCCCCTCAATCCAAACATGCTATTTACAAGACTACAACTAAAAAAAAAAACGAAGCTCACAAAGACAGTACATACACACCCATAAATACATTAACATGTAATTTGGGACAACGCAAACCATACCACGAAATTACCACGCTACAAAACTTTTTCACCGTACACTTTTCTCGTCACACAAAGGGAGATACCCCTACTGGTATCGAAATCACGTACCAAAAAAAAAAAAAATCGAAAGGGGTTAAACGTTTTAAAAAATTTATAAAGAAGGGAAGGCACGTTTTACATGAAACAAGCAAGATTTTAAAGGGGGTAACAGACAAACAAAACAAATCACTGACGGATCGGCTGTAACAAAAAAAGGCAATCAAACAAAACGTTGAAAAAAGGGAGCAGCAGCGACAAAAAGCTAGCGAAAGGTACTAACAGACAAACCAACAAAAAAACGAAGACATGACACAGTTCTGAAAGGACTTCTGCAAAAAAAACAAGACAAAAAACAAGACAGACACTAAGACAACATTACCGAAACAGACGCTCTTACAAACGAAACAAAAAAGACAGTCGAAAGACCTGGGGACAAACAAACCCCAAAACATCATAAACAACTGTTTTAAAGAGCAATAAGACAAGACACGACTTCACAGCGCCGCTAGCAACAACAAACAATCAACAAGAAAGACTATGAAGCAGCTGACTAAAGGGAATTTCAACAAAAAAAATACCCGAAAGGGCTCAAAAAACCAAAAACAAATACTGACTGAAAGATGGCTGGATAAAACCCAAAAAGACAAAATAAAGGACGAAAGATGGACATAAAACCAACAAACAAGAATACGACTGAAAGAGGCTGCATACAAACCAACAAACAAGAATAGCGACAAAATGGCTGCAAAAAGACCCAAAAAGACAAAATAGCTACGAAAGATGGGTGGGATACAAACCCGACAAAACAAAAAGCGACTGAAATGGGTGGGATACAAAACCAGACAAAACAAGAATACTGCAAAGATGGGTGGGATACAAACCAACAAGACAAGAATACTACTAAAGATGGGTGGGATACAAAAAAAACAAACAAAAACTGCCCGAAAATGGGGGAAAACAAAACCAACAAGACAAGAATTCTGACGAAAATGGCTGGCAACAAATCAACAAAAAAAAGAATACTGACGAAAATGGTTTTTCAACAAACCAACAAACAAAATACTACTGTAAGGTGTCAACAAGACCAGACAAAAAATACTGCCTAAAGAAGGGTGGGAACAAGACCAACAAAACAAATAGCTGCCCAAGATGCTGGTAACAAAACCAGACAAACAAGAAAAGCTGACTGAAAGATGGCTAACAACCAACAAGACAAGAATAGCTGACTGAAAGAGGCTGGGAACAAAAACAACAAACATGACAAAGGCACTGACGAAGGGAACTAACACAGAACTATATAAAAAAAAAGCAGGCAACTGCTGAAGGCAGTGGTAAACAAGCCGGGGTCTAATTTAAAACTTCGCCGTGAAAAAAGTACGAGCGATAGCATTTTACTAAAAATTTTGCAGCGACAAATTGCTGAAAAAATTTTCGCCGACAACTTTTTACGAAAAAAATCCAAAATTTGTGCTTTCCCTAAAAATCTGTCGCTCGAAATTTTTCCGCAGCTTTTTTTCGACAGACACTGTGAAATATTGTATCATGAAAATGTCCTTCGACACTTTTTTAGGAAACTTTCTGCAAAAGTAACTTTCCTGTAAAATGGGCCACGTTAATATTTCACAGCGACGATTTTTCAGAAAATAAAAAACGTGCCGCGTTAGCCAAAAAATTTACAGAAATAATGCAGCCTGCCCTAAAAAATTTAAAAAAATTTTCCAAGTGATTTTTTATCATAAATGTTTTCGACAAAGTCAATTTCCATTCGCGTGTGTGTGTGGTGTGTGTGTGTGTGGTTTTTGTGTGTTTGTGTGTTGGTTGTTGTGCTTTGTAAAGTGTTGTGTTACTGCGGTGTGTGTGTGTGTGTGTGGTGTTGTTGTTGTGTGTGTGTGTGTGCCGGGGGAAATTTGGGTGGGGGTTTGGGTTTTTGGTTTTGGGGTGTGTGTTGTGTGTTGTTGAGTTTTTTGAAAAGTTGTTGTTGTTTGTGTGGGGTGTGTGTGGTGTGGGTTGTGGTGTGCTTTTTGAACGGTGTGTTTGTGTGTTGTGTTGGGGGGTGGTGTGTGTGGTTTTGGTTGGAGAAGATTGGGGAAGTGTGTGTTGTGTGTTTGGGTGTGGTGGTGTGCTGTAAATGTATTTTTTATCAAAACTAGGCCCCAACATTCACCAACGAAAGTAGGGAAGATTGGGGAAGTTTAAACCCCCAAAAAAGCAGCCCTTCCTCCTTTTACTAATTTCACTTCACCCAAATAAATTTTAAAGCTTCCCCCAAAAACCATATAAAGCCTCAATGGGGACTTTTTTTCAAAAAATTCTTTTAAGAAATAAAAAAATTTTTTAAAGAAAAGGAACCACTTTTAACCCCTTTCGGTTAAAAGGAAAGGGGTGTAAATATTGCCACGGGGCCAAATTAACCACAATTAGTATAAAACCAAACAATTTGGTCGGGGAAATAAGTTTGGATTGTTCGATAACCCCCTTTAAAACACCCACGGCTCAACACATTCATAAACAAACTTAAAAGTAAATGATTACCTTAATTGTCAAACAAAACACAAACATAAAGAGTCAAAAGCTAATACAAGACCAAATCGCAGAACAGATACTTCAGTTTTTCTTTCTGTAAATTTCAGGGTTTTAGGCACTAAAATCATAATTTAAAAACGAGTCAAAGTAAACCCCTTTTAGTCAAATAACCCAAAAATTTTTCAACGCCCTAATGCAGAGCTTTAGGCATCATTGGCTTGTTTTTCGCACCTTTTAAGCTTTAAAGTTCCAAGGGAACCTGATTTTTAATCAATTAACAAATTTTTGTGAAGGGTAATCCATTTTTTTTCTAAAGTTTTTTCTATTTTAAATGAAACAAACAACCAGAAAAGAATGAGAACGTGAACGTTCAAAAGGGGGTTTTCTTTCTTTACGCTCTTTTTTAAGGCCCCTAAGGCCAAAATAAAACCCATTTAAAAATGGGGAAACTTTAACCCACATTTTTATAAAGCTTTTTTTGTTTTGGAGGGCTTTTTTAAAAGAAACAAACAAATTTTTAAAAGGTTCAAAAAACAAAAAAAAAACTTTTAAAAGCACCGTCTTTTTTGGGGTTTTGTTTTTTTAAAATATTGGATGTCATACGTGCATCCCAGGGCAGGATGCGCACGCAGCACACACACAAAACAAAATGCTGAAAAGTTCTTTTTCCGTTTCAACTAAAACTGAAGGCTATTATGAAAATTCCAAAATCCTGTCCCCTAAAACCCCAATCGCTGATCAACATAGCCCCAGCATTCATCCCCTCTATGAAGCCCTAAAGTTGGTCAACTTTTCCGCCCAAAAGGCAGTATCCCCACCCAAAGAAATCCTGCTGGTCAACATGGCGCCCAGAAATCTTCTCCCTCCAAAAAGTATCTGCGGGTCAACATGGCGACCAGCCCCTCATTCCCTCCAAGAAAACTTTCCGCTGGTCAACATGGGGGCCCCAGCTTTTTAAATCCCCTTAAAGGGAAGTCATCCGCTGGTCAACATGGCGACCAGAAATTAAATCTCCCTTCAAGAAGGCTTCCGCTGGTCAAAAATGGCGCCCCAGAAACCATCTCCCTTCAAAAGGCATCCGCTGGCCCAAAGGGCGACCAGCATTTCATCTCCCTTCAATGGCACCCGCTGGTCAACAGGGCGACCGCATTCATTTCCCTGAATTCATCATTTGGTCAACTTGGCGACCAGCAGTCTTTTTCCCCTAAAAGTCATTTTTTGGGTCAACATGGTGACAGCAGTATCTTCCCTAAAGTCATCAAGGGTCATGGCGACCAGCAGCATCTTCCGGGGCAAAAAGGCTTCAAAAAAATGCCCACAATCATCTTCTCTCCCGGACGTTTTCGGATTTTTAAAACCAGCCCCAACCCAAATCTCCTTTTTCCGCTCGGGCTTTTTTTTTTTGTTCAGCTTGGGGGCCCCATTTTGCTTCATCATTTTTGTGTGAAGCATTTTCAGTAGGAGGTCATTGTGAAGCCTTTCCCCCCAAATTTCCATACAAGAGTTCAAGATAGCCCGTTACCTATCTAGATCACCCCCAATGAAAAAAAATTTTAAAAACCCCCCCACCCCCCCCCCTCCCCCCCCCATTTCCCTTGGGGGAAAAGTCTGTTTTTAGCAGTTTTGTTTGGGTTATTGTACTGGCGTCCCCTATATGATATTAAACCCCTTTAAAATTAATTTAACATATGACCAGAAGAAAAAGAACAACAATGGATAATTTGTGGTTCTACAATGGAAGCACTTTCCTTTTTTCAACAAAATATTGATAATTTGTGTATGATTTTTCTAGAAAAATTTCCCATCATGTCTTCTCCTTCAGCCCCTAAATGTAAACTAAACCAGAAGTTGCCAAAGTTAAAAGGGTTTTATTACTATCCCCGGGTTTTATCATATATGAAAAGGAAATCTGATAAAGTGAGTACGCTACCCTATGTACAAGTGGTTTAGATTACACTTTCGTTTTTTCCCTTTTTTTTACAAAAGTTTTCGGTTCATGTGTGGGATCCTTTATAAAATTAAAAAGTTTCGGGACAATCAATTTTTACATTTTGATCAGTTTATTCCCCAAAGGGGCCCCCTGATGGGAAAAATACAAATTTGGGTTTTACTTTCTCTAAATGTTCTAAAGAAAAGTGGTTCTTTGGGTGGCGTTTCAATTTAAAATGCCCCTTTTTCGGGTTACAGGTTGTCAAATATTTTTCTCACCCGTTTTTTAGGGGAAACTGTTTTTGGATTAAATCTTTATTTTTTGGCTTAAGGGAGGGAAAACCTACGGGGCACCCCAGACATATTCATCATAGAGCATCGGCGTTTTGATCTTACCTTTGTTTAAACCTTTGCTTTAGCTTAACAGAAAAAGGGATACACCCAAGGGACCCACTGGGAAAGGACCATGTCCCAATTTACTTTTACTTTTAAAGAACCCGTTGGATCTGAAGTTAGGGGTGTAGATGTTTTCCCCCAAATTAAGTACAAAAAGGGCAGTTTGGGAAACTTTTAAATTTTTAAACCTCACTGAAAAACTGAGGGGTAATTTATTTGTGGGGGTTGTTAACATTTTTTTTGATAATTTCAGAAAGCAGTTTTGAGGCTGCTGCTTTAGCTTTTTCCAAAAAAAAGGACCAAAAAGGTGTGAAACATTCTCAGGGAATTTTTGGGTTTGGAAATTCGGGGCTTGCGAGGGGGTTTTAAAAGAAAAAAACATTGCTTATCTTAATTGGCTAAAATTTAAAAAATTCCTGTGAAAAATTAAAAGAGGGCAGCTCAAAAGGGAAAGGGTTGCAGTACAAAAATAAAGAAAAAACAGAGTTAAAAGGCGCAAGCAAAAAAGGACAATAGGGTCACAGTTCTGTCTAAATGAAGAAATCTGCTGAAAAGGACTTAAAAAAGGTGTGGGATAAGGTAAAAGAAATGAATCGGCATTTTTCCTCCAAGATTCCCCAATCAAAAACCCCAATTTAAAAAATTTCTATTCCCAAAAAAAAGGGCTGATGAATTTGCATCTATGTACTTTTAAAAACATGTTTTTATGGAATGTTTTGCCTAAGGGAGCAAAAGTTTTTAAAATTGAAAAAAAAAATTTACTGATAACTATGAGATCCTGTACCAAACAACAATAGTACTAAAATGTATCAATTTTCTTTCGGGAAAGGGTCAGAATGCTGTCCGTCTTTTTGGGGAAAAAAAAAAGGTTGGGTTTTTTTTGATGGGTTTTCTTACCCCGATTTAAAAACCATTTACCAGAAAACGGATAGCCCTTTTCAAAAAATTATTTAAACAAATTTTTGGGAATGTGGAAAAATTTCCCCGTTTAGGGAAAGACGTCTATTGTGACCCCTATTCTAAAGCGGGGCAACCCTCGGCCCTGAGAGTTTAGCTATAGCCCCCAATTTTCAGTCACGTCTCATACTGGAAAAGTCATGGAAAAAAAAAAAATTTTTGAATGGCCTATTATGTGAAAAAATTGTTGTTTTTTTTTCCATCAATCGGGTTTTAAAAAAGGCCCGAAGTACAATTATCACCTGACAGGACAAACTACTCAAATTAAAAAACATTTTGGCAAAACGAAAAAAGTGCCCCTTGCTTCCTTCTTTGATTTTACTAAAGTTTTACGTTTAGAGTGGGGGCACACCCGATTATTATAAAAATTAAAAAAAATTGGTCTTTTTGGTCACGTCTAAAATTTAAATTTTAAATCTTTTTTTAAGTGGGAGACACTTAATGACCAAATTTTGGTGTGTTTTTAATCTTTCCCCCCCCAAAAAAATTATAAATAGGGGGGAATTCCCCCGGTTTCTATAATCCCCCATTTTTATTCAATGAAATTATATGATTTTATACATTTTTTTTCATCATATCCCAAAGGTAGCTCAATATCCCCTGATGACATTGCAAAAATGGATTAAGGGTATTTTTAAAGAAAAAAAAAAATTTACGTCACAAAAATTTTTATTCCAAGCCCTTTCAGACGAGCGGGTTTAAATTAATATTTTATATGCTTTTGAATGGCTTTCTTTTCCCGTTGAAAAGAAAATTTTGGGTTTTTTTAAAAACAAGGGTTATAACCCAAGTAACCTGCCTATATTTTTCGGGGAGGAGGGAAAATTTTTTTTATAAACTTAAAAAATTTTTTTTAAAGGTGTCCTATTTAAACCCCCAAAACAAAACTGGAAAAAAAAAAATTTTTGACTCAATTTTTACAAAAGCAGTTAAAATTTTGAATTTTCAAAAAATTGTCTCATTCATTCTCCAGGGGGGCAGGATCCAAATTTTTGTTGAATTTAGAAAACCACCCTTGTACGTCAAGATTGACTTAGGGACGGGAAGAAATTCTTTTCTGCTTCCCCGATCCATTTAAAGAAATTAAAAAGGGAATTGCAGTAAAGCTTTTAAATTTGGCCCTGGGTGTACCTGTGACATTTTCCCTCTGAAGCTTAAAAGATAGGGGGCCCTTTTTCCATTTGATAAAAAAAGGAAAAAAAATTTCGGTAAATTTTGTAGTGAGACGGATTGGGGGGGACGACCGGGAAGATTTAAAATTTCAGGGACCCAACATTGTTTTTTTCGAAAAATGCACAGAAAAATTCAAATTTAGGGACCTTCGTTCAATGTTTCAACGTTTTTAATTCAAAAAGGGTTTGCCCCACACGGGGGGTAGCGCCTCGCTTTACGGGTTCCCGCCGGCCCCTTTTTGGGGAACAAGGGAAGTAAAATTTAAACTTTTTTTCTTCTGATCTAAAAAAAAGCGTTTTCCCCGCATGTTTTTAGCAGCATCTGAAATTTTTGGGCATGGAAGAAAAGTTTACTAACAAATTTAAAAGTAACACTGACGGCCTCGTTCTTGTTTATGGTAGTGGGGAAATCTGGCTTTGAAATTTCCCAGTTTTCCAAAGCTGAAAAATCATATTTTTTGGAAAGGGGTAAACCTTATTTACGGGCTGAACTCGTTCTGCCCTGATGGCTTTAAATTTTTTTAAATTTTTCCTTGCCAGTCTCAATATTTAATATTTTTTGTGTTGATTCCCCAGTCATTTAAAAATTTTTTGGGATTGTTTTGAAAATACAAAAAGAGGGGGTTTTATTATTTGAGTTTTTAGTACAGGGTTGCACTGTCTTTACATGAAAGGTACTAATGTTTATTTTTGGGTTCCATCGCACACCTCCTTCTTTTTTAAAATGATCAAGCAGATGAGCAGAAAAAAAGGGAAACAAAGAAAAAATTTTGGTATATTAAGGTTGTTTTCCTTTATCATACAAAGGGAAAAAAATCATATAATCGAGAGGGATTTCTGGTTCCCCCACGTTCCTCATCAAAATCCCCTCGCAAACTTGTCAAACTTTTGGGGTCGTTAGCCGGGCGGTTTTAGCCGACTTTTTTGACTTTTTAAAGTAATTTTTCCCCACGAACCAAATATTGCCAGACGGTTAAAGCTTTTCGTGGGGGTCTTTCAGTTCAAAATTTGATTTTTTATTGTGAACTAAGAAACCCTTTTTAATGGTTTATATTTAAGTGCTGACATGGGCATGTTTAAAAGGTTTTTACTTTTTTGTTCGTTTTCCAGTTGTTTCTCTTGGTAAATTTTAAAGAGAAAAACCCTTTTGGGGAAGGGCCATTTGGGAAAATTTTTTAATCAAAATCGTAAGTTTTGATTATTTTATTTTTTTTATCTATTTTTTCTTTTTTTTCTGTCCCGCAATTCATCCCCTTCCTTTTTTTTTTGTTCCATGTAACCCACGTCCTCTTTTCTTTTTATTTTTTATTTTAAAATTTTTTAAACCAAAATGTTTTTTTAGAAAGTCTGCAATTTTCCCCCTTTGTGTTTACGAGACGTAAAACAAAATTCCCTTCCCTTTAACAAACACACACACCAAAAACACACACACACACCCCATACACACACACAAACAGGCTCTATCAAAAATTACTGATCACTGAGAAAAAAAACAAAACCCCTATCCCAAATTTAATGAAGTGGGGATAAACTGACACAGTTGGCTTAATTGAGCTACTGGCCCCAAATTAGCCCTTTTAGGGGGGGGTTCATCTTATCCATTTTTAAACCCTGGGCCCTTAAAAAAACCTTTTATCTTACAGCACATCAAAATATTACTCTGAGTTTTGGGTTTTAAGTGTGTTTTTAAGGGTTTAAAATCGTTTTTAAAAAAGAAAGCAAACAATTTATTATTTTAGCCATGTCTTTTTATTTAAAAAACCAATAGAGGTAAGAATTTTGTACAAAAAAGGGTTTTAAGCTTTCGGGTTTGGGATCTTTCCCCCGACCAGCCTTTGGTTTTTTTTAGCAGAGGAAGTTAGCATGCGACCAAAGTAGCACACAAAAGACTAAAAATTACTCGTCATTTGTTTTCTCAAAATTTGCACCAGCCCAATTTTTTCCCGGCCCCCCATAAACCAATCTCCCTTTCAGGGTAACAAACGAAAGTTAATAACCTTTCAAGTAGGCCCCACATTTTTGGGGCAAGGAAACAAATTTTTTTCTAAATGAAGGCTAAAAACATCTTTCATTGGGAATTGTTTTTTTTCAGTCTAGTTGTTGTACTTTTTTTTTACAAGGGGGGCCATTTTCTTACTTAAAAAAGAGTGGTAGAGCTCTCTGCATTTATCATTTTTTTCTTACTCCCTTTTTAAAAAAGGAAAACTGTGTAGGGCCCCTTTTAAAAAAGTCACAATAGGGCCCCTTTTTGAATTTTCATCATCAACATCATCATCTCATCTCATCATCAACATCATCATCATCAAAATAACAAAAGCTCGCGTTTTGTGATTTTATGATTCAGCCAAACTACACGCACGCACGCACGCACGCACGCACGCACGCACGCACGCACGCACGCACCGCACACACAAAAACACACACACACCACCACACACACACACATACACACACCTGCCCCAAAACGGATTTGAACCTCTGAAGTCTTGCGGTAAAAAAAGAACCGAAATTTTTAAAAGATAAGTTCCTTTTGACCAAGATCAAAAAAACATTGTTGGGTTTTTTGATGCCCCCGAAGTTAAAAAAGTAAAAAGGTCACTTTGTCCCCCAAAAAGGTCCCCAAGCGGTTTTAAAAATAATTACGGGAAAAATTTTTCAAATATCATTGTCATAATTATTTCTCTTTGTTCGTCGTACACTATTTAGGGGCCCATTTTTAAAAAGAGCAGTAAAAGCTGCAACTTGTAATAAGTAAAACTATAATGCCATGGAACTACTACAAACCATTTTTTTTTTTTTTTTTGTTTGTTTTTCTTTAAAATTTAAAATTCAAATCAGAAATTCGGAGATTTTTTGGGGGTAGAAGGAAAAGGGGTTTTTTTTGGGTTGGGTGTAAACATGTAATTTAAATTTGGATATCCATAATATAAGAATGCCGGGGTATTATACGATTTTGGGGTTTCCCCCTCGTTTTCTTCCCATGACCCATCCCCATGTCTTCCCCTGATTATTTTCCCTATTGACATTCACATAGCCCCGTTACCCTATTTTGTAATTTTTATGGGGGTTTAAATTTTATAAAATTTTTCCTTCGGTTTGACCCTCTCTGCCCATTCATCCCCTGACCTATTTATACCCCTTCAAAACGGGTTTTTTGGGCCTCCTATGTTTTCCTGATCTACAAACCCCCTTCAACTTTTTTGTCCCCCCTGTAAATGTAAAGGGGGGCAAGAGTGAGGAAAAGTAAAGTGTGTGTGTTTGTGTGCGTGGTGCCCAAAGGGATGCTTTTGTACATGCGTTTGTGCGTTTTTCTCCCCCTTCTCTCTCTCCCCCTCTCTCTCCCCTCTCTCCCCCACACACACACCCCAAAAAACACCAACACACACACACACAAAACACACACACACACACACACACGGGAACAGTAAAGGCAAGCGCGGGAATACACCAACAAACTCAAACACGCATAAACATAATTTTGCAAAGACATTGTTGCGTAACTTTTCAGGGTTTTGGGAGAAAATCTTTTAAGGGTTTTATTCAATTTTCTAGGGGAAAGAGTATCGTCCCCGAGAAAAAAGTTCAGAGTTGGGGGGGGTATGTAAAGTGAAGCTGGGGTTTTTCCTAGGAGAAGAGGGGAGAGAGAGAAAAGAGGGGAGAGAGAGAGAGAGAGAGAAAGAGAGAGAGGAGGGGGAGGTTTTTTTATTCAATTGTCTAGGGGGAAAAAGGTTTTCGTCCCGGAAAATGTTCAGGGGTGGGCGGGGTTTTGTAAAATGATAGCTGGGGGGATCCTAGGAGAGAGAAAAAGGGGAGAGAGGAGAGAAGGGGAGAGGAGAGAGAGAGAGGGGAGAGTAGAAAAGATTTAGAGAGTGAGGGGAAAAGAAAATTTAGAGGAAAGGGGAAAGGGAAAAAGAGAGAGAATGGGAGTGGGGGGGGGGGAGAGAGACGAAAAATGAAGGGGAGAGAGGGAGGGAGGGAGGGGGAAGGGGGAGAGAGAATGAGAGAGAGAGAGGGAGGGGGAGAAAAGGGGATTTTGTGAAATTTTGGACAAATGAATCAAAACTATATTTTAGTTTTTTTCAGGCTCCAAACACACAAAAACAACACACAACAAAACCCCACACACACACCCCAAAAACACACACCCCACAAAAACACCCACAAAGGGTCCCCCGCCCCCTTTTTCCCAATACCGTTTAACCCCCTTGCGCCCCCGTTAGAAAGAAATGGAAAAGAAAATAAAAATTGGGAAAAAGGGGGAAAGTGGGAGGAGAGAGACCAAAAAGAGAGGGGGGGGGGGAAAGGGGAGACCAAAAATAAAAGGCAGTTTGATGGGCAGAGGAAACTAAAAAGAGTCAAACAAATAGAGGTAGGGCGATACATAGAGAGGGAAAGAGCGAGAAAAACAATAGAGACAGAAAAATAGACCGACAGCAAGCAGACACAAATAAAAAAATAAAAGAAAGAAAAAGGGGGGGAACTGATACAAAACCATGAGAGAGGGAGGTTTGGGGGCAGAGTTGGGGGGGAGAGCGAACAAAAGTCCTTTTGAGGTATTTTTACGAAAAATTTCTGTCTCAGAGCGAAATTTTCCCACGGCAGCAAGTTTTTACATGAAAGGTGGGCGGCGACATGATTTTATTTTTTGGCAGCGACCCGTTTTATGGACATTTTCGTGAAACCCGTCGCGCTACCAAATTTTTTTAAAATTACGTCGCTCAGCGATAATTTTTATGAAAACCCGCTGCGTATTTCCCGGGAAATGTATTTTCCCCGGGGAAATTTCTGCGCTTCCACGATTTTTGAGCGACAGTATTAATAAGACACCGGACAAAGACAGTTTTCTGAACCCCTTTTTAAAGACGGTTTAAACAGAACAAGGGGAAAAAACTTTACTGAAAAAGGGGATGCCCTTTAAAAAGACCGGACAAAGAACCCAGCTTACGGGAAAAACGGTTAGCGACACAAGGCGACAAACCTGACTGAAAGGTACTGCTTGGGGGAAAAAAGGGGGGGGGGGCAAAGACAGCTAGCTGACTGAAAGGGCGGTTAGCCCCGACACAGGCGACAAAGCTGACTGAAAGGTGATGCTTGAAAAAGGCCGGACAAAGACAGCTAGCTGGGCTGAAGACGGATTTGCAGACCCAAGGCGACAAAGCTGACTGAAAGGTTTACTGCTTTACAAGGGCCCCGGGCAAAGACACTAAACTGACTGAAAGGAAAAGGTTTGCAGCACAAGGGGACAAACCCGATGAAAGGGGGACTGCTTGGCAAAACCGGGGCAAAAACAGCTAGCTGACTGAAAGACGGTTACAGACACAAGGCACAAACCTGATGAAAGGGGACTGCTTGCAAGGGCCGGACAAAGGGCAGTGCTGACTGAAAAAACGGGTTTCAGCCCAAGGCGACAAACCTGACTGAAAAGGGGCTGCCTTTAAAGACCCGGGCAAAGACACTAGCAAATGAAAAAACGGTTTGCAACACAAAGGGGACAAAAAGGGGCTGAAAGGTGCTGCTTTACAAGAAACCCGGGCAAAGAAGCTAGCTGACTGAAAGACGGTTAGCAGGGGCCCCAAAAGGGGGGGACAAAAGCTTTACTGATAGGTTACTGCTTGAAAAAGAAAAACAAAAACAGCTGGGCAAACCATTGGGAATGACCGATAAAAGCTGTAGACCCCAAAAAGAAAATTACAACCGACTGCAAGATGGCTGACAGACAAGACAAAACAAAGCTCAGGCGACTGACTGAAAGTAGATGGCGGACGACACAAGACAAGACAAGACAGTTGATCGAAAGGCGGCGGGCAGGCAAGACAATGACGGCAGCTGAACGGCAAGGTGGCGGGCAGACAAGACAAGACAAGACAAGACAAGACAAGTGACCGAAAGGCAGCGGGCAGACAAGACAAGACAAGACAAAACAAAACAAGTCAAGACAGGACACGTCAAAGACATCTGATTTGAAAAGCGACTTAGCAGAGAAGACCAGGTAAGACAAAGGTAGGTACGTAGCTGTCTGAACAGTGGCTGAAGAAGATCAGACAAGAGCAGGTTAATCCTAGACAAAGGCAGCCGGCTAGCAGACCTCCTTCTTCATGATGGCCGTCAGTTCCTTCATGTACTCGCTCAGACGGATATCGAAGGCCTGCAGCCGTTTCCTGAGCTCCACCTCCAGCACTTCTCGCTTCTGGCAGATGCGGGTGTTGCTGGCGTCGAACACTTTATCGATCTGCCCCGGCCAGTGGAACACGTGACAGTGCAGCTTCAGATCGTCCGCTGGCGTCAGATAGATCGGCAAGGAGGAAAAAAATGATAGTGCACACTCTGTCTGTCGTCTGTCTGTCTGTCTGTCTGTCTCGTCCCCTCTCTCTCTCTCTCTCTCTCTCTCTCTCTCTCTCTCTCTCTCTCTCTCTCTCTCTCTCCTCTCTCTCTCTCTTTCACTCACTTTGCTTATTAGACGCACTCGATCACTCACGCATTCTTTATCTTGTGTGTGTTGTGTGTGTGTGTGTGTGTGTGTGTGTGTGTGTGTGTGTGTGTGTGTGTGTGCGTGCGTGTGTGTGCGTGTGTGTGTGTGTGTGTGTGTGTGTGTCTCGCTCTCTCTTTCTCTCTCTCTCTCGCGTTCTTTCTCTGTGTGTGTGTGTGTGTGTGTGTGTGTGTGTGTGTGTGTGTGTGTGTGTGTGTGTGTGTGTGTGTGTGTTCCCCCCCCCCTTCTCTTTCTCTCTCTCCCTCCCTCCCTTCCTCCCTCCCACTCTCTCTACCTGTCTGTCTGTCTCCCTCTCTCCCACTTACATACACAAACACACACACTCACACACGCGCGCGCGCGCGCACACGCACACATGCATGCACGCACGCACGTACGCACGCACAGGAACACGTATACACAGTTTCTCATTCCATCTCATGTAGAGACAAGACGAGACGACAGGCGAACTGGTGACAATGCCAGGCAGACACACTGACCACAGAAAAAAACGTAGTCCAGGAGAAACAGAAGTCTTTGGGCAGACTCCTGTACTTCGCCTTTCAGGTCAAACACTGTCTTTTCCTCACACTGTACAAACAACGCCGATGACCCATATTATCATCATCTATAGCACCACAGAATCCGCTGAGACTATGGCAATCATCTCATATCATCGTCGTCTGATCACTTATGCTTACTTCAATCTCATTCTCATCATCAGCCGCCGCAGTCCCCACTCCCAACCCCTTTCCAACATCGTGTCAGTCGCCATATTCCGTCCTGAAGCACATACGCTGTCCCACAGCTGACAAAGTTGTACATTTTGTCTTGTGTATGAATAGGATAAACTGCATGTCTTAATGGTCTGTCCATCAGTAATCCATACAGTGTTACGCATATTTTCATGCACTAACCCTGTAGCTGTTTCTTTTTCAATTTCTTCAATTTCACAACTTTTCAGACCTGCCTGTCTCATGAAACAGGAAGGTTTAGGATTTTCTTTCTTTCTTTCTTTCTTTTTTCTTTTTTTTTTTAGTCTAAACGCTGGTACTAATTTGGCTTCTGACTATGCCCCGCTTCTCCTTGTCTCCGACCCCCTGACTCCCCTTCCTCCCGCCTGCGCCAACCTTCTCATCATCCTCCCTCTCCCTCCCCCCCCCCCCCCCCCCCCCCACTCTCTCCCCCTCTTCTGAGTTACATGACATTTCTAGTCTGATCATCCTTCTGTTAAGATACACTTATACTGTCATGGGCTGTTCCAGTAGTCAGATCTGTCAACAATAAACAAATGATCTCCTCTGCAGTCATGTAAGAAATTTCTCCTCAATGCTGCGCTGTCCCCTGTCGTGACCTATATTCTTGAAATAAATGACTCCTCAAATTAGGACTGACTTTGCTGCTTGTGACTTCTTCGTCTCATGTATGCTTTTTCCATGTTTGTTTTTTTGATACTTAGCACATCTAGTGAAGACTGATTCCTACTGTCACCGGCGATCTCTTTTATTGAACACTGTCTTGTCATCACGGATTTTTTTTTTTTCTGTTGTGAAGAATGCCTTTCTTATATAGTATTATTTCGGGGGTCATAAGCAACTTTTCTTGTGAGGACTTTTACCTTTAGTTGCAATAATACTGTCGTATTTATTACCTCTTTCTCTCGTACAGAACATTATCACTTGTGAGGATGCGTTTTTTGCTGCTTCAACCTCCATTCTTAAAACCGTCTTCTGCTGAAACTGGTTTAACAATAAAGTCTGATATCATGAATGCTTTTTGTCAGACATATCTTGATTCGTTGGATTCTTGCCTCTTTTCGTCGAATCTAATTTTCAACGAACCTAAATTCTACATTTTTTTCGGATGTAAAAAAAAACAAACAAATAACGCAACCAAGCCTGGCTCAGTTATCTTCTAGTTTTTGTTTTCTGGATTTAAACTAAACCAGTGATGACATGGATTAACAACGTATGTGTGAAAGTCGTGTTCGGTTCTTATATCCATAGCAAGAGCGGACAAAATATCAGCAAACAAACAAACAAACAATTCGTCTCAGGAAAACAAAACAAAAAATGCAAGATGTCTGACCTGCTGAAGATATTTCTGGACCGCAACCAATTCTTTGGTGGCATCAGGAAGGATGCTGACTTTCTCTGACATATCCTCATAGCGCTGACAGATCCTGAAGTGAAGCATTGTTAGCAGTAGTGTCTTTGTGATGCCAAGGACATGACGTCTGTAGTGGATACTGTCACACTTTGTCAGGCTTACTAATGGGAATACCAAGGTTCTACAGATATAAACTGATCCCAATGCTTTGGAAATTATGTGCTAGTAATGTACCTTTCTCTGCCGCTCTCCTTATCTTTGCTTTCTTTCTGGCCTTCTCACCTTGTTGTTGTTGTTGTTGTTGTTGTTGTTGTTGTTGTTGTTGTTGTTGTTGTTGGTGTGGTGGTGGTGGTGGTGGTGGTGGTGTGTGTGTGTGTGTGTGTGTGTGTGTGTGTGTGTGTGTGTGTGTGTGTAGGAGGGGTTTTTTTGGTTGTCGTTGTCAGTTGGGTGTTGTTGTTTTTTTTACCTTTGTGATCTGTTCGCCTCTGTTTGAATTTCTTTGCACAATTTTTCTCACCTACGCAAACTTTTCTATATATTTCCAGACCCAACGACTTGGAACAGGCTTCCTGACAACCTCTGACTCTCTAATCCCCTCACCTCTTTCAAATCTTGCCTGATATTCCATCTCTTCTCTCGGCAATGTGTCTACTGGTGGCATGTCCATGTAAACTGTATTTCTCCCCTTTCTGTCTCTCTGTTTTGCATAGATACACGCACAAGCGTCCGCACGCGCACGCGCGCGCGTGCACACACACACACATGCACACACACGCAATGCACACACAAGGAACACACACACACACACACACACACACACACACACACACACACACACACGCACCCACGCACACACGCGCGCGCACACACACACACACACACACACACACACACACACACACACACACACACACACACATACACACACACACATACACACACATTGAAACTGGGAGAGAGGGACAGTGTCAGGGCTTCCCAGAGGCGCTCACGATTTGTTGTTGTCCCGACTCCCATCCACTTGAAAGTCTACGACTCGGTCAATGAGGCGCTGAACGCGAACGGCCAGGTCCATGTTGAGGTTGGCACAGTGCAGGGTGATCAGGTTGAGGGGCGCCGTCACCCGCAGTAGCATGATCTCCGTCTTCAGGGACTTCAGCTCTTGCATTTTCTGCAACACGCACACACACACACACACACACACACACACACACACACACATTTACATAGATACACACACACACACACACACACACACACACACACACACACACACACACACACACTCACACACACACACACACACACACACACACACAGAGTGTATTAATTGCCACATCATCGTGAGAAGACCAAAAACCGACATTTTTTTTCACAGAATTTCGATTTACAGAGAATGATTTTTCTAATCACGAATACTGATTCTTAGGAAGAGTTTGTTATGGGCACATGCATTTTATTCAACCATATTGCGCATTCCCAACAATTCGAAGACACATCACCCAGTATGCATGTGTGTACATATCTCATTCTCTTTAAGAATCTTATGTTGCCTACTTATATCCGGTATCATTTGCGACTGCAACCTGTGCAAATACAAACGTATCTAATAACCAGTGACAAAAATCTGGATGTCTTATTATTCTATCTTTCACTTAAGCCTCGGTACTGAATCACTTAAAATTTCTATTTTTCTGTCACAGCGAGCCTGTTACATTGCATCTGGTAGGTCTAAGGTTTATTCATAATGGGATCTTGTGATCATTACACGCTTGGAATTAGTTTTAAATTCGCAGCACAGGAGATTGTGATTGGTGTTATTGGCTGAAAGTGTCATCTTGACAGTAAGAGGCTGGTGTGTGAAAATGCTACGGTATAGATGCCACAACTGCTTCATTTACCTATGAAATCTGTACGCTCAAATTCAGTTCTAAGTCTTTTTTAATGTCTCTTCTACCGTGCATTACCCCTTCGCCCCTCACTCAGGCTCTCCATCACAGCCACAATCTAGCTTGTGCCACTTCAGCCCCGGTACCGGCAATCCATAGGGAGTAGTCAATGTCAAGGCAAGACTACCAACCTGAGACGACATTACATCGCTCCTATTACGCCATTATGTCTGTACAACTGTAGTCCACAAGGACTTGCCAATATCGGCGACCTCGTCAAGAACTCACCAAGAACACAAGATGTAAAGATGATTCCGAAACTGAGGTCACCACGAGAACAGGACATAACGGACAAAGAAATCTGAGAGTTTTTAACAATGACACGCCATTTTAAGGAGAGTGAAGATGATGCTATAAAGTTCCAATCTGGTTTGAGACTGCATAAGAGGGATTTACTCTACCCTATCATCATATATACGTGAACCAAGAGATACAGACACATGCAGTGTTGGTCAGGAAATTTTCAGCAACTCTATCAAAGTCGTATTCATAAAGCGGATGAAACTCAACTGTGTATTTGGTCTTCCCAACTCAACTCTCTGTGGGAGCTGATAGGGGCCCTAAAATCCCACAAGTCAATGGTTCTAATGGAAATCAAGCCCGCGACTTCCTAGCCTGGAGTTAATTATTAAGACATGGCTGCTAGCTCTTCGTCACTGTTTTCACGTAGTTGGTCGTCAGTTACTTACCTTGGCATATATCTCACGAATTTCCCAAGTTTCCAAAGGTTCGGCCGGATCAGTTGCAACATTGGTCTGAACACAATGGAAAAAAAACGTTCTTCAGGCATGTTCAAAATAAGCCATGTTTGTATCGCAGGAAAGAGCGCCGTCCATCTAGAAACTCAACACTCAAAATATATCGCTTAAATCTGTTTCACATGACGGATATGTCAAATTTCTATCATGCGACAGAAAGCAGGGTGCAAAGGAATGAGGGCTGGAGAAGGGTAACGAGAATGAGTGGCAGGCAAAAACGTGTGTGTGTGTGTGTGTGTGTGTGTGTGTGTGTGTGTGTGTGTGTGTGTGTGTGTGTGTGTGTGTGCGTGCGTGCGTGCGTGCGTGTATGCGTGCGTGTGTATGTGTATGTATGTATGAGTGTGTTTATATGTGTGTGTGTTTACTTGTTTGTTTATATGTTTATGTATCTGTACGTTTGTATATGTGTACGTGCAAATGTTTGCAAGAGTGTGTGTATGCGTGTGTATACACATTGGCATGCACGCACGTAACCCCCATACGCACACGCACATGCGCGCGCTCACAAACACACACCCCAACACACACACACACACACACACACACACACACACACAATTTCACAATTTGTATACATGGTAACTACGTACATATTTGTGCACGGAAAATAATGACTCCCTGGCGCATAACTTTATCAACTATAACAAGAGAGTTAAATCAATCAGTCAATCAGAAAGAAGCTTTGTTGTTGTTGTTGTTGTTGTTGTTGTTGTTGTTGTTCATGTTACCACTGTTATGGTTAACAAACAACCAGAGAGAAATTTGTGATAATAATTGTTAATCGAAGCTACAGTCACTTGCTCATTTTCAAGCACTTCTGTATTTTGAGGCATTAGCATGGCAACTCTGATCTAAGACTCTTTGAAGCGCACAACTGCGATGTCACACTCTTTGAAGCACAGAGGTGGGGAAGGAAACAAGACTGTCCATTCCACTCAAATGTTTATTTCTGGAAATGTAAATAGAAAAAAGAAAACAATGAAGGAAAGACATGAAAAAAGTAAGGAAGATAATTAAACAGACAGACAAACATGTCGATAGAGAGACAGATAGATAGATAGACAGACAGACAGAATCAGACAGATAGATAGATTGATATACAGGTGGATAGATAGATAGAATGATTAATAGATAGATAGATACATGGGTAGGGAGAGGGATATGTAAATAGAAAGAGAGATAGATGTATAGACAGACAGACAGACAGCCAGAGAGAAAGACCATCCATTCTACTCAAATGCATGTTTATGGACATTTACATAGATTAAACGAAAGAAGAAAAGACACGAAGAAAGAAAGAAAGATAAATAAACAGATAGATAAACAGACAGACTGAGAGAGAGAGACAGAGAGAGAGGGAGAAAGAAAGTGAGAGGTGGACAGATACACTTTCGCAAATATTCCTGTATGTTTGTTATTAACTCGCCATCCAGAGCGTTTCCCTTTTTCGGAATCCCTGTCTATAAAAAGCATTGTGGAACAGCTTCTGTTTTAAAGCATACCTTCATCAAAAGAAAACAGAAAACAAATGTTCTTCGCTGTACCTATAAGAACCGCATGCGTGAAAGACATGGCATCGGTCGAGAGGAAGGGGGTGGGGGAGGGGAGAGAGCCGACAACTGTCCAAAGGTAGCCACGAAGAGGGTCAGGAAGATACAAAGAAAAGAAATGAGAAAGAGGCCCACTTTCCAGTGGAAGTTGCAGAAAGAGTTAAGACGACATACATAAAGAAGGAATGAGAAACAGGCCCAAGGCCTACTCAAGACAAGACTGAAGGGATCTGATGGCAGGCGAGCGTGATGAAAGACAAGGGAAGAATGTCAGACGAAAGGGTGAGTCTCACTACACACACTGACCCCAGACTGGACGAGATGATGGGTGGTGAACTTGGTGTTCAAAAAGGTAGTCACGGCTAAATTGGCTTCCTTGTTCACAAGATTAGCGTAATTTTTGTACTCGTTCAGATACCTGCACACACGCGCACGCACACACACACACACACACACACACACACACACACACACACACACACACACACACGCACACACACACACACGCACACACACGCGCGCACGCACGCACGCACGCACACAGATACACACTCATACACACACACACACACACACACACGCACAAACACTGACTGACTGAAACCAATTTATTGTCAGATTAACTCAAGGTTGTACTGACAAACGCACAAACACACACACACACACACACACATACACACACACACACACACACACACACACACACACACACACACAACACGCGCACACACACACACAGCAAGAGAGACAGAGACAGAGAGACAGTATTACTCTGCTTTTTTTCAGAATCATTTTGGGATATCAAAGATTCTGTACTGCCAGTCTGTGTTCATTTCCTGGATTTTCTGACCCCACACACAGTGAACCTATTACCTCATCTCCTCTAGCTTTGAGATGTCACTTCTCAGGGTTCTGTTGTCGGTTCTATCCTTTTTGTATCCTGTCCTCTGCCATTTTCAGACATCGTCAGCTGAATCCCAGTAAGAATACGGTTACTGTAAAGTGTAATAACAAAATCCTACGCTTGAGAAATATGTTTATGTCGAATTCAAAACTTTCTTTTTTATGGTACTATCTTTGTAAACATTTAAATAGATGGGTAATCATTCATATTCCTCTGTGTGTTTTTGAAAAGTATGTTTAGATTTGCTTGGTACAGTTATATTTTGTATGATCAATTAAAGTATCCAAACAGAAGAAAAAAATGTAATATTGCTCTGTGCGTATTTCCCTTCTAAAGGTCCGTGGTCTTCACGAAAAAAGATCCCTCTCTTTGCTTATCCTCCCATCTTTTTCCGTCTCTCTTTTACTCTTTCAATGTCTGTCCGTCTGCCAGCGAGTATCGGTGCGTCTCTCTGTGTAACCATCTGTCAGTTTCTCTGTCTGTCTGTGCGTCTCTCTCTTTCACTCTTTCAATGTCTGTCCATCTGCCAGAGTGTATTCGTGGGTCTCTCTGCGCCGCCGCCCCCACCCCCCTCCCCCGCGTTCTTCTGTCAGAATTTATCAGTCTGTCTGTCCTTCAGCTTGAACCAAGGGTGAAGGTGTACATACTTTGAAGGCCCGTGGGTGTTTTCCTTCATGACCTTCATGGCCTTGTCCACAAAGTCAGTGACCAGTGTCTCCTCCACCTTCACCGAGCGCAGCAACAAGCGCTGATCACGCAGGTCCGGAAACAGCTCACACTCCACCTGGCCAACACGGCACACCGTCACACGGAACTGATGGACACGTCCCGTTGATGGACAGGGCACAATTTAGTGATGAATCCGGGCAAACATGATTCATATAGATCATGGACGGAATGGGCACCCAATGCTGACGGACTGGGCACAGAACATTGGTGGATTGGGCGCAGGCCACGTATACAATGGGCAAAGATTTATTGATGGACTGGGAACGGATCTTTGACGAAGTGAGCACTTATTAGTGATGGATTGGGCACTGATCATTGGTGCACTGCGAACAGATTACTTAGTGACTGGGCAAAGATGATTGATAGACTGGGTACATATTATGGATGGAGTGGGCACAGACTATTGATAGACTATGCACACTTCGCTGATTAACTGGGCACAGATCATTATTTGGTCGGGTATAGATTACTGATGGAGAAAACATAAATGCTTGATGGACTGAGTACGGATTATTGGACTGGGCACATAGCACTGATGAGCTGCGAGCAGATCTCTGTTGGACTAGGCACAGGCCACTGATGGACTGGACACAAGTCACGGATCGACTGAACACACACTACTGATAAATTGGTTACAGTCACTGACGGACCAGGCACAGATGATCACCAAACTACTCAGATGGTTGGACTGGGCACAGGTCGTTGCTGAACTGGATGTAGATCATCGAAGGACCGGACTCGGATCATTTTGGGGCTGGCCAACGATCACTTATGAACTTGGCACAGATCACTCATGGACTGGGAACTGACCACTGATGGATGAGACGAACATCAGTGATGGACTGGGCATAGCTTATCACTGGATTGACTAATTGTCAGTGACAGCCCGGACTCTGATCACTCACGAACTGGGCACAAGTCATAGATGGACAGGGCGTATACTAATGGTTAGGACAGCAGTCATTTGACTGGACACATTTCATTACTGACTTGGATCACAGGTCTGTATACTGTCGTGCATGGAGGGGACAATTAAACGATGGATGAATTGGGTATTCATGTTTTAATTGGGCTAGATCCAGCATACTGGTGAATTGAACACTTATAAGCGAAAGACAGAGAACGTGTCCATTCTACAACGGAGCTACCTGCATGAAAATACCGCGAAATGCATCAATCGATCGCAGAGAAGTTTAGTTTACAGTTTAAGTTTAGTCTAATACATATCAATGTACAAAGAAAAAGACACAAAGGCTGAGCCACTCTCTGGTTCAGTTTCTTTTCATTTGTTATGAGTTCAGAATTTGATCCAAAGAAGACAAATGTTGTCATTTAGTGCTTGAAAGAGAGAATTATAACTTCCTAAGTTGCTCCTTTTTTTTCTCAGGGGACTATGTACAAAAACAGTCTCTAATTAGTCGATGGTATTCACGGCATTTCACACTTGACAAAAACAGATCATACATCAGTCTCAAGGCCGATTTAAAGTTTGATCTGGACACCAATCAGTAAAAGATGCAGAACACTTATCAGTAATATGCATGGAACACATCAACTGTAGAATTGATGTTTATTAGACGCTGGATGATGGTGCGTCACTGAGTACACTCAATGTTAGGGTAAGGCCTAAACTGAATAAAACGGTCACAGGTCAAGGATGGATAGAACTCACAAGTACTGAACACTGCTGAAATTGGCACACAGCACCGAAAGAAGCTCCTACAAGACGTTCTGGTCTGAGATTCATAGACAGACCAATGTGTATTTACTGTGAGTGGGTGTAAGTCAGTAACGGTAAGAGCCCATGTAAGTGATATAAACATGGCATGCACTGGTGACGGGAAAATGCTTTTTCTGAAAACACTAGACAGGATTTTCCACGATAATGATGTAATGGGCTTACATCAGTGATGATCAGAGCACAAATAAGGATTAAAATATGATATTGCTCTGGTACATGGTTCGTACCGACAGCGCCGATCCATCATAACATATTGAGCTTTTTATAATACTAGTTGAAAATTGCTTCAATGCATGTCGGCATTTTGTCGCCGTGGTATTTACCGATTCATTGGTTGTTTACAGACATCTGGACTATTACTTTTTGTTCCGTTAATTTGCAATACTTACACTTCTCTCTTTTCTTTCTAATAAAAATGGTACAGTGCCTATGATTTTGTTAACTGCGTCTGCCTACGAGTATTTGGAATGTTTGTTTGTTCAGGTGTGTATAGTCAAATTTCGTGTGTTTGGTTTGATTGAAAAATAACTTATTATATAATTTCTTTGTAAAAACAAAAAGCAGCACAGACGTGAATAAATCCATAAATAGATAATGAGACAAGGAAAGAATTTCAAATTACAGCAGGACCAAGTACTATGGGAATAATTTCGTGGCCTGGTGGACATACTGATCTCTCAGCTATTTACCACATGCACCCCCCCCCACCCCCCAACCCTCCGCCAAAAAAAACAGTTTGCAGAAACAGTATTTACTATCAATGATAGAAAACAATGGTGAACAGGTTTCACGATACTGATGAACCAGGGCACACAACATGGATGAACAATACACATAGCAATAATGGCCAGAGCTCATAACTGTCGTGAATAGGATACAGGTCAATTATAGTACCAATGACGGAAAGAACATTCCTCATTTACATCACAGCCTTCCACCTACCCTGGTGAGCCCATCCCCGCCGTTGATGATGTCAGTGAAGCATCGGATGATCATATCCCTGACTTCAGAGAAGGGGGGATCAAAACCGATTTTGGGCTCCTCAATTTTCAGTTTGATCAGCAAAGGCGAGACGGTGGTGTACTGCAGCTCGTCATATTCCGCCTCGAAGTCATTGCCATCCTGTCAGTATTATCAACACGTCACAATCACTTAAACTCCCAACCGTCACCATCATAAGCTACAGTCAAATCGCGTTTTCTACAGTCATCATCACACGCTACGGTCAAATCACACCACCTGAGGTCATCATCACCACGATACAGTCACCTCACATTCCCTGCTACTGTCAAATCGCACTTTGACATCAAGTATCCAGGAGGGAGAGGAGAAAGGATCTCATTCGCAACCGGCCTTTACTCCACCAACTTCAAGGCCTAGGCAGATGCCATGCAAACAGGAGCAGCCTATATCGAGCACAGCCCTCACACCTCCAGCAACGTCGTCTTTCTTTCAGACGCTCTGTCTGTCTTGCAGGCCCTACAGACTGCCAGAGACAAAGAACTGAACGACCTGTCTACTGCCCTTATCTCCCTATGCAAGGCCGGCACAGTCGTTCTGCAGTGGATCCCTTCCCACTGCAACGTACTTGGCAACGAGGTTGCAGACACGCTGGCTAAAGAGGGAGCAACAAAGAAACAGGAAGACAGGTCCACAACCCTCAAGGAAGCCAAGACAATCATCAAAGCCAGACAGCAGAGCAAGTGGTTGCAGGAGCATCCACATTTCAACAGACATGACCCGTACCACCTACTAACAAGATCAGAGCAGGTGGCAATCTTCAGGCTGCAGACAGGCAACAACCGCCTGAACTGTCACCTCTTACCAAGTTCAGGATCGGTCAGTCAGACCAGTGCCCATGCCAGACCGGCAGTATGACAACAGCACATCTACTGCAGGATTGCCCGTTGCATGAAGCTCTGAGACAACAGATATGGACGGAGCAAACATCAGTGGAGAGGAAGCTCTACGGTGCCCTTGGGGACCTACAGCACACGGCAGCATTCGTCAGGGGAGCTGGCGTTCCCATCTAGAGTGTTCGAGAAGAAGAAGAAGACATTCCCTGCAATCATCAGTATAGGCCACAGTGACCTCACTCTCCCTGCACTCGTTAGCACATATCACCGTCACCTCACACACTCTGCAATCACCATCACAATTCAGTCAAATCACTTTCACGCAGTCACCATTACAAGTCGGTGATCTCACACTCAGTGAAGTCACCATCACACGTCACAATCTGCTCATACTCCCTACAATGACCATCACATATCACAGTCATCATCTCATACTTCATGCAGTCACCATCACACGTCACCTCACACTCCTGCAGTCATCATTTGCACGTCAAAGTCACCTCACACGCCCTGCAGTAACTATGACGCGCGTCCCAGCCACATCACACTTTCAGCAGTCAACATCATACATCACAATCAACGCTCAACCCTCGCAGTCACAGTCAAACGCAATAGTCTCCTCACATGGCCCTATTATACGTCATAGTCACTTCACTCCCCTTGCAATGGCAACCATGTCACATTCACTTCACATTCCCAGCAGCAACCTTCGTAGGTCATGGCCACCTATCACATCTGATGTCACCATCGCACGTCACAGTCACTTTATACTTCCGGCAGTCGTCACCTCACATCAAAGCCACCTTATACTCCCAGTAGTCATCTCACACTCCCTGCTTTCACCATCGCAAGTCATGGCCACCTCACACTCTCTGCGGTTAGCTTACACTCTCTGTGGTCATCACATTCGTTACAGTAACCTAAGACTGTCAACAATCTTCATTAACACGTCACCATCACCTCACACTCCCAGCAGTCAGTGTCATTATGTTACAGTTACCTCACACCATACAGTCACGACCAACATGTCACAGTCATCCTACCCTCCCTGCAGTCACCATTACACGTCATCTCATACTTTCACTCGCTGTAAGCACCATAGCACGTCACAGTCACCTCACACTTTCTGCAGTCACCACCACACGTCACAGTTACACCAACCCAATTTCCTGCAGTCTCCATTTCACAACGAAGTAACCTCACACTCCCTGCTGTCATTATCACACGTCACAGTAACCTCACAGCCACGTCATACTTTTCCTGCTGTCAACATTACGCAACACACCACACAGTGACCTCACACTCTCTACACTCACTAACACTTCGCAGTCACTTCATGCTCCCTTCAGTGACCGTCACATATCACATTCACTTCACACTCACTGCAGTGCAGCCACTATAACACGTCACAGTCGCCTCGCACTCCCTGTAGTCATTATCACATGTCAGCCACACTCCCTGTAGTCATCATCACACTCACAGTCACCTGAAACACCCTGCAGTCACCATCAAAAGCATCAGTTACCTCCTTATCCACAGCTGCTCCATGCCGTAAACCATTACACGTCACAGTCACTTCACCCTCCCTGCAGTCAGCATCTCACATGACAGTCACCCCAGACTTCCTGCTATCACCATTAGTACGTCACAATCACTCCACACAGTCATCATTACTTGTCACACTTACTCTTCATTCCCTGCTGCCACCATCACATGTCAAACTCCCTGAAGTCATTATCACACATGATATTACACCCTCTGCAGCCATAATCAGATGTCACAGTGACTTCACACTCTCTATATCAACAGCTACCTTCCACTCCGTGCAGTCACTGTTACAAGTCACAGTGACCCTACACTCCACAAAGTCGTCTCACATCACAGTTACCGCACAGTCCCTGCAGTCATTATCATACATTATAGTCACCTTTAAATGTTATAGTCACCGCAAATTCCCTATCGTCACCATCATACTTCACCACCTCACATACCCTTCAGACCAGACACCTCACACTCCCAACAGTCATCTAATACTGCCTAGGGTCATTTCACACTTCCTGCAGTGACCTCGAACTTCCTGCAGACACCATCATATGTCACAGTCACCTCACACTCCTAACAGCCATCTCACTCCCTACAGTTACCTCACACTACCTACAGTCATCTCACACTCCCTACAGTCACCCCACACTCTCTGCAGTCATCCCACTCCCTACACAGTCATCTCACACTCCCTACAGTCATCTCACATTCCCTACAGTCATCTCACACTCCCTACAGTCACCTCACACTATCTACAGTCACCTCACACTCTCTGCAGTCACCCCACACTCTCTACAGTCATCTCACACTCCCTACAGTCACCTCACACTACTCTCTACAGTCATCTCACACTCCCTACAGTCACCTCACACTACTCTCTACAGTCACCCCACACTCTCTACAGTCATCTCACACTCCCTACAGTCACCTCACACTCCTACAGTCACCTCACACTCCCTACAGTCACCTCACACTACTCTCTACAGTCATCTCACACTCCCTACAGTCACCTCACACTCCCTACAGTCACGTCACAATCTCTACAGTCACCTCACACCCACTACAGTCACCTCACACTCTCTACAGTCACCCCACACTCTCTACAGTCGCCTCGCATTCCCTACAGTCACCTCACACTCTCTGCAGTCATGATCACACATCACAGTCACCTCACACTCCTACAGTCACTCACACTCCCTACAGTCACCTCACACTCCCTATAGTCGCCTCGCATTCCCTACAGTCACCCGCACTCTCTGCAGTCATGATCACACATCACAGTCACCTCACACTCCCTACAGTCACCTCACACTCCCTATAGTCCCCTCGCATTCCCTACAGTCACCTCACACTCTCTGCAGTCATGATTACACACCAGTCACCTCACACTCCCTACAGTCACCTCACACTCCTATAGTCGCCTCGCACATCCTACAGTCACCCCACACTCTCTGCAGTCATGATCACACATCACAGTCACCTCACACTCCCTACAGTCACCCACACTCCCTATAGTCGCCTCGCATTCAATACAGTCACCTCACACTCTCTGCAGTCATGATCACACATCACAGTCACCCTCACACTCCCTACAGTCACCTCACACTCCTATAGTTGCCTCGCATTCCCTACAGTCACCTCACACTCAATACAGTCACTTCACACTCCCTATAGAGTCGCACTCCCTACAGTCACCCCGCACTCTCTGCAGTCATGATCACACATCACAGTCACCTCACACTCCCTACAGTCACCCCACACTTCCTATAGAGTCGCCTCGCACTCCCTACAGTCACCCCACACTTCCTATGGAGTCGCCTCACACTCCCTACAGTCACCCCGCACTCTCTGCAGTCATTAATCACAACATCACAGTCACCTCACACTCCCTACAGTCACCCCGCACTCTCTGCAGTCATAATCACACATCACAGTCACCTCACACTCCTACAGTCACCCCGCACTCTCTGCAGTCATAATCACACATCACAGTCACCTCACACTCCCTACAGTCACCCCGCACTCTCTACAGTCATAATCACACATCACAGTCACCTCACACTCCCTACAGTCACCCGCACTCTCTGCAGTCATAATCACACATCACAGTCACCTCACACTCCCTACAGTCACCCCGCCCTCTCTGCAGTCATAATCACACATCACAGTCACCTCACACTCCCTACAGTCACCCCGCCCTCTCTGCAGTCATAATCACACATCACAGTCCACCTCACACTCCCTACAGTCACCCCGCCCTCTCTGCATCATAATCACACATCACAGTCACTCACACTCCCTACAGTCACCCCGCACTCTCTGCAGTCATAATCACACATCACAGTCACCTCACACTCCCTACAGTCACCCCGCACTCTCTGCAGTCATGATTACACATCACAGTCACCTCACACTCCCTACAGTCACCCCGCACTCTCTGCAGTCATGATTACACATCACAGTCACCTCACACTCCTTACAGTCACCTCACACTCCCTACAGTAGCCTCGCATCCCCTGCAGTCACCTCACACTCCCTACAGTCACCTCACACTCCCTACAGTCACCTCACACTCCCTACAGTAGCCTCGCATTCCCTACAGTCACCTCACACTCCCTACAGTCACCTCACACTCCCTACAGTCACCTCACACTCCCTACAGTAGCCTCGCATTCCCTAGAGTCATCCCACACTCCCTGCAGTCATGATCACATCATCACAGTCACCTCACACTCCGTACAGTCACCTCACACTCCCTACAGTCGCCTCGCATTCCCTAGAGTCATCCCACACTCCCTGCAGTCACCCCACAGTCTGCAGTCACCATCACTCGCCACAGTCACCTCACACCCCCTACAGTCATTTCACACTCCCTGCAGTATACCCCACACTCCCTGCTGTCATCCTTACACGTCACAGACACCTCATATTCTCTGCGTTTGCCACTGCACTTCACGGTCGCCTCACATTCCCTTCCATGTACCTCCACATTCCCTGCGTTTAGCATTTTACGGCCGCCTCACACTCCACGGAGTGCCATCACATGTCACTCACTGTCACATTACACATTATACCACTAACACACTCTGATACGCACCAACCAGACCCCAAGAATATTGTTCATAGCAGAGTCAGAGGAACATGTACATAACAAAGTGACAGTATAAGCATCTCGGAGATTTTAATGTTTAATGTTCAGTTGGACTCTGTGAGTCCTTTGTAGCCCCTTGATATTGTTGGTGATTGTTTGATGCTGTATTTATTATGTACTATAACAGGATATGGAATAATGGATTTGTGCAACCATAATCAGGGAACACTGTCATTCCATGTGCCAACATTGCCAAAACTCTCTTTATGATCCTCCTTACATAAAAGATAGCACAAAGTCACGACTGTGTTCTTTCCTCTTAATATCACCAGGTTATCATGGATTCTGCGAACACCCTCTAGCTGCCTGGTGGTACTGTGGTTAACATCACAGATCTAAAGACTACAGGTTCGAAGCCCATCACCACCAACACCGTTGTGTGGAGTTCTTTTTTCCTCTAACAAGTTCTTATTTTCAGAATTGAATGTGCCATAGATTCTCATGGACAGGCAGGTACAACACAACCTAGAGTCTGCCCCAATTTCCTGATGCGTTTCAGAGAATAATGATTGAATTTCCTAATAATAGCCCCAGTTGTCTCTATCTTTCGGGCTTCGTTGGTAGAGTATATATTACTAAAAGAAATGTGGTTTGTATTCCTTTTACCTAGTCTTCAAATCTGCTGCATCGTCATCATCTTCATCCTGAGTGATCATCACAAACATAAATAAATAATCTTAGATTCTGTTGCCCTTCATGCTATATTCTCATGATGATCTCACTGTAAGGTTACCTTCCGCATTCTTGCTTTGAAGTGTTTGTATAGACTGGTTTCAGCGTCAACATATTCATGGGTACAGTTTTTAGAGGAAAGTGGTTGTCGGTCTCTACTTCTAATGGGAACATTCACTCGGTGTCTCTCCGTAACTCTGCCATTCGTCTTGTCATTATGAGGCTTATCACATAACGTCCTATGTGTCCGAGTCAAACCAAAAATTGCTGAACATGGCGGACATAACTCCGCGGCATTGCAGGGTCTTCTCTGCTGGGCTGCCTCATGTGATCTACAAAATCATTTCCCCCTAAATTGTTAGAACTGAGACAGCTACAACTGTCGGCTGCATTTGACTGCAAACAAGAAAGCCACGAGGAGCTGGCTGGAATAAAATCGTCCAAATCTCAAGCCTGAAACGGGAGGAAAAAGGTTCCCTAGAACTATTCCCGTTCAACCTACAGAATACTATTCTCGACAGCGACGGTTGTGGCGAATAGTTGCTGTCCTTTTCAATCCAAACTATTGTTTCTGGTGTGTCCCTTCTCTCGATGCACACGAGGATTATCTCTCTGTCATCCCCACTCATTCTCTCTGGGTATTTTTTTCTTTTTGTTTGTTTCAGGTCTGTCGAGGACAATTTTTTTCTGAGTCACTTAAGCTTGACGAAATGGGAGCGAAAAAGAAAAGCAGATTTACCAAGAACAGTCAAAACAGCCCGGACTTACGGAAATTTTTCCAGCTGTTGCCTTTTTTCATACAGATGGAACTTAGTGTCGGATAACCTACACTGCTTTCTACAGCGGTGCCAAATACTGCCGCACAGCAGAGCAACTGTGTGGTATTCTTCATCACAACCATCGTCTGTGTCACATAAGCTAGGCTCACTTATGGCCGTTCTTATTGAACAAACTATTATTTCGAGTGATTATACTGCAAGTTTACAATGATCACCAGCTTGCGACTTAATTGAACTCGACGATCCAATATCTTGTTTTCAGAGATCAATGTGCTATAACGATCTATCGGCCTTTTGCTGATCTCGGGTGATCTTTTATCAAGGAAAAGAACACGTCCTCATTCCAGCAAAATACTGCTCGCTGGTGCTCTATCAAGACCGATCATTTTGAACAGGCTTTCAAAATGATATGTGTGTACATAGCCTATAGCCAATAACTCTTTGGACAAATATCAACAGAGCATGTAAAATTGTCCTTTCTTCTGCACGAAGCTTGGATCGTCGGGTTACATGCAATTCACTGATCCTGAATTAAGGCCCAAAACACTGAAAACAATGACAGCTTGCGGTCCGATCGCCGACATTGAGTAAGTCGATTGTCTAAATTCGTGAACCACCAGTTTGGTCCCTTTGAACCTAACAGTTCATAGCGGAGACTGGAGGGATGATGCAGGTGACATAATCTGCGATCTCTGTATTCCGGTTGCTGTGGTGAGCAGAACCAGCAAGCTGGTATCTGACTTTTATGTGTGTGGTTTTGTTGTTGTTGTTGTTTTTGTTTGTTTTTTGCCATCTAGCTCTCCTTCTGTCTACTGAGGCTCCGGCTTCCCTCGAAGGAGCTCTGTAGGATGGTCATGGCGAATCTGTTGCAGCGGATGATATGGCCAAATTGAGCAATCTTGTGTCCTTCAACTGTCGCGAACTTTCAAGTTCGTCCAGTTCAAGACGGCACTGAAGTGGACAACATTATAATCACCACCAGCCAATCACCCCATTTCTTTTTCCCGCTCTTCCCTTCATCTTCTTAACTTATTCAAACACACCCCTCTGCACTTCTCCTTGGCATTCAAAGCTCTTCCTTTCCCTACACACGTGTGGTCACCTGATAGACCTCAAAGAAGCTGAGGAAATCCTGCATGGAGTTGAGGATCAGGGAGCGGAGCTGCAGGGACATGAGGGCGGCCACACAGGAGAAGAATTTCTCCACCTGCACCGTGCTGTCCGTATCCTTGGGCGGCACCAGGTGCTTCCAGCACTCCTGCTCATCGATCAGCAGCTTGGCACAGGCTGGGATCCAACTGCCGACAAGGTGGACGGTTTGGGTCATCCCAATCAATCAGTCGCCCATTCAGTGAAATTTTCTGTGTCTGTCTCTGTCTCTCTCTCCAACACACACACACACAGACACACAGACACACACACTCCCCCTCTCTCAGTTAATGTTCGGTCTTCTATGACAATGGCATTCTCGCTGCTCACTTTAGTATGCTTTCATTCTCTCTCTCTCTCTCTCTCTCTCTCTCTCTCTCTCTCTCTCTCTCTCTCTCTCTCTCTCTCTCTCTCTTTCTCTCTCTCTGCCTCTTGAAATACATGTGCATTTATGACTGTGTGTGCATATAGATACTAAGGAAATGTTGCAATGTTCAATTATTCAAAAGTGTACTCCTTCATGATAGGCGATGGCCTGTGCATGAATAAATTATCCGAATCTCTCTCCTCTCTCTCTCTCTCTCTCTCTCTCTCCCTCTCTCTCTCTCTCTCTCTCTCCTCTCTCTCTCTCTCTCTCTCTCTCTCTCTCTCTCTCTCTCTTTGTGCTACTGTTCGGTCTTCCATGACAATGACTTTCTTCCTGCCTTATCAGATGTGTTTTCATTCTAATGTTAGTGCTAGAGTGGACTAATGAGGAAAATACTTGGACGTGCCCATCCTTTCTCCAAGTAACTGAAGTCAACGGGGTTAGAGAAAATTCGCTCTGTGCCAGGTTCGAACCATGAACCTACTAGAATCTCCCTTTTTGCTGGAAATAGCTTTCTAGACATGCGTCTGACAACTGGGCTTACCCTTGACATCAACATACAACGGACAAGCCACCCAATATACTGACATACGTCATTCTGTGACACGTTGTGAGCCCTTCTACTGAAAAAGATTCACATATCCTGTATTGTTGGTGCAGACTTCAGATTACGCCTATGACTTTACATAAATCATTGATTACTCTGATATTTGTCTTCGGTTCAACTTTTCCGGTATATGTAATTAGCCTACCCACATTGTTTACATTTTTTACGATCAGTGAGGATAAGCATGATAAAGACAGTGCTATGGAGTTCCATGAGGATAAGCATGATAAAGACAGTGCTATGGAGTTCCATGAGGATAAGCATGATAAAGACAGTGCTATGGAGTTCCATGAGGATAAGCATGATAAAGACAGTGCTATGGAGTTCCATGAGGATAAGCATGATAAAGACAGTGCTATGGAGTTCCATGAGGATAAGCATGATAAAGACAGTGCTATGGAGTTCCATGAGGATAAGCATGATAAAGACAGTGCTATGGAGTTCCATGAGGATAAGCATGATAAAGACAGTGCTATGGAGTTCCATGAGGATAAGCATGATAAAGACAGTGCTATGGAGTTCCATGAGGATAAGCATGATAAAGACAGTGCTATGGAGTTCCATGAGGATAAGCATGATAAAGACAGTGCTATGGAGTTCCATGAGGATAAGCATGATAAAGACAGTGCTATGGAGTTCCATGAGGATAAGCATGATAAAGACAGTGCCATGGAGTTCCATGAGGATAAGCATGATAAAGACAGTGCTATGGAGTTCCATTCTGACCCGGAATCAGACAGGAATGTCTTATATGCTTCGTTTCATGCTATATCACGGCGTCGACCAGACCCAGAGATACAGGCACCTGCAGTGCTAGTCAGGGAATCAAGTCAAGTCAAGTCAAGTCAAGTAAACTTTATTATCTCAGTTCGAGAAATTAGTTTGTGGTCACACACATTCACAGCAAATAAACAATGATTTTGTCACATCACCCATTTTGTCACATATGGCATACATTCATATAAAAGAATTTGGATTTCAAGGTGACTAAATAATATAAGAATAATACTATATAAAATTGCATTCCTACAACGCATTTGACAATAAATTCTAAGATGAGATTTTAAACTAAAATAACACAACTACTTGTTATCTAAATGCAACAGTATGCTCAATCTGAGCTTAAATTATGTATCTTTATAAAACAAAATGTAACAATAATCCATAGCTAAAAAGCAATTAAACATCACCTCTGTTAAGAAAATCAATGGACAGGGGAATAAAACTTTGTTTAAATCTGACACTTCTGCATTTAACTGATCGATATCTTCGTCTTGACTGAAGGTCATACTGACTTGCAAGAACGTGGGTCTGGTCACACGCAATCTTCTTCGCTTTACAAACAACACGGCACCTGTACAGCTCACTCAGACTTTTTTGTCTCCCACCAACAATTTTTCCTCCCACGTTCACCACTTTCTCAAGCACATTCCTACTCTTCACAGTCAGCCCACCATACCAACACATAAATGAGAAAGTTAAAACAGATTCCAAGAAGCATGAATAAAATGTCCGAAGAATGTCAGTATTCACATGAAATGATCGCAGCTTGCGAAGACAATATAATCTGGTTTGACATTTTTTGTGGACATAATCAACATGGGATTTAAAATTCAGCTTATTATCTATAAAAGTTCCTAAATATTTGTATGATTCAACACGTTCTACTTCAGCACCTTTGATAAAAAGCGGTGGTACAACTTTTGGATTCTTTCTAAAATCAATCAACATTTCTTTCGTTTTTGAATTTGAGTTACACTCTTAGAGACACACCCATGTAGCGGATGAACCTGATGACTGTTGTTCCAGCCTTCCCATTTGAGCCCATCTGGATCCTGGATAGAAGCCGAAAAAATCCCGCAAGTAATATGCCATAAAAGGTGACCCTGAAATTATGACCTAATTCGGCAGCCTGCGACGGTAAGCTCTGCATCTGGTGGATTTTTTTTTTAATCTTGAGGTCTTCACGCCGTTAAATCACGTTTTGTATTTAGTTCTTTTCTTCTTTTTTTTTTTTTTTTGCATCTCCATATAACACAGACTACGTTCCTTTTTTTTTTTTTACATTTGTTTCTCTGAATTTGTGTGTTACTGATATATGACCAGCTTTCGTGCTCCTTTTTTTAGGCTGCTCATCATGGCAGTCAGGTATTTGTTGCTTTTGTTTCTTTTACTGAAGTTCGTATGGCGTGTAATAAGGCCTACTTTCCTTGTATGCTACACATGCCGATAGATTGATATTGTTTTACCAATCTTCAGTATCAAAACATAAGACTGTTTTGTGATGATCCCTTTCCCCTTCCCAGCGAATCTCTGCCTTTTTATGGAAGACTATCGCTTTTGCTACTGAACTTGTCGTGTTTAGGACATACTGAGTTTTCAGAATATGATTTTGTATTTCATATTATTTGGTAAAGAATGGGTACTGGTGTGTTGCTGTTGAGATTAAGGTACGGCTGGAAAAAAAAACAGGATAGTTTTAGTTTGCTGTCTTTTACGGCCTGAAGACAGTCTCCATGAACTGCAGAGGTACACTTCATACACTTAAATATATTCTCTTTTAACAGAAACGCTTTTTCCCATCTATTTTATTTTGATTTAGTTTTTTTGTTTTAGTTTACTTTATTCCATATAAAATGGTTGCAGATGTTGAAGTTGAAATTCTGTATAATTTTTAAGCTGGCTTTTTCAGTGCGGGTCAGCTCGATACTCCACCACATGGATAGATCCCCTGCTCGATACTCCCCCTGTTTCCATACTCCCCCTGTTTGCATACTACCCCTGCTTCCATACTCCTCCTGTTTCCATACTCCCCCTGTTTCCATACTCCCCCTGTTTCCATACTCCCCCTGCTTCCATACTCCCCCTGCCCCTGTTTCCATACTCCCCCTGTTTCCATACTCCCCCTGTTTCCATACTCCCCCTGTTTCCATACTCCCCCTGCTTCCATACTCCCCCTGCCCCTGTTTCCATACTCCCCCTGTTTCCATACTCCCCCTGTTTCCATACTCCCCCTGTTTCCATACTCCCCCTGCTTCCATACTCCCCCTGCTTCCATACTCCCCCTGTTTCATATTCCCCCTGTTTCCATACTCCCCCTGTTTCCATACTCCCCCTGTGAGCACTCACCCTGTTTAACACTCCTCCTGCATGCTAAAGTGTGTGTGTGTGTGTGTGTGTGTGTGTGTGTGTGTGTGTGTGTGTGTGTGTGTGTGTGTCTGTGCGTGTGTGTGTGTGTGTGTGTGTGTGTGTGTGTGTGTGTGTGTGTGTGTGCTGTGTGTGTGTCTGTGTATGTCTGTGTGTGTGTCTGTGTGTCTGTCTGTGTGGGTGGGTGGGTGGGTGTAGTGGTCGTTTATTGTAACACGGGAAGGATTTCCTTTCGTACCTCCTTCCCCCAGAATAAGAGCTTCTCTCCGTAATGGGTGTAACGAGCAGAGGGAATTTCGAGCGGGGGGATAAAGTATCGAGGAGGGACAATATTATGCAACGACAAGGGGGGGGGGGGGGGGGGGCGGGGTTATCGAGGAGGGAGAATATCAAACAGGAGGGAGTATCGAGATGTGAGAGTATCGAACGGATATGCGTGTGTGTGGTGGAGGGAGGGGGCGCGAATCAATACGTTCCCTTTAAATATGGCCAGGCACGGTCCTCATGGCCTGCTTGCATACGCTCGTTCTGAACCATTATGACGTTCACCTTTTCTTCAGATGCTGCTGGGTTTCCGAACAGTGTGCCTTCACAAAGGCTTCAAAGTGATCTGGGAGCAGAGGCAGGTCGGCTCTCTGTATATCCTTCACTCTGATAAACCGCAGTTGACTGAACCTGGAACATACCCAGACGTGGACCTTGCAAACCTTGCGGTTCTATTTTTCTTTCTGTTTTTTTTTTTTTCCCCCAACCAACTGTTCGAATCTCTGTGTCGGAGAGAGGATGGGAGGGGGGTCAGTGCGTGTGTAGGAGGGAGGCGCGCGTGTATATGTGTGTGTGTGTGTGTGTGTGTGTGTGTGTGTGTGTGTGTGTGTGTGTGTGTGTGTGTGTGCGCGCGCGCGTGTGTCTGTGTCTGTGGTGTGTGTGTGTGTGTGTGTGTGTGTGTGTGTGTGGAGAGAGAGAGAGAGAGAGAGAGAGAGAGAGAGAGAGAGAGAGAGAGAGAGAGAGAGAGACAGAGAGAGACAGAGAGAGAGTAGACATACAGACAGACAGACAGGCAGACAGACTTTGACACTAATTTTTATTGTCTTTACGACAAGGTGGGTGATAGGATAATAACCGGATAATAATACCTGCTCCTTCCTTTTTCTTTTATTACGAGCAATTTTACACAGTTATTTCCCATGATCAATCAAATCAAACCAAACAAAAAATATGTGAAATCTCCGAATAACCTTGCAAACACGAGCACCCCGTTAACGTTACAAGAAAAACAAACGAGCAAATAAACGGAAAAGGTAATACTATAGACTGATTTGACCATCCACTCACTCAACCGATGATGATATTATTGAACCCTTCTACATACTTTACATAGCATATATACAGTATCATTACATATGTTTACATGGCATATATACAGTATCATTACATATGTTTCTTTCTGATTTTCTCTGCTTCGGCAATGAATGTAGCAAGTAATTTGATTAGATAATTGTCATCAGATGATATCGAAGAAGAAACATCTTGCCTTTCAGAATCATCCAACGTGAAAAATGAACATTTTGCACACACCTCGCTATATGCAATATATTAAAATAAAAACTGTTCTTTTACAGTTGTGTATCCACATGAAGCATTGTGATTCTATGGATGTTCCATACTCGAACCATCTTTTGTTTGCATAAAAATCTAATGTTCGTAATCTTAATCTTGCATACTAAATTATACGCCATTTGTCTGTAATAACATAAAAAAAATCTCTTCTGAATTAAATAGATTCTCAAAAGAGACAAACGAACCAACGACACTTTTCTTTGCTTTCCATATCTGAAAGTCAATTCTGTTTGAAAGAACAAATAAGTCTATCTTTAAATTTTGCAATTACTTGCTGCTCGTTTCCCACTCCAAAGCTCTGTTCTTATAGAAGCTTCTCTGCATTATAAGCCCAATTTTGTTTGCCTCTTTCCATTTGTAACAGCGTCATATCATAAGCTTGTCTGCGCAGACGTGACAGTGGAAGCTTCAATATTTTCCACCAATATTTAAATACATTTCACGCAAAATCTTATATAAAGAGGGTATCTGCCCATCTCTCGGTACAAAAGAGTCTTAGATGAACACATTGGCACCTGGAGAACGCTTCATAGCATACGTATGCACTTTTTCCATCCGTGAATTTTCATCCAAACCCCTAATTTCAGCACCATACGTAGGTAAACGTTCTATCTGTGCATCAAACATTTTCTAAAATATACCACAACCAATACAATTCAGCTTTCTTCAAAATGTCAGAATTTCAGTCATGCCTTTCTTACCCTTCCTTAAAGATTCTTCCCAAGCATGATTGAAAGTTAAATGTGTTGAAAATATTACTCCTAAATACTTTTAGAATTAACTGTTTCAATTTTTATACTTTCATAAAACCATCTTTCGTACAGACATGGGTGTCCACCCTTTCTAAAGACCACAATGTTTGTCTTATCCAAGCTAACTGTTAAACATAAGCGATCTGCGTCTTCTTTTGAAACATTTAATTGGATTTGTAAAACTGCAACTGTACCGGATTGAATAATAACATCGTCAGAAAACAGTTTCAAAAAAATCACTCAACTGCGAGAGAGAGAGAGAGAGAGAGAGAGAGAGAGAGGAGACAGACAGAAGACAGACGGACGACAGAGAGACCGACCGACAGACAGACAGGCAGACAACAGAGAGAGAGAGAAGAAGAGAGAGAGAAGAGAGAGAGAGAGAGAGAGGAGGAGAGAGAGAGAGAGAGAGAGAGAGAGAGAGAGAGAGAGAGAGGAGAGAGAGAGAGAGAGAGAGAGAGAGAGAGAGAGAGAGAGAGAGAGAGAGAGAGAGAGAGAGAGAAAGAGTGAAGGAAATTATTTACTGATCAAACCACAGGTCCTGCAGTTTAAGCATGATGGCGTTGGTAATGAACAGGTTGTTTTCAGTCCATTCCTTCGTAGTCTGGTATGAGTCATGCCATGGCACGGGGGCACGGATAACTCTGGGGACAGAGTGCAGAAGATGCGGGGAAACTGGGCATAATGACTTCGTTTTGTTTTCTAAAATGTCTACATCAAATTACATATGCACTAAACTCTCCGGTATCAACTTGAACCAACGTTTGACAGAAACTTGTAATTTCTGCTTTCATGTTCCAGTACTCTCTCAGAAAATCTGTTTCAGGTTTGAATTACATTGTAGTTGTACTCTCTCAGAAAATCTGTTTCAGGTTTGAATTACATTGTACTCTCTCAGAAATCTGTTTCAGGTTTGAATTACATTGTACTCTCTCAGAAAATCTGTTTCAGGTTTGAATTACATTGTACTCTCTCAGAAAATCTGTTTCAGGTTTGAATTACATTGTACTCTCTCAGAAAATCTGTTTCAGGTTTGAATTAAACCTTGCGCAGATCACAGAAGGCCGATCATAAATTCTGGTGAATATTTCTTGGTAGTTTGTTTTTTTCCCTGAACACATTTTTGTAATGAATTTCCATACGATTATTTAACAGCCTTGGCCTTACACTTTAATAAACTGTCGACTTTGTAGAATGACTGCCATGTCTGATGCAAATATATATATACTCAAAACTGGTGGTGTTAATTATAAAAATTCACAAATACTCACAGTATAGCAACTTTCATGGAAGAGGCGATAATTCCCTGAACAAACCATTTTGGTAAAATATTCAACATATGAATGATTCAATGAAATCTGAACACATCAGCACGCTATTTGTAGCGTTCAAAAAGGATGAGCTCTTGCAAAAATGACTTAAGTATTACTTAAGTGGTTATACATTTCACACAATATAGTCTCTTTGATTCTCTTCTGTGGCACCGACTCTTCAAGATGATGCCCGCTTTGGAAGCATGCACGAATACTGAACATTATATAATGTTACAGCTATTCGATTCTGTTCCGCAACACCGATTCTTGGAAGAGATGTTCGGTTTGGAAGCATGCCCAAATACTGGACTGTCTTTGATTCCGCTTTGGCTATTTCCATCCTGTCTTTATCTTTCATTCTCTTTTATTTTTCTTCTATCTTTCTTTCATCATATTTGTCTACCTGCCATTTCTTCCTTGGGCTATTCTGCGTACGTCTGAGTTATATTTCAGATTTCAGATCAGACTGTTGAATAATATGCAGACTCACAAAATATCATGTGTCGTAGTCCACAACAGATGTAGCCAGCAATGAAAATTAGTTCATACTGTCAATGGGGAATGGTCCTTGAAAGAACTCGACGGGACTTCTGACTCGGGATTCAAAGGTTTATTCAAAGGCCATTGCCTGCTAGGAGGGCAGGAGTGGGGTTGAAATACATTTTTTTTTAAAAGTGCGTAGACTTGTACACAAGAAAAGCAAGACTGCTAGGACTTTGTTATTTTGAGATCGTAAGATCAAAACTCAGATGCTTTGCACGAGCAAACTGACAAATTTCTTATAGTTTTAAGAAACCGGACGTAGAGTTAACCAAAACTGACTGGCATATTTACACAATCTTTTTAGTATACATCGAGCTCTTTGACAAGATAAAAGTAATGAGTTTAGTGCATTTCCATTTTGAAATTTTGAACAGGTCAAATCCATCTCGGTCTATTTACTGAAACAATAACGTTTTAGGAATAACGGAATTTCTAAATCTGAATTCTTTTTAAGAGATCTAAATTGTTTATCAAAGTTCATTCTCAGATAAAGTTAGAAATCATGTACAATATCAATGTCCAATATATGGCGAATCTGTCACTGTCTTCAACATGTAAATGCCACTTTTCCAGTCTGCGTGCAACCATCCTGTGTTAAAATTGACATAAAAACAATTCGCCTTCTTGAATGCCTTCATTCGTTTAAAGATCTACATGACTGAAACTAAACTGATACAATTTACATCGAACATTTGAAATCTAATTTCTTTTGTCTCTTATATTAGGCTGAGTGATATCATGTAAGTTTCCTGCTGTGACCATATTCTTTTTTTATATTTTCAACCCATATCGCCAGGACTCGACAGCCAGTGAAACATCAACTGTCCCAGTCATTGTACATGCAGTAAGTAGTTGACTCACTGTGACAGACTCCATTCTAAATACCTGCACACGTACAAATGGGATAACACACAATTTGTTAGATAATGACAGCTCCTTCCTTTCAAAAATACTTCTCCGGTAGAAGCACGATTTATTAACTCTAAACTGTTTTGACATACTCTCAACAATGTTTTCTTTTTCCAAAGTCTTCCCGATGCACGGTTTTACATAAAAATGATTTGAAATTTTTTCTTTAAAAAAAGGTTGTTTTAAGGCAATAATTAAAGGGTTGTTTTATTTTTTAAATTATTATAAATTAAATTTCAAATTTTTTTAAAGTTGCTTTTTTTGCGAGCTTACAAAAATTGATTTTTTTTGTTATTGTTGAAAAATTTGGTATTTAAAGTTTGGTGTGTGTGTGTGTGTGGTGTGTGTGTGGGGTGGTGTGGTGTGGTGTGTGTGTGTGTGTGTGGTATTTTAAACTCTGTCCAAATGGAAAACCTGGGGCCTTTAACCACCTCATTTTCAGAGCTCCCCGGGACTAAACAAGATCATGCAAGCCAAATTTTGGGGCCTCGTTGTATGCCCACCCGGGGGGGTAAGGTTTCTGTGTTCCCGAAAAAAGACCGTCCCCTCTCGTCAGGGCCCCCTTTAAAAGTACCCCACGAAACAAAACAGGGGAACGAACTAAAACACAACGTAACGAAAACCAACCATACAAACAAGGTTTGAAGGCACTTCAGTCTCCTTTACCAAAAAAGAGGAAACTGTGCAAACAGTTACCCCCTTCCAGTTTGTCTTCACAATTTTCCCAATAAATTACAACTAAAGGGGCCCATCCTTTGGGATGCTAAAGGTTATTTAAATTTTTCAGGACTTTTTGAAACAAACAATGAAAGTGTCCGGGAGGGGGGAAATCGTGTTTGGAAATTGCTTAAGTGAAACAAAGTTGATTTTATTATTTCGGGGTTAACACCCAATTTTATCTTTCACCCCAACACCCCTATGCATACCAGCGCTGATATAAAAAAGAAACCAACCGTGCTTGCGGGGAAAAGGATTTTCCCCTTCTCCAGGAAAATTTTCTGGGGAAAATTCCCGATTTAAGTCCCTCCAAATTCATTTAATTCAAAATCTTTTAACATTTTGTCTACTGCTTCTCTCGCTTTGGGTTTTTTTTAACCCCTTTTTAAATTTTAAACAGTAACCCTCTCGGGGGGTCCAAAACTAAGGGGAAGTCTCCTCCAATTACAAAACAATTACTTATACCAATTTACTAATTTTTTTAAATCAAGGTTTTATAAAATTTCTGGGTCATCTCTTTTTTGGTCCATATACTTTTTACAAAAAAAAATTTCGAAATTTTTTAAATTTTTCTGCAAACCCAGGGAGGCTATTCCCATCATCGCCCTTATAAACTTTTTTTAATTTTAGTTTCAAATTTTGTTATTAAAAAATATTGCCCACCCTCTTGCATTAGAAGCAAACGGGAGAAATATCCTGGGTACCCCCCATTCAGACTGTATATAGCTTTTCCATTTTTCTTCAATTTTGGACCCCTGCAGAAAGAAAAATTGAATTTTTTTTGCATTTTAAGAAAATGAAATACATCTCTTTTTTCTGTTTTTTCATTCGGGCCCCGAAAATTTGACTGAACAACGAGACTGTACACCCCTGTTGTTAAATGCGTACATTTGGGTAAATCTATAAAAAACCCCCCCAAACCAAATGTTTTAGATGAAAATAACATAAAAATTGCATAATATCTACAGAACCAAAAAAATTACATAATTTTCAACAGAACCAGCTTGCCCTCATAAACAAAATAAATAAAGAAAACAAAAGTAGCATTTGAAACCAGAACTGCAAAAAACATAAAAAAATCACAAAAACATGTAAACAAAACAACCCTTGTAAAAGCAAAAAGAAAAACCAAAAAGACATCCGAAAATCCAGCAAAGGCCCCGCACAGATCAGCTTTTTAAAAGAGTAAAAAAAATTTAAAAAATTTCCCAAAACAGTATCAAAGACAGACAAAATTTTGGGCGTTGGGGCGCGCGCCTCCCACGCCCCGCGGGGCCCCGCGCGCACGTGCGTGCGTCGTGCGTGTGTGTGGGTTTTGTGGTGTGTGTGTTTTGTGGTTGTGTGTGTGTTTTGTGTGTATCCCGCGCGCGTGTATGTTTTGGTGTGTGTGTGTATGTTTGTGTGGGGGGGGGGGGGGGGTATGTGGTTGCGCGTGTGCGGGTGTGTGTGGGTTGTGTTTTGTGTTTGTGTTTTGGTTGCGCTTGTGGGGTTGTGCGCGTGGGGCCCCTCTTGCTTTTGAGGAGAGAGAGAAAAGGGGCGAGAAAAGAGGGGCCCAACAAAACAGAAAAGACCCCCAAAACGGACAGACTTTTTTGGAGCCAATTTTAATGCACTGGAACCAGCCCAAAAAATTCTGAGCTATTTCAGACTGGTCAAAAATAAACTCCAAAAAACAAAAAAACCCGTCGATATTGGGGGTCAGGGCAAAATTCCCCCCAAAGCAAAAACAGGGGATAAAATTTAAAAAACGGATCTGGGTTTGGAAGGGCGGGAAAAAAAAAAAAAACCCCCCAAACCCCCCACCCCCACAATAAATTAAAGGTTCTTAAAAACAAACAACGCGCCCCCCCCCCCCCCCCGGCCCCTCCCCCACCCCCCCCCCCCCCCCCCGGATCCCCCCCTTTTCTGTACAAAAACACCTTCCCCCTCCCCCCGGGGCATGTCTTGGCATTGTAAAAACAAAACCCTGAAAACCCCCGGGATACCGGGCCAGTAGAAACTCTCGCGTAAAACCACCATTTTGGTGGGGGCCTTTTTCCCCCGAAGGGGCCCCAGGGGACGTCCCCCATTTTTTCCTCTGGAAAACCCCCCACCACCTTTCGCGTTGCGTGGGGCACAACGATCTGCTTCGTTCCCTTTTTTTTTTTTCCCCCCGAACGCGAAGGGATAAAAGTTGGGTACAATATCCGTTCCCCAAACCCAACCAACCCGATTGAAACCCTCATTAACATTTTTTTTTTTTTCCTTGCCCCTCGAAAAAAAACCAAACGGGTTTACTGAGCGAGTATTCCCCTTTTTGTTCTGCCCGAAAAGTGAGTGGGGTTTCCCCCCGGAAAACCCCCCCCAGGCTTTCAAAAAGTGGGGAAACCGCCTGGGCCTTTCTCCCCTTTATTTTCTTTTCCTTTTCAACAAGAAGTCGGGGTTTTGGGTTTTCGTCCCACGGGGGCCCCTGAAATTTTCCCTTTAAACCAGATCAAACGGGGGGGCTTTGAAAAAAGCCAACGCCTGTACGCCCCACTAAAAAGAAAGGTGAAATAAATAACCCCAAAGTGCCTTTTTTTGAATTCTGCTACTGTTCCATCTATTTGCCTACACCTCTGTGTTTTTAAAAACCTGTAAAATTGTCCCTCCTTTAACCGGGGATTTTCCTTCACCATTACAAAAAATGAAAACCCAGATCTCAAATTTGACTTTAAACCCCCCACATTGTCCCCTCCCTTTTGCTTTGTTGCCCTTTCCATTTATCGCCTGAATCTGGGAACACACACACAATCCAAAAACAAAATAACCCTGTCATTTTTTTTCCATCCTTTCTACCTTCCCCCCCCACTTGGCCTGATCCTCATTGCTGCGGCCTTCTTTTGGACTTAAATATACAACCCCTACCAAGTGCCCTGCCTTATTGCACAGAAAACCCGTACCTCATTTCCTTTGCCCCGTGGGTATTGGTTTTTTCCACCCTTGGGGTTTTCTCAAAGGACCCCCGTGGGGCCTTCCGGTGTGTACAAATGACCAAATTTTGTGGGAAGGTCCTGTGCTGGCCCCCTTTTCCGTCCCCCTGGGTATGCCCCAGGCCCTCTTCCCGGTTGAGGCAAGTCGCCCTCGCTTCCCCGGAAAAATTCTGCGGGTTTTAAGGCCTTTAGCTATTGGGCACGACAAAAACCCCATCCCCTTTAGGTGTATTGTGAGGGCCCGGCCCCACAACCGTCAAGTTCTGTTCTTTCATCACCATTTCTTGGCCTTCAAAAACAAAAGTCCACTTCACTCAGTTCTACCCCTTGTTAAAGTAATGATCTATTCCTAACCCGAACTGTGTGTATGCCCCCCACCCTGTTTGATTCCCCCCCTCGCGAAAATTTAAAGCCAAAACCTTCTTCAGTCAAATCCTATCCTTTAGTACTAGTTTTTTTTAAAAAACCCTTTTCCAAAATCCCTCTGATCACCCTTTGGGGAAGGTGGAAACAGTGGGTAACCCCACGACCTGTCCCAAAAAAGGCAAAACAGGTTTTTTTTTATCGCCCAGTCCCTTTCGGGCCACCCCGTGTCCGGGAAACCCATTCAAAAAACCCACCGAAAAAGGGATCTTGAACGAATCATTTTCTTTTCCCCTGAAAAAGTGGGAAATTTTAAATTTTAGGTCGGAAAATTGGTTTTTGGGGCCTACACTCCCGAACCCGGGTCAAATTTCCCCTAACCCACGATTTTCAAAATTTTATTCTAAACCCCCAAATCAATTTGTTTGGGTAAAATCCCCTGATTTTCCCCTTTCTCTCCCCCCCCTCTCTGCATCTGCTTTTTCCCTTGGGCCCCGCTAACGTTCCTTTTTTAAATTTCCTTCTTTTTAGCCCGCCCTTTCGTCACCCCCTCAGTCCCTTTTGCTGATTTCAAAAGAAACTACGCAGTTTATCTCCTGAAATCCCCTTTTTTTCCCCCAAAATTACTAGTTTTTTTTCTAAGGGGGGAAAACTTTCTTTTTTTACCCTTTTTTTTTTCTGAAATTTTTAAACACTACTAAAAAAGTTTTCGCTTAAAACCCGGAAAAGTTGGGACACAGGTTTTTTTTACTAAAAAATTTCGGTACAAACCAAACCCAAAGGAGTGTTCCAAAAAAAAAGGGGGCCTTAATCTTAAAACCCCACTTCTTTAGAGTTATGACTAGAACCTTGTTTTTTTCGTTTTTTCTGAACGACCTTTGGGTTTAATAAAAAACCCCCCCAAAACACAAGTCAAAACTCAACACTCAAAAAACCCAAAAGGAAAAAATTAAAAAAGACAAAATTTAAAAATTTCCTTTAGGGGGACGCTTTGCCCCATACTACCTAGTACTTTCTTTTGTTTCCCTCCAAAACCTTAAATTTGGGGGGCCAAACAAAAAGGAAGGGGTGCCCCTTTGGGCCGACGGGGGGGGAAAAAACGGGATGGTAATTTCTTAAAGTGCAAATAAGTTTTGAAAAAGTAAAATTAAAAATTAAGTAAGGGGGGGGGTTTAAAACACCAAGGTTTTCTTTTCACTCATACACGCATAAGGGACCCCCTCAAAGGGGCACAAACCCAAAAATTTACCTCTCCGGGGAAAGGGATGTCACGCATTTTTGTCTCTCTCCCAACAAAGACCCGAGAACAAGAAAAAACAATTTCTATTTCTACTTTTAATTAAAAACATGAAAAATCAAAACCACACAATGAAATATCAGAACAAAAAAATCAATACTTCCTAAACCCGGGTTTAATAAAATGACTTTTTACCTGCCCCGGGTTTTAAAACACACAACCACGCTTTCACACCACCCACATTCTTGAAAAAGTCTCTTTAAAGTCTTTTTCCGCACTGCTTGATGTGATTTCCCTTGGGTTACTGGCCCAGGCCCTTTTAGAAAAGGGGCTTTTGTGGTCGTCTCTGGATCTTTGACTCGAACTCCCTTTTTCTTTTTGTCCCTTTTTCACCCCCCTCTGGTTTTAAAATTTAGTTGTCCTTTTTTTCAACCCCCCCTTTGGGTTCAAACTTAGTTTCCCCTTTTCTTCCAGCTTGGGCTTCAACCCAAAAAATTAAACTGTCTCTTCTATCCCCAAACCCCCGTTTCCTCGACCCTTTTTCTGTCCTGCTCACTTTCCCCTTTCCCCTCTCTCCCTTTCCCCTGCCCTTTTTCCTCCTTTCCCGGTTTTTTCCCTCCCCACGTTTTCTCCCTCTTTTTTTTAAAAAAGGGGAAAAAAGGAATTTCCCCCCCGGGCCATGCCTTTTTTCCAAGCTTCTTCAAAACCCCTAGTTTCCCCAATACCCTAATTCTCCATTCGCTACATTCTTCCACACTTCCCCATTTAAAACCCCCACCCCTACCCCCCCAAAATTTAATTTGCAAACACACACTTAGCCCCCGATTGGGCATCGAAAAATTTCCCGGGGCCCCACTTAGGGTTCCCTTAAAACCGTAAAAATTTTCTTAAAGGAGGCTACTACAACCCTCCACACGCATTTCAGCCACCTGACAAAAGAACCAACACAGGACCCCCCCGGGAACACCATCCCAACGACTTTCCCAAAACCCCTGCCCTTCACGACGTTTACAAAAGAACCTCGCTGACGCCCAGCAGTTTTCGCTCACATTTGGGAAACCCCAGGTCAAGGGGGTTACACCCCCTTTCCCCCCTTTTTCCCCCTGGGGAGGTTCCCCAACCCTCCAAAGGGGTCACTGTCACCCGGCCATTTCGGGCCCCCTTTCCAAAACAGTTCGGCCGTGTGCGTTGGGTTTAAGGGACCCTGGAAATTGGCCTATTACCTATAATTGGCCCAATTTCCTATTTGTAAACTACGACAAAACCCTCCCCTTTTCCCCAAGAATCTAATGCCTTTTGAGAGGAATTTACGCTCCTTGGGCAGTAAGGAAAAAATGACCCAATACAGAACTAACGTCTTTGACTTTGGCTATTCAACGGGTGGGACAAATTGTAAAAAGTCTAAGATCAAAAGGCTTCGAAAAAACTTTTTCAAAAAGGAAAAAAAAAAATTTGATAATTTTGTATTCTATTTGTTTGGGGGGCAAAAAAAAAGCAATTCCGAGGGGTTTTAACTTTTAACATTGCAAAGTAAATAGGCAATCCAAAGAAAAAAAAAACACCGGGGCAAAAGCCCGACAAAATAGATCGTCATACATCACATTAAAACAAAACAAAGCACATTACATTTACCTTTCATCCATCGCGGGTATGACGATAGGCATCATGCCCCATCTTGAACAAAAAATGGGGTTCAAACTGTCTGCATGCTTTACTATACAAATCCACGATTTTTGGCGATCTTTTTTTAAATTTTTCCCCTGGCGAGTGATCAGCATACGGGGGGGGATCAGAGCAAATCATGTTTGTTTTCCCAAAAGTCTTATTTTTTTAAGTCACAAAATTTGCAGAGCAAAGCATTTTCCCGATTCCCTGCAGTTCAAAGGAAATTACTGTGCCAATTCATAACAAAAATGAGAAGGGTAAGGGTAGGGCAAAGACAAATGCGCAAAGGGAAGGGGAAATCCCAAAAGAGCGGGAAATCAAAATGAGGGGGGGGAAAATTGGGGGGGGGGGGGGGGGGGGGGGGGGGGGGGGGGGGGGGGGGGGGGGGGGGGGGGGGGGGGGGACGAAGTTAATGGATGATGTGGGGGGAGGGCTAGGGAGGAAGTAGTGGTGTGGGTGGGGAATGGGATAGAGGAGGGGAAATGGAGGTGTGGACAGATGAAACACTCGCTGCATGGAGTCTGCGTTCTACGTTTTGTTCCCCTGCATTCTACTGGAGCACTGCTATCTACCTTGTAATGCACTACTGATATGTAACACACTGCACTATTTTGTAAGCTATCAACACAACCTATAAAAAGTGCCTTAAGTGTCAAATTCGCCATATATCTATAACAAGATGCATAGCATATAAACGTACTCCCAGTTTATCCTGAATACGCGTGAGATATTCCACAAAGAGGAAAAACCGTCTTGGGCTGGTGTAACCGTTAGTAATGGCTATTCTGGTAAACATCGGCGACCCATCTGTGACCCATAATGAACATACCTACAAATTTTCAGAAATATCTGCCACGTACTTTCTAAGATATTCCATAAAAAGAAGAACCGCTATGGGCCGTTATAGCCTCTAGTAACGGCTATAATGGTAAAATAAAACACCGGGCATCATCCGGGACCCATAATGAACATACCTACAAATTTTCCGAAAGATCAGCCAAGTACTTTCTGAGATATTCTGTAAAGAAGAAAAACCGTTATGGGTCGTTTTAGCCGTTAGTAACGGCTATAACGGTAAACTAAAACATCGAGCATCATCCGTGACCCATAATAAACATACCTACAAATTTTCAGAAGATTGGCCGCGTACTTCTGAGATATTCCACACAAAAAAAGAAAAACCGTTATGGTCGTTATAGCTGTTAGTAACGGCTATAACGGTAAATAAAACGTCGGGCATCATCCGCCGCCCATAATGAACATACCTACACATTTTCAGAAAGATCGGCCAGGTACTTTCTAAGATATTCGGTAAAGAAGAAAAACCGTTGTGGGCAGTTATGGCCGTTAGTAACGGCTATAACGGTAAACTAAAACATCGGGTATCATCCGTGACTCATAATGAACATACCTACAAATTTTCAGAAAGATCAGCCAAGTACTTTCTGAGATATTATGTAAAGAAAAAAACGTTATGGGTCGTTATAGCCGTTAGTAACGGCTATAACGGTAAACTAAAACATCGGGCATCATCCGTTACCCATAATGAACATACCTACAAATTTTCAGAAAGATCGGCCACGTACTTTCTGAGATATTCCACAAAAAGAAAAACCGTTACAACCCGTTACAGCCCTTAGTAACGGCTATAACGGTAAATAAAACGTCGGGCATCATCTGTCGCCCATAATGAACATACCTACAAATTTTCAGAAAGATCGGCCAAGTACTTTCTAAGATATTCTGTAAAGAAGAAAAACCGTTATGGGCAGTTATGGCCGTTAGTAACTGCTATAACGGTAAACTAAAACATCAGGTATCATCCGTGACCTATAATGAACATACCTACAAATTTTCAGAAAGATCGACAAAGTGCTTTCTGAGATATTACATAAAGAAGAAAAACCGTTATGGGCCGTTATAGCTGTTAGTAACGGCTATAACGCTACACTAAAACATCGGGCATCATCCGCAACCCATAGTGAACATACCTGCTAATTTTCACAAAGATCGGCTGAGCCCTTTCTGAGATATTCCATAAAGAAGAAAAACAGTTACAGGCCGTTACAGCCAATAGTAACGGCTATAATGGTAGACTAAAACATCGGGCATCATCCGTGACCCATAATGAACATACCAGCTAATTTTCACAAAGATCGGCCAAGCACTTTCTGAGATTTCCATGAAGAAGAAAAACCGTTACATGCCGTTACAGCCGTTAGTAACGGCTATAACGGTAAACTAAAACATCGGGCATCATCCGTTACCCATAATAAACATACCTGCTAATTTTCACAAAGATTGGCCAAGTACTTTCTGAGATATTCCATAAAGAAGAAAAACCGTTACAACCCGTTACAACCGTTAGTAACGGCTATAACGGTAAACTAAAACATCGGGCATCATCCGTGACCCATAATGAACATACCTACAAATTTTCAGAAAGATCGGCCCGGTAGTTTTGTCTGGATGAGTGGAACACATTTTGACCACGGACGGACACACACACACACACACACACACACACACACACACACACACACACACACACACACACACACACAGCATTTCTTCGTTCCCATTCTAAAGTACTCCCTGTTCTATATGAACTGGGAGTACAAAAACTACAGGAATTAGCAAGATTACATTTTTTTTTAGCAGATTAATCGACTGTATGTACAGGGTCGAACTTTAATTAAGGACCACTTATACACAGTCTCACAAAACATAGAAAGAAAAACCGACAAACGACAGAAACTTTATAAATGTTTAATTTCATTATCAGTGAACAACATTTTGTCACTTTCATCGAAAAAATCATTCTTTCTGATTAGACAGGGGAGCCTGAATGAGACTACCCCCCAAAATGACATTCACAAAAAGAGTGTTTCTTTACAGTCTGATCAAAACCGAGTGTGCCCACCTCGTGCTGCCACACAATCCACACAGCGCTGCCTCATGGTGTTGACTGTTCTTGTAATGAGTGCCTGGGGGAGGTTTGCCCACTCCTGCTGCAGGTAGTGCAGCAGCTCCTGTCGATTTGCCGGAACAGGGTGATTTTCTTGAACTGTCCTCCAAGCTCGCCCCAGATGTTCTCAATAGGGTTCATGTCCGGGCTGTTTGCCGGCCATGGCATCCTGGTGATGCCAGCTTGTACCACAAAAGTGTTCACGGATCGACAACGATGTGGGGTGGCATTATCGTCCATGAACACAGCCTGAGCCCCAATCTGCTGGAGTGCTGGGACAACCAAAAGCCGTAAAATCTCCTGCAGTAGCGTTGGCCGTTCAGGTTGCCATCCACATGGTACAGGGGAGTCTTGTGGTGACTGCTGATCCCCCCCCCCCCCCCCCCCCCCCCCCCCATACCATGACGGAGCCACCACCAAAAGCGACGACCTCCTGGATGACGTCATCTGCCAGCTGCTCCCTGGGACGCCGCCACACCCGAATGCGTCCATCTCGTGGCTTCAACTGGAACTTGGACTCATCAGTGAAAAGCACCATCCGCCAGTGAGCCCGAGTCCATGTTCGATGAGCTGTGCACCAGCCCAGGCGACGTGCCCGGTGGGCCGCAGTCAGTTTTGGTTTCCGGACTGGGCGTCTTGCTCGAAGATTGGCAGCATTGAGGCGCCGCCGTATGGTCATCTCACACACTGCTGTGTTAGTGGCAGCTTGGAGCCGACGCCTGATGGTGTTGGAGGTGGGTCCTGGTCCGAAGAGCATGTCTGCGGATGAACCTGTCATCTCTTGCAGTGGTCTTCTTTGGCTGGCCTGGACGGGGTCCTCTTTGACAGTTCCAGTGGCTTGAAAACGTTCTCTCAGCCGAATGATGACAGAGTGGGACACTTGTAGTCTTCTGGCCACTTTTCGAACGCCAACTCGATCCTGCAGCCATGCAATCGCCCGGGTCCGGTCAAAATCAGACAGCTTGCGTCTTGGAGGCATTTTTGTGTTATGAATAATTATGCACGTTGGGCTGCTTTTAGGGGCATTCCAGTCAGTAAAATGCTCTGCAATGCATTGGTTTTTGCACGTGCATTTGGAATTTCAGTGCAAAACCGTTTGAAGCAGTGTTCACTCTTGCTTAAAAAACAAGCATTTTGACAACAATCTGCAACTTTCAACCCCCCCCCCCCCCCCCCCCCCTCTGCATGCCGCACGTGACAATAAGACAGCTTTCGCAAGCTTTGCGGAATACTCTGTTAACCCCTTAAACCTTTCCCAGTCGAATTCTTTGAAAAAATGCATTGCTTGTATTTTTGGCCAATTTAAAAAGAAAGGGCCTTTTTTCGGGGTGCTCCTTAATTAAAGTTCGACCCTGTAATTTTGTTGGTTGTCGATTTTCCACTTTCAGAAAAATGTGGTTCAATCATAATAATGTTCTCCACAATTGCCTCACTCTACATTAGAAAACTGCATTATTAACTCACTCTACATTTGAAAATACTTGGCAAAATTTAAAAAAAACAACAGAATTTAAGTTTTCTTAGGTCAAAATCAAACTATCTAATGGAATGTGATGAAGATATATGCAACAAAATTGTCCAAATTTGATGCTCCAAAACTTCGGTTAATTGCCTTTCTGCTTGTGTTGTGAGAAATCACACCTGGGACTTAATAAGTATGTTTTTCATCATGGTCGGTTACAATTTTTACACTGTTTTATGATAGTAAGCCTGCTACACCATGTATAGCCACGGTGCATTATGTTGTATTCCAATACCATAGCAAATGTCCACATGGCTGTTGGTCGTGGGGATCATGCGATGGTTTGATTTGAGTCTTCCCATATAGACCATTCAAGGATTTTATCGTGTCTATACCCCTCTTGTAGTCCCTGTCATCGGCTAGGCTGTAAACATCATAAGCTGGTTTGACCTGAGGATTTCTATGACAGACATAGTCTGCAGTCTGTAAAAAGAAAGCAACAAGTTTGTTGCTTCAGCGTGCACGTCACAGCATTTACACAGGCAACAATGAAATGTTTTGCAGTGGCCGTAGCCTCTTCCAGCGTCATTGAACATGCATGGTATTTTGTTGTGTTTTTATACTTCGGCGACACAGTGACATGAATTCCAAGATCTTTACAGTGCGTGTCTTAGCTTATGTGCGCGTATAAACATGACAGGGAATAGGTTGACACAAAACAGAAAAAAATCATTTCCACACTTCGCACACTAGACACTACCAAGGCTCGAACCCAAGACACACCCCCCCCCCCCCACACACCTATTCACAGAACAGGCTCAGTAAATAAATTACATTCAGTGCACATGAACTGAGATACAGTTATAAAGACACACAGTGCAGTAGACTACATCACACTGTATCACAATAACTATTCCGAACTAAACCACGTTGGACCATATGATACTGCATCATGATACACTGCATACACAGCTCTACAGCACACAATACATACAGTACTTTGCAAGATAACAGTACAGTATTGTGTACTTCAGTGCGGTCCGATAAACTATGCTCCACTTAGAGGCGCTGCAACACTCAATAACACACCACACACATCCGCATTACGTCCACACTAAACTCTACTGCCACACCTCACCACATACACTACACTACACAACAACCATATCACACCACACTACACTACACCACACTATATGGCACTGCGCTGCACTGCACTACACTATCCCACTCCACACCACACCACACAAACTACACCACACCACACCACGCCAAACCACACCAACCATACTACAATACCCTCATATAAATGTAAGGCACCGTATTCCTCACTCTTGACTATCGGTCACAGCACATTCTTCCATCACAACGATCATTGAACAACATGCTCCCGACCTCCCCCCCCCCCCCCCCCCCCCCCCACACACACACTTCATCCACCCATCCTTTCAGCCCTCTGACACACAACAGCACTGACCGATGGCCATGTAGCCACTGTGGTAGTAGTCAGTCCTGACCTCTGTCCCACAGCACATGTCGAAGGTCGGACAGAGCAGGCTGGTCAGGTACTGCTGAGCTAATCAACTGCCTGATGGCCTCCTGACTCTCCTCCGTCTGCGGGGTTACCATGCTCTCGTACACTCCGTTTTCGATGTAGTAGTAGTACCGCTGCCACACGAAGGTGACATGACACAGTCACGCTAGGGTTGCAATATACATGCGTTGATCAGGGGGTGGGTGTAGGAACTCCTACTACTCTTCTCCTGACCCTGAGTGTGTTATTGTGTATCATGGCATTGTAGTATGTAATGTTTATCTTATTATGCTCTATTATACGGTAAACACTGATAGAAATTCTCGTGTATTATCAGGTTTCGCTACACGAAATTTGGGGTATTCTTTTAGGGGTGAACATCTCACCACAAAATGGTGTCACATGGGTTTTCATTTTATTCAAGAATACATAAACTCTGTCACATGTCGCTACTCACACCAGTCTTCAATGGTCACATACACAGTATGTTACAGCAATAAAACTGTCACGCATCCACTTAAATCATTACTGAAGCAATGAAGCGAAATCTTACAATGGGACTGTGGTCACAAGCCCCATGTCAAACAGTTTGCAGCGTACAACAGGTCACTGTGACAGTACAGCCATATGCACCATGTCACGGCGGTCATACGCACAATGTCGCTGTGGCACGACAGCAACATACACCATGTCATAGTACTAGAGCAGTAACAGGCTATGTCTCGTGGTTGTGGGGTCACTGACACCATGTCACAAAGGTAGTGCAGTCAAAAACACCCTGCCTCATTACTACAACAGTCACATACACCATTTCCCAAATAGTCTTGTTAGTCACGCACAAATTCACATCTTCAAAACTAAGAAATATGCTAGTCTAGCCACCAGCTTGAGGGAATACGGCTTCCAAGCCCAGGTTCTCGCCATAGAGGTTGGAGGAAGAGGATTTGTAGGCTCGTCAGCCTTTGATCTCATAAAACAGCTCAGGATTTCAAGTAAGAAGAGGATCAGAACCCTGAAGGCGATGGCGGAGGCAGCTGAAAAGAGTTCCAGCTGGATCTGGTCCAGGTGGAACGAAAGTGAACTTCATTAGACTTGAATTTCCCAGGTCAGAGCAGGTGTCCGTTAGCAGTGGGATAAGAAATCCGTTAAAAAGGCACGCCTTGAGGCGCCCACCCATCCAAAAATAGCGAGTTCGGGATCGAATCCCAGCGACGCCAGGGAAAAAAGGTTGGCAGTAGGACATCTAAGGGTCGTAATACGGTCCGGCCTCTTAAAGTGTAAGAGTTCAGGGCCAAAACACTTGTCTGAGAGGGGGGAGGGGGGGGGGGTCTTCTCTCAAGACCTTCTGCTGTCAAGCTGTCCCAAGAGTTTCTTCCTACTGACACACAAACATTATGCCATAATTGTAGCGTGATCGTTACCAACACCCGTGGCAACGGTGATTCAGAAGTCATTCTCCCCCCGTTGAAGATCTGACCCAATACCTCTAAATCCCTTTCTGAAGGAGTCCCCGAAGCCTGCATGTCCTTCTCCTCGCCGGCCAGGATGATGCTCAACTGTTCTTTGGGCGAAATGGGTCGGCTGACCGGCCACCGGCTTTCGCCCGACTGCAAAGAGGGCGTCCTTAGCATGGGACTTACGGCCCTGAATCTGTTGACAGCGAACAGACTGTGTCAAAAAGAAGTATATGAAATAAGAGAATGGGATTTGATAAGAGATTTTTAACGCATTTAGTGGGGATGCAGTCCTGTGGCGTTTTCCAGCTAAATCAGCACACAGGTGTGCACGCGCGCTCACACACACACCACACACCACACACACACACACACACACACACACACACACACACACACACACACATCATATGGAAGGTGAGTTGAAAGCAGCTGGTTCAGGACTGCACCCGGCTGGTAGGTCCAGCAGTTGAGGACTGAACGTCTCTGGATCTCACTGGCACTTTGGGGTTGTCTTTTTCTTGTCGTCGTCGTCGTCGTCGTCGTCGTGGTTGTTGTTGTTGTTGTTGTTGTTGTTGTTGTCGTTGTCGTCGTCGTCGTGGTGGTTGTTGTTGTGTTGTGTTGTGTTGTGTTGTGTTGTGTTGTGTTGTGTTGTGTTGTGTTGTGTTTGTTGTTCTTCTGCTTCTTCTTCATCTTCTTCTCCTTCTTTTCTTTTCTATGTTTTCGTTGAGGGCTAGTTAAAACTAGTGGCACACACTTTCAGTGCATCTCAGTATATGACAGCGGTCATCATCAAAAGTCCTAATCTCCGGCCGACAGTGGGGGAGCGGGAGGGAGGAGCGAGGTAATCTGGAAACCATCATCGTCCTTTTCTCTTTGTTTTCTGTCGCTCTCGGAGCGTCACTCAGTTCCAAGCCTGTCCTTTCAGCGATGTAGTCCTCCCAACGCTTCCTCCCATCCCTTTGTCTGCCTGCTTCTCCTTTTCCCTCTGGCAGGAATGTCCTTCCAAGCGCTTCCTCCCATCTCTTTCTCTGTCTCCTTCTCCTTTTCCTTCTGGCAAAGTGCTTCGCAGGAATGTCCTGGCAAACGCTTCCTCCCATCTCTTTCCCTGTCTGCCTCTCCTTTTCCCTCTGGCACTGCGCCTTGCAGGAATGTCCTGGCAAACGCTTCCTCCCATCTCTTTCCCCGTCTGCCTCTCCTTTTCCCTCGGGCACAGCGCTTCGCAGGAATGTCCTGGCAAACGCTTCCCCCCATCTCTTTCCCTGTCTGCCTCTCCTTTTCCCTCTGGCACTGCGCCTTGCAGGAATGTCCTGGCAAACGCTTCCTCCCATCTCTTTCCCTGTCTGCCTCTCCTTTTCCCTCGGCACTGCGCCTTGCAGGAATGTCCTGGCAAACGCTTCCTCCCATCTCTTTCCCCGTCTGCCTCTCCTTTTCCCTCTGGCACTGCGCCTTGCAGGAATGTCCTGGCAAACGCTTCTTCCCATCTCTTTCTCTGTCTGCCTCTCCTGGCAGCAATGTCCTGGCAAGCCCTGATGATCGGGATGCCTTCCTTTACCACTGAAGTGCGCACTTCTTTCCTGTGATCAGTAGGTCTTCACAGCGCCCAATGGCTTGCCTTACTCTGTTGTTCTCTTCATCGTTGATGATACGCTCTGTGTACAAGATGCAGAGGAACTTTCGGTGCTTCTCCTCTCGGCAGTCTTAAACTCTTTTTTGATGTCGGTAGTAAACAATCAAAGACATTAGTCTCAAGAAAATCACGTAGTCATCTCTCTCAAAAACATCGCATCCCGGAATTTAGAACCATTATTTGTGCACACGAATTAGTTTGAGTTGTCCATTCTTTGTTGCAAACAGTCTACAGTGATATCTGTGGATGTGATTTGTGACTGGTTTTGCGCTGCATAAGTTGATTGATTTTTTTATTTCGTACAGAGTTTTACATCTGTGTGACGTGTGCTTGGTAAAAATTTTAATGTCTGTCTAACGTATACACGCACACAGGCATCAACTTTGTTATTTGGAGGGGAGGAAATAAGAATAACCAAAATGGTTGTCTTCCAACTTTAACGTAAAGGAAATGAGAATAGTTTCACATGCGTTTAATTCATCTAGTAAGAGGGCATATTATGGTTAATCTATACAACTTCAACAAGAACATAAACCAGAATGAATTAATGAAACACTGTAAAGAAGAACTGCATTTTTTTTTACCCATCAAACCAATGTTTTAACTCACCCTTTGCCGCCGTCTTTCCTCGTGAACTCTTCCACTTGCCTTATTTTCAATCCTTCCTGTACTTTTTCCCGCGGCTTCACATCATCTCAAAGACAAAACAAAGTAAAAGTAAATGAGCACATTTCCTCTATTAATATATTTTCTAAACGGCAGCAAGCTTGCCTTTCAGGGAAATCAGAATAATGACAATGTCCGTTTTTGCAGTTCTGTCGATGGACCATCAAAGCTGAAACGTCTTTCAAATGTTCTTATGGTGCATCAGGCCCTATACATTCAAAAAAGGAGAAGAAGAATGAAAGCTCATGAAAGTGACCCTCTAATAATACGTGTATGACATGCATTGGTTTGCGAAGGCATGAGAATTTCGAGCTATTTTCTCTTCGTCTGGCATAGTTCAGTGAAATGATCGTTTCGGGTTGAAAGGTATGCCACACTGGCTCTTTGATTTTTTTATTTTATTTTATTTTTTTGAAGACGGCATGCGGCAAAATTTAAAAGATTTCCGGTGTCCATAAATACTTGGTGTATCTTCGTTCTTCTCTAAAGGCTGATCCGTTTTTCTTTTCTTTTCTTTTTTTTCCTCTTGCAACCCTGTTTGTGAGAGGCAACATGTTTAGGTATTTACTGCAAGATTCAGTGTATTAGACTGCGTTGCAGAGACCTCCCAAACTTAGCTGAGATCATTAGCCTGTGAGTTTTTCACCGAGCGCAAACTCGCCACAAGCCGTAATTTATTCACGCTTTCGTGGCCAGCCAAATGTATGATCATGTTGAGATCTATTCATGTCCGTTAGTGCTCCACTCGACAAGGGACATAAATGCAGCTAACTTGAAACCAAAGTCGTAAAAAAACGTTTCATTCCCTTTTAACTACTGCGTTTAAGATGCCCTGTTTGAGCCCCGTTTGGTTCAATTTTGAGGTTTTTAAAATTTTTGTGAGAATATGTCAACTGTAATCCTTCAGACTGGACCGGAAAGGGTTCAGAAATCCTGGAATGAACCAGTTGATAAAATGTACGTGGCCAGTAAAGTTAAAGTATCTGACTGATCTTTTGATTGGGGTACAATACATTTCTACAGAATACTATGCTCGATGGGATATAAAGCATAAAACTTCGATTTAGGGGGACTATACCTGTAATCAATGCTTAGACAAATATTCTAGTAGTTCATCGGTCCTGCCATATTTGTAGTATCCCTTCACTAGCGCGTCTATGTTAGAGTATGAGAAAAACGTTTCCATAACTAACCTTTTCCTAATGCTATTCTTCTTTAAATGTAACATCCTATCGACTTATTCTGACTGCATAATCATTCTCCGCTCATGTTATTCAAAATATGTGCTATCATTATATTTCTCTCTCTTCGTTACTATCTACTTTTCTGCCTTGAATTCTTCGTCCGTTGGCAAGTCTGTCACCTGTGTACTGTGCCTAAAAGTAGACATCAATTGTCTGGTCACGGAAAACTTTGCCATGGACACCGGTCACCGTGGTTAAAACATAAGCGTCTCCGAAATCATTCCACTGACACTTCTGAACATTAAAAAGTTCAAAAACTCGAACACATGAGTTAAACACAGACCACAATCATGGAAAGTTGAACATCATGTTGACTTAATACTGAGAAATTGTACATTGCCATTCTGTTCTTCAACGGCAATATTTTCAAAAAACAAGAACAAAAAAATAGCCTTTTGCCACAGTCTCTTCATTTGAGACTACGCCAAAAACGTCAGGCTTTCATGGTGTGGGGAGACCCTAGCTTTGAACTGACCTATATTCAATCCCCGAGTCATCTTGAAGACGTCCTTCAGCTTGAGGTGTCGCGCAGTCGGCGTGTAATTGTTGGCGATGCAGTCACTGGTAAGACGGCACTGCTGTATCTCCTTGAACGGGGAGGCCAGAGTGAAGGGAGCATCACGCATCAAGGGAGGATGCTCACTGTGACGCAGAACGAGCTGCAAAGAAACGAACTAATATCATCACACTGTGTGAGGTATATGGTTAGAATGGCAACCACAAGCACATCAAAGTCAAATATTACACAAAAAATACGTGTGATTACTTAAAGCCCAGTTTTGCTGGTAGATTGTTTCTAAAAACCACGCATGCACGCACGCACGCACGCACACAACACACACACACACACACACACACACACACACACACACATGTCATTATCCAGTTAAAATGAAATAATCTGTCTACACGTAATATTTTCAACACAAATTATCGAATTTCTTATTTCAATATAAGGTAAGCACGTGATTAACGATACAATGTTTCAAATCAGCTAAGAAAGTAGAGATAGATATATATAGAGAGAGATAGAGAGATAGACAGATAGATAGGTAGGTAGGTAGGTAGGTAAGTAGACGTAATAATTCAAGCACGGGTAGAGAGATAGATAGAGAGATAGACAGACAGATAGACAGGTAGGTAGGTAGACGTAATAATTCTAGCATGGGTGTCTCAGAGTAATCCAAAACAAAAACAAAACGCTCGAGTGTACCAAACCGAATGATAAATGATCGCTAATAAAAAATTTAAAAAAGACAACATAAACCAACGCAAAATCTATACACAGCCATGCATCACAACATGACAGTGGAATTTGCAATCCAACATGCTTCAGGTGACATTCTAGACAATGAAAAGAATTCTCGTCATAAAGCATTTTTACGAGTGTTTCAAACAATGAGTTATGTTGATTACAGTTTATACTAACATACAAATATTGACCTGCAACAGTATGTAGTAAAAATGAAGCAGCTCATGGGGTTGGTGAAGGGGTTGTAACTGTACCAAATTAACACGCTTGCACCTTGGATAACACAACAAATAAACAACAGCGTCAGTCGTCATCACAGATCGATGACTAGAATAACAACATAGATAGTCGCCATAAATGATGCGTAACAGGGATAACAGCACATGGACAGACGTCATAATGAATTGATGACCAGGATAATAAGGACAGTCGTCACACTGAATCAGTGGCAACACTGAACACATAGAGAGTCGTCATAATTAAATGCTGACCGGGATAATGATACAGACAGACGTCACGATAGAGTGATTAATCGGATAACACAGACAGACGTTATAATGGAGTGATGACCTGCGTAATAACATAGATAGACGTCATAATGAAGTGCTGAGCGGGATGACAACACAATTGTCATAATCGAGTACTGACAAGGATAACAACACTGACAGACATCATAATGAAGCGATGACTGGGATAACAATAATAGTAGTTACACGCCATAAAGGAGTAATGACTGGAATAACAACACGGACAGGCGTCATAATCGAGTACTGACCAGGATAACAACACCTAGAGGCGTCACAATAGAGTGATGACTAGGGAAACAATACAGACAGACGTCACAATGAGTGATGACTACGGTAACAACACAGACAGTCGTCGTAATAAAATACTGATTGTTCCCTAGTTTTCTTTCGAACACGAACTCACTCCACAAGATGTCGAATATATTGCGAAGCAAACAGGTGTCAAATGCACCAGGTGTCTTTCTTTTTTGCGTGCTAGATTTTCAGTGTCAAGTCTCGCATCCATTTTACAATGCTGAGAGTACGTTGGAGATGTTTGAGTTATATAAGCAAAGTATGAGTCTCGGTAAACAGTTCTTGGCTAAGAATTATTGCGCTTTGAGTGGTCGTGGTAAAATGACATCGTTGGCCACATACTGTGAAAAAACGATGTGAGGACACCCACAACAATAGACAGTATCATTACTGCGACAGGAATATTGGTATAAACCTCAAACCTTTGAAAATAAGTATAATATTCTTTTTTTTTAAGTAAATAAATAAAAATTAAAAAATGGTGTGAATTATTCACAAATTACAAAATTATGAACACTGATACAGGGTGAACAAAATGAGTCACGCAAATAAAATGGCAGTGATCAGTGTTACAATGATATTGATAATATCTGGTGTAGCTCACTTGATGATCAGCAGCCACTCTTTAAAGAAAGATAGCCCTGGTTCTGGTGAAACACCTACGAACAATTTCCTGTAAGGACAAACTTATAAACGCTGCTATGATGTTAAAAGAATAAGAAGACAAGTATAGGGCCTGCTTAGAATTAGAGATAACATGATAATGAAGGTGGGGCTGTGGTAAGAACACTTGATGGCTGTGAATAATGACTATTCAGTTTAAATGCATCTTTTACAGGTCACCGGTATTATGATCAAAGACACAGTGATAACAATATCTGGGAATCGTAGTTCGGTGCACAAAACAATTCTTTCTTGTAGTATGCTAAGTAAAGTATATGTATGAGCTTTGATACAAATTAACACTACCTGGTACAGATCGGATGGCTCACTGCCAGGGACAGGAGGCAGGGGTGGAAGACCAGGTAAACCACGGCTCCTGCTGCAACTGTGTTGGGAGGGCTCAGCCCTCTGGAACAAAACCTCACCTGCTTTAGATATCACCATTTTGTCTGTATACTAAAACAGAGATCATCAGTCTTTAACATGAAGCAGACCAGAGAGACTGCCGATGCCTGCAGCGTTGGTGAAATTGCTATGATGAACGAACAAAGAAGACTGAATCAGCAAAGCTAAATCAGCAAAATCAGAGTACAAAGAGTAGAATGAAAATGATTGTGAGTCGATGCTTGAATGTGGCTTGGACTAATTTGTTGAACTAGCATTTGAAGACTTTAAAAATCACTGGTTTTAAGCATTTTCAGGCAAGACGACAAATAATGTTTCAGCACCAAACTAAGCGAACTTCTAGATATCCTTGCTCTATTGAACTTGACATGCTGCTCTTGAACACGTTTTACGTATTCCGAAGCGCCCAACCAGACTGTCAACGTGTAATGAAAGTTTGTGCCGATGAATTTCGTTCATTTCTTCCACGTAATTTTTCACTCACATGTGTATTCAACATAATGTGTGTGTGTGTGTGTGTGTCAACCTCGGGTGATGTCGATGGAGGAAGGACTAGCGCACAGCCCAAACACACTCACAGCTTGCTTACAATCTCATTCATATATCATGCATTCGTCACATCAAACCACTAGTAAAGTCTATAACTTTACTACACATGATCATAGAACGAAACATCATGCATATGGAATCAAACAAAATAAAACATTCTCTCTTTCCTGAACTTCACAAATCATTTATCTAAAACATCATTAACTAACCCGGGTATAAATAGATTTCTACTTTACCTGGCCAGGTGATCTTAACTATTCACGAATCACTGTCTTTTTCTTTCCCTTTTTTTTTCTTTTCACTGTCACTTTCACAACACGACACAAACTGCTGGCACTGGTGTTGGTCTGCTTGCACTGGTCAGGCTAGACTGCTGGCACTGGCGTTGGTCTGTGGATCTGCTTGGCGAAGTGACGCTGCCAGGTATGAGGTCGAACCCCCGTTCAGATGGAACAGTGACTATCAACATCGATCTGTTCTCCTTTCTTTCTTCCTGCATTAACGCATTGCACTCTCTCTCTCTCTCTCCTAGTCTGCTCTATCAAATGGACATGGTTGCTTTTCTTTTCTTTTCTTTTCTTTCTTTCCTCTTCATTAGTTAGCAACTCTCTCTCTCCACATCTCTCCTTAGTCCTCCTCTGCAGACTATCTCATGCTAATCTCTCAACTTGGTTCTCTTCTCTCCTCCCCTCATCTCTCTGCTTCTCTCTCGTCAGAGCTTACACAGAACTTCTTCCTCTCTCTCTCTCTGTTCGTTCTCCTCCTCGTTCCCCCGTTCTCTCACTCTCACATCCTTCCTCTATCTGTTCGTTTTCTTCGTTCTCCCCTCTCTCTCACTCACGCATTACTTTATGCCCTCACTCCGTGTCCAAGGGCAGTACCATTGGTCAGTATTTTTACCGCCTGATACCCGAAGTTATCTCCCTCTAATTCCATTGGATATTCAAATCATGACAGTCACGCCTACACGCCTTACTCTCTGTGGTGGTCAATTGGTCATTTAATTGATTAGCTAGATTTCACCACCCCACCACGCACTACCTTCCCCCCTTTCCTACTTAACTGGCGCCATGTGGCTTAACGTGTGGGCACTGGTCAGTGTAAATTGGCTAGATGAGTCTAGGTAGGCGCCCAGATGTCTGACCAGACCTATCGAGACCTGTCGGTCCAGCCACTCAGACTGTCTGCTGTCTCCTCGCTGTGCTAAATTGGCTGGGTGCGATGCTTGAAGGCGTCGGGATGTCTCAGTCGGGCTTAAGCCGATTCGAACCGGCTGGCAACTAACCACGACTTTGCTTGTGTTTATTTTTGACCGTGACAATTTCCCCTTGCAAAAGACTATGCACCGCATTGTCTCAAAACACACGGTACAAAAAAAAGACAACAACCGAATTTGCTGACACACAGCTACACGTGCAAAGTTTGAAAAATACTTTACAACAAATGGTTTATAAATTATAGGATATATCATTAGTGAATACCGCCCCAATGAGTTATCAATGATGTGCGCTCTTGCGTTATTTCGACCCATTTTATAACGACCTCTGTGCGCACTTATGTAATTCCCCTACCTGCGGATTTGCCACATCTCTCTTCACAAGTACTATAAAAGCACAATATAATATGATCGCATCCATGACACTTCATTGAGGAATCCTCCATCCTCACATTATTGCAAATAATGCATCACCACACAAGCGACTGTATGCCCAAGCATAACTACATTCACATGAGCAAGTCTCCAACAAGGCAAATATGAACAAGTCTCACACACAAAACAAAAATATGAACCATAGCCAACTGAATGAACCCATATCCCTCAACAAAAAACTGGTAATCAACACATATTATCAACAAAGCACCCCATATGACTGACCTTCCTCTGAATTGCAGCATGCTAGACTACACGGCTTAAATAGTCACTCCGACATTCTGTCGACCTGGAATGCACAGTGCACTCGATAACCTGTAGGGCTGCAGTGCCTTGGCCTAACGCAGAACCTGCTGTTTTTCAGCTGTGCCTCCTGCAGAATTTGAGTGGTTGGTGATCTGTCTCTACTCACGAACTCTTTCCCATACAAGTATTTGTGGCACTTCTGCACGGCCCACACGACAGCTAAACACTCCTTCGCCTACTTGCGTACCCTACTTCACCACTTTGTCAACTTCCTGCAAGCATACCTCACAGGAACTCGACCCCATCATGCTCCTGCAAACAATACCGCACCTAACCCACCACCATATGCATCGACCGCAAACAAAAATGGTTTTGACATATCCTGGTAGCCTCAAATGGGAACGGAACCCTAGTCTTTCCAACACCGTCTGCAGTGCTTGCTCTGCAGTCCGTTCTGAACCACTCGACCACTGCCGTTTCCCTGCCTTGACAAATCACTGAGAGACTCCGGATGGCAGCGAAGTTTGGAAACAAACTCCCTATAGAAACCAAAAAACCTAGCAGACTCCTGACTTCTGTTTAGTTCTTTGGTCCTCTCTGAATTCATCATCTTCTCCACCTTTCCTTCTTTTTCTGGCTGCTTCGTGTCGCCTCCGCAACAAACCCTAGGAACTCCTACTGTCTAGCCCTTCATACAGTGACACACCCTGTATGAACTCTTCTGAAACCTTAGGCCAAAATCTCCCCTATCTTCCTGCTGAGGTCTCTTTTCACCTCATCAATGAATGCTGCTGCGCACTATGAGCTGAGTCTCATCTCACACGCTGATTATATTTGCGGAGAAAATTCGCATGAAAGTTTTTTAGTATTCCCATTCACATCAATTCGGTAATATCCCTGATCTACCTTTTCAATGATGGAGAATGGTTCCTTATCCAATGGCATCAGCAGCTTGTTGTGAATCCGTGGAAGCATACCAGGACTTGATCTCCCGCCTGAGGGATTGCTATCCCACCTTCCTGCCATATAGCTTCTTCCATGACGAACCCCAAGCCTTCTGCAAACTTTCCTTTGCAACCTTACACTGTCTCATACCTGTGCCCACCTTTGGAACAGGGCGAGATTGGGCCAATCATATCGACCGGCACTCTCCTGAATGGTGTGTCAATTAAGGGGGATGTTTAAGGAGCGCCTTCCTCTTCACCTCTCTTGTGGCTGACCTGTGACACACATCCACATGACATGCAGAAACGTTTATGTCGCCATTGCTCCGGCCAATGAAAGTCTCAAAGAGACAGGTCAGCTGTTTTGCTGGTACCGAGATGACCCGCCATGAGCGACTCGTACCCCTGGACATGACAGTGTCCACGGTAACCTGCTGTACCTCTAACTGATGGTCACCTTACCTGTCTTCCCATGTGAACACACTACAAACAGCCGCCTTTCACAAGAAATTCGGTCTCACCTCCGCTAACCTCCTTTATTCCTCTCCACCTCTTGCCAACTCCAAGAATTCCACGAGCGACGTCTTGTCCTGCGCTGCCAAACACAGAAACTCATCATGCGACACATCTATGCCTGACTTCCTTGCTGGAACGACTACCGGTGTATCAAACCTTTCCCCTCCTTCTGCTCCCTTGATTGAACTGCTCCACTGTACATCAACAACTCCAGGATCCCCTGGATCCCTTGCCCCCTGGAATATTCCAATGATCAAATCAGAAGGGGTTTCTCCATCACCAACGCAGACAACTCGCCTGAGAAGTAAGGGTAACGTACTTTCTATCTAGCAACTGGAAAACTCCCTCACAGTGCCATCGATTAGAATACAGGTCTGGATTTGCCCCTGTCTAATCCCCTTTCTCGACCAGCGTTGTTCCAAACTACACACAATGAACAACCAGTGTCTCGTACACTTTCACCCTCCTCTGGCCAATCCAACCCTTCTTCCACTGGTAACGAACAGCTCAGCTAGTGCCCTCTATCCCTGACACCTGACTGCTGTCCAGTGCTAGCCATAGGCTGCACTCCACCCTCTTCAATGAACCCCTTTTGTTTCCACTGCAGTCGTTTTCCCCTGCGACCCTTATCCACCTCTTGCAAGGGCTGCGCCTTCTGGAACCCTCATGCGACAATCCTCGCCCCATGTCCCTCTTATTGTGACAAAATGAAACACCAATGTCCCTTTGCCAATCCTTCTGCCCACCGCTGGTTTGCAGACTTTGCAGGATAACCTCCTATCTCCTTGCCCCTTCTCCACCTGTGCCTAGCCACCTGTTTCACCTGCACCTTCGTGCCCAAACGTGCCTCTCGATACCACCTCGTGGCGAACTTCAACAACACTCCAGCTGTCTCTGGCTGTCTCTCTTACATCAAATGTATAGTTAACTCAGGGCCGCAACTGAACAAAATCCTGTTCCTTCATAGCAAGCTCTTTCAATTCAGCGAACTCCTTCTTCGTACCACTCAACTCTAACCATTTCTCAAATAGTGATCTAGACGCACCAAACTGATGTACTTTCCCCTGCTTGCAATCTAGCTGAACGAAATTTTCTTTCTGAATCCTACCCTCTGTGAGGTCCAAATCCTTCATCAACGATCCTTCACAGTCGCCGAAATCAGACTGTTGTTCTGCGGTAACGCAGTGAAAATTTGTAAATGCGTTTACCCGTCAGTAACGCGGCCGACAAAATGACTGCCCACTCTTCTGGAGGCCCAACCCCTGACTGGTTTGTCGCAAACGTTTCCGAACGACTGATGTAAGCATCAATCGAACGGTTCCTTTCAGAGATATTGGCAACTTGGGTCGGGGAGCGTAATTGCTCACAAGTCACTGGAAACTGAACGCCATCCTCGTGGCTCCCTTTGTACTCTCACTTCTCTAACTCTAATTGAACCTTTAATCTTTTCTGTTTCCAGCATCATCGTTCTGTTTCCTGCGCTTCCTTAATTCTTTCTGTTTCCTGCTTCATTCTTCTGTTTCCTGCGCTTCCCCTATTCTTTCTGTTTCCCTGCTTCATTCTTTCTGTTTCCTGCGCTTCCATTATTCGCTTCTGTTTCCCCTGCTTCATTCTTCTGTTTCCCTGCGCTTCCCTTATTCTTTCTGTTTCTGCTTCATTCTTTCTGTTTCCCTGCGCTCTACTGCGATTAACGGCGGCTTTCCCTGGCTCTCAACCCTTTCCATCCTTTTGCTGTTTCAACGAATCTCGCAACTCTACTCCCGAATAGCCTAAATCACGAGCAGAAAACCGCTCACAAGTTGGTCAATAGGGGTGTTCTTTTCCTTCCGCCATTATATCTCTTTTTTTTTTTGAACAGATTTTATTACTTACGACAGCCAAACTGGTTGGTTACCGACACGAGTGACGTAATAGCACAATCCTATGTATGAATAATATTAAGCTTGGGACAACGTTAAAAAATTTTAGTATTTATTAAGACCCTAGCGCCTGACCCCAACTATGAGAGCGAATATAGGCAATTCTGAGCGAAATGAGTACTCTGGGCTGAAATGCCAAGCCAAGTATTAACTATCTTGGAAGCAATTCCAACCTATATTTAACTACTCGGGAACATACAGTAAGACAACCCTGTGTTCTATAGGATTAACAATACTTGAATTTCCCACCCAGCTTCCTCACTGATAAGTTTGAACAATTATAATAAATGGGCCAGAATATCCTGGCAGGGCTTCGCCAATAAATTGTCAACCTCGGGTGATGTCGATGGAGAATGACTTGCCGCACAGCCAAACACACTCACAGCTTGCTTACAATCTCCTTCATAAAAGCATGCTCTTCCACATCAAACCACTAGTAAAGTCTAAACTTTACTACACATGATCATTAGAACGAAACATCAATGCATATGGAATCAAACAAAAATAAAACATTCTCCTCTTTCCTGAACATCACAAAATCATTTATCTAAAATCAATAACTAACCGGGTATAAATAGATTTCATACTTACCTGGCCAGGTGAATCTTAACTATTCACGAATCACTGTCCTTTTTCTTTCCCTTATTTTTTCTTTCACTTTCACTTTCACAACAACGACACAACTGCTGCACTGGTGTTGGTCCTGCTTGCACTGGTCTGCTAGACTGCTGGAACTTGCGTTGGTCTGTGGATCTCTTGCGCAGTGACGCTCTTCCAGGTATGAGGTCGAACCCCGTTATCAGATGGAACAGTGACTATCAACATCGATCTGTTTCTCCTTTCTTTTACTTCTGCATTAACGCCATTGCACTCTCTCTCTCTCTCTCCAATTCTGCTCTATTCAAATGGACATGTTTGCTTTTCTTTCTTTTCTTTCTTTCTTTCCCTCTTTCATTAGTTAGCAACTCTCTCTCTCCACAATCTCTCCTTATCCTCCTCTGCAGACTATCTCATGCTTATCTCTCAACTTGGTTCTCTCTCTCCACCCCTCATCTCTCTGCTTCTGCTCTCGTCAGAGCTTACACAGAACTTCTTCCTCACTCTCTCTCTGTTCGTTCCTCCTCCTCCGTTCCCACGTTCTCTCACTCCCACATCCTTCCTCTGACTGTTTCGTTTTCTTTTCGTCTCCCCTCTCTCTCCACTCACGCATTAACTTTATGCCCCACACACCGTGTCCAGGAGCCCGTACCATGTCAGTATTTACCGCCTGATACCCCTGAAGTTTATCTCCCTCTAATTCCAGTGGATATTCAATCATGACAGTCACGCCAACACGCCTTAACTCTCTTGTGGTGGTCAATTGGTCATTTAATTGGATTAGCTAATATCCATCACCCCACCAAGCAACTACCTTCCCCCTTTCCTACTTACGGCGCCATGTGGCTTAACGTGTGGGCACTGGTCAGTGTAAATTGGCTAGATATCTAGTAGCGCCCTAGATTTCTGACCATACCTATCGAGACCTGCTCGGTCCCAGCCACTCAGACTGCTCTGCTGCTCCTCGCTGTGCTAAATTGCTGGGTCGATGCTTGAAGGCGCGATTCTGAGTCGGGCTTAAAGAAGCCGATTCGAACCGCAGGCAACTAACCACGATCAAGCTTGAGTTTATTTTTGACCGTGACAAGTGTGTGTGGTGTGTGTGTGAGTTGTGAGTGTTGTTGTGTGTGATGTGTGTGTGTGGTGTGGTGTGTGTGATGGAGTGTCCGTGCGTGCGTGCGTGGGTAGCGTGGGTGTCTGTGCAGTGGTATACTTTTAACTTAGCATTTTCCTCCGCAGTTAGAGCGCAAGCACGACCAAACTTAAAGGAGGACCTTATAAATATGCTTAATACTACCCAGCCAATCCATGCATGAGATGTAATCGAATATTATGGCAATAAATCGCACCATAAATTTCCTCCAATCTTTTCATACTTGCTAAATTGTATTCATTAAAAACCTTTATTACATACAATTATTACGGGTTTATAATTCGCTGATAAAGGCAGTTACCACAATATTTGGTGGAAATATTGTGGACAAATGGTTTAAATTTAACGTGCTGTTCAAGATGGAAGTGTTTAATGCACATTTCCTATGTGGAAGAAGTGCATTTACGAACATTTGTATGTAAGTGTAAGTGAATATAAGTACTTGGTTACTATTTTCATGATAAGCAAGAATTTTAATGATAAATTACTGAACTTTTTTTTTTTTTTAAATGCCAAATTTTGACATAGGGCCTACGGTCATCAAAACTTCGGTCTCTCGCTGTCAAAAAGTACATCTTAGATATGCTTAATCGTTTGTTTTGTAGTAATCAGTGTTGTCCTTGGCTTGTTTATACTGTTTGGAAATCATTAGCGAGAAAAACAAAAACATTTTAAACAGAGGTGGTGATGCAACATTTGGAACGATTATTGGCAAATCAGAATAGCTAGATCAATTGTATTAATGTCGAGTCACACAAAAAGCTGTGAACAATGCTGCCAACAGTTCTCATGTTCTTTCAAAAACTACAGTGTTCTACTCTCAGGACGAAGATTCCAAATTCCAAAATTTAAGACAAATAGGACCAAAATGTTTTGTTCCCAGTTCCATCAAATTCCTGAATCATAACTAAACTTCAATAAGATCCGGTTCAGAAAGCTTGCTTGCTTTGTGCGTGTGTGTGTGTGTGTATATATTCCAAGGATTAGTACTGAGCACCATTCCAGCAACTTACAGAGCAGCTTGGTCAACAATGACTGCAAGAAATATTGAATTATAAACAAAGCTTGCTCTTATGTCTTAGAATGAAGAAATAGGGGAGATAAGCATTCATATCTGCAGTGGTAGATAATTCTGCCTAACTAACAGTATGTGCTTGAGAGGGTGAATGGGGAAAAAAATAAAATAAATCCTTCTCAAAATGAGCCTTCAGCAAGCTTATAGTCTCCAAGGGGGGAAAAATCCTCCAATAGGAAGGGAAACTCACTAACATATAATTCCTGGTCAGATACCGACATTTCGAAACCCGAATGTTTCTCCTCAGTGACTGCGGAAAGTGGTAACTTGACTCCTCTGCCTTTTCGGTTTTAAGAAGAATGCTATCCCAGAAAAGGCTGGTGTGCAATACCGTAGTATGTTTGCTGAGTTTTCAAAAAACAACCAAAGGTGCCACCTAAGAAGCAAAAAGAAAATCATGAAAGAGCAAAGCAAGCTACATTTTCTTGTGAAAAGTAGAAAATATAAAAAGATAACCTCATAAGACACAAGTGCTGAGGGCCAGTTCTTGGAATGAATCCGCAAGGGACTAAATTATAAACAAACTAATAAATTCCAAGGATTAGTACTGAGCACCATTCCAGCAACTACAGAGCAGCTTGGTGTTGCAGTGACTGCAAGAAATATTGAATTATAAACAAAGCTTGCTCTTATGTCTTAGATTGAAGAAATAGGGGAGATAAGCATTCATATCTGCAGTGGTAGATAATTCTGCCTAACTAACAGTATGTGTGTGTGTGTATATATATATATATATATATATAGAGGGGAGAGAGAGGAGAGAGAGGTATGTGTATATATATATATATATATATATAAAATATATATATATATATAATATATATATATATATATGACAATGTATAAATACCAGCAGAGATTTAAAAAAAAATGCCAACCGACGGGAGCAACATTGTTTTATAACCTTATCTTTTAACATATATATATATATAATATATATATATATATATATATATATATATATATATTGTGTGTGTGTGTGTGTGTGTGTGTGTGCAAGTGGGTGGGTGGCTGGATGGGTGGGTGTGATACGTGATTTGTGATTTGTTGTTTTTATGGCCACTCTTAATTTCTCTTTGGAGATAATAAAGTGTTCTTGACCTGACTTGACTTATATGAAGTAACAGACAGCTATGATAGACGACGGCATAGTATATCTTACAAAATATAGCTTTAAAAAAATAATAAAAAACATACTAGTTTATTTTATATTGTGAACTGAGCATTTTAAGCTGCAATACAGCGGGAAGGGATACAGTTTTTTCTTGTTTCAGCAATGACAGGTTTTACAACACACACACACACACACACACAACCACCCGTGGAAAGTATTATGACCACATGGAAATCTTAAATGCCGGCATCAAATAGAATTTGACACTTTTGCATCGACGCCAGTGAAACATTAATGAAAATGGTACCAGTTAACTTGATCCGATCTTAATGTTTTATTAACGAATGAACTTCTCTAAACAAAAGCATGTATTATGCTCAACATTTACAAATTCTTTAGTAATACTGGTAAGTCTGATGAAATCCACATCAGTTACGAGAAAGACAAAGACTTCCTCCTGTAGATGCCTTCAGTCGTTCATTGATTATTATAATTATGGCCTTAATTTATGCCGTATCGCATCCAAAGATATTTTCTATGTGACGTATGTCCATCTGCTTTGAAAATAAAACTGAAAACGTGTTCACCGTTGATGATTATCGGATAAAAGTCTTATTAGCTTTTTGATTATTCTTTCATTGAAAGACATTGCTCAATCCAAAGTTTTATTTCGTTGTTGTTGTTTTTTTGCGTTAAGTCTAGATTCTAAAAGCACTTCTCCGTAAAACTGAACGTCATAAAATCTGGGAGAAAGACTCATAGGCAAGAACAAATATCCATTACTATAAGTTTGAACATCCAGGATGTCTATGCATTTTCCACGAAGGATGATCTAAAAGACAATACTTTTAATTTTACACGCAATTCGTCCTTAGTGTCGACATCAAGAACTGGAAAATATTGTATGGCTTGTAAACATCCACGGTTTCCTCGTCGAATCACGTACGCAAAACAAGCAACTGCTGTCTCCATCTGTAGCCCAGGCCTAGGCCTATCTGTATTTTTGCAACGCTTCATCCAGTGCACCAGCTAGCATGCTATGGGGAGATTGTGTGAGACTGGTGGCGCTCACTGGCGCGGCTAGTTTTGAGGATAGGCTATATTGTTGCTCAGACTGCTCAAACCTCTTGTCAGATAATCTGCTGTTGGGAAATATTACCTTTTCAGTGTCTGTACTGTTCTGGTTCTGTACTTTATCAATGCGATCTTATTGGCGAGGCCTATTCTGATCAATGTTCTATTATCCATTTATTAGGTTTATTGTGAGCAAGACTAATTTGTGCCAAAGTTTACTCACCTTAACACGTTCCAAAGCCATGGACAGCTTGTCACAATGTTTCACTCATTAGTTTCTACCTACACAAAATTCGAAACAGCTCTCAAAGGCAAAGGAACAATTGACAGGATTAGTTACGTCAACAGATGTAAATCTGTAGCTGCTTCCCCGAGCTTCGATGTGCTTTCGTCAGTTGCCCTCCATTTTGTATTTACATCCGGGACTTCAAGTCTTGTAGAAATCTATTCATTCAGTGATTGAATTTTCCCACGCTTAGATTTCGATTAAAACCGTTCCAATGTGTTTTGATCGCGAGAGAAAATCATGTCAAAAGCTACATCAACTAGAATGCATTGTCCCAGTGCAGCTGCTCGCGTGACACTCGCCATTGTTTACTTCAGCTGTTGAAGTTTGCGCAAGACATAGCAAATGCGCAGAGTCTAGATCTAGCCTACCTCTTGTCACCATGTTCATGGTGCGATTCAAGTGAGTTTGTGTACTGATAGTGTGGTTATCATAGACGTTTGACAAAATGTGTATATGATGAAGAGCGAGATGTAACGCGCGACAGCCTAACGCCGTTTTATAATCTCATATTTATCAGCCTGTTGATTGTGGAGACTTTACCGTTTACGGAGGAAGAAGAACGCTATCAGTATCTGCCAAAACGCTAGCCTACCAAGGAAGTTATCCAGTAGGGTTTTTAAGGAGCCCCCCCCCCCCCATCCCCCCATTCAAAACCCTACAAATAACCTCCCTTTCACACCAACACACACACACCACACAACTTTCTGTCAAATGATTCGTACAAATTTAAATAATAATGTGACAACTTGCCCGCTTAGCTGCAATTTTTTTGGAATATTACAATATATTAAAAGTCATCCACGAAATTAAATAAACCATCTGTAAACAAGGCCTTACAGTTACACCCCATTTTTTTCCTAATGCAAGATTATGAACATCTGTACCAAGAAATGTTGACAAAACCCACCAATTCTTACCATTACAATCCAAACAAACCTGTAAAAATCACGGCAGACTCACCATCATTGGTGTTGGTTGTGCACTTTTGCAAAATGAAAAACCTGTAGCATATGCTTCAAGAGCACTCACAGAAACAGAGCAAAAGTATGCACAGATTGAAAAAGAGACACTAGCAATTGTATTTGCATGTGAAAAAAAAATCACCAGTACAATTATGCAATAAATGCAAAGTAGAAACAGATCACAAGCCAATTGAAAGTATCTGGAGAAAACCACTGAACAAGTGTCCACCCAGAATACAGACTCGTGTTGAGACTGCAAAGATATGATCTGGAAATCACATACAGACCTGGAAAAGAAATGTATGTTGCAGACACGTTGTCAAGAGAGTCACAACCACAAACAAACAAATCTGAAGAAGAAGAAATTCTCAGAATTCATGTGAACATGCTTATTGAGAACAAACTCATAAAAGTGAAAGATTACAAACTAAAAGAAATGAGACAAGAAACAAAGAAAGACAGCGAAATATGTCTGCTCAAAGAAAAAATTCTAAAGGGATGGCCTGCCATCAAAAAATGTGCCCACAGAAATAAGACAGTACTTCCAGTACAATGAACTGACTGTCATAAATGACTTGATTTTCAAGGCGGACAGAATTGTCATTCCCAAATCAATTCAGTCAGAGATGCTAGAAAGAATTCACGAAAGTCACCTGGCATTGAAAAGTGTAAAAACAGAGCAAGAAGGCTGATGTTTTGGTCAGGGATCAATGCACAAATTGAAACATAGTCAGATCATGTGCAACTTGTGCAAAGTGCAGGAACAAACAACAGAAAGAACCACTGCTGAATCATGAAGTACCAGAAAAAAAAACCATGGCAAAAAGTGGGAACAGATTTGTTCAGCTGGAAAATCATGATTACCTGCTTGTGGCTGATTACCACTCCAAATTCTTTGAATTTGCATTGATACCAGACACAAAAAGCAAAACAGTGATAATGTACATGCAGTCCATTTTCAGTCGACATGGCATTCCTGATGAAGTGGTATCTGACAATGGTCCACAGTATACAAGTGATGAGTTCTCCAAGTTTGCAAAGAAATGGGAGTTCAAACACACACCACATCAAGTCCAAATCATCCCCAGTCAAACAGATTTGCAGAAAGAATGGTACAGACACTCAAGAAGTTGTTGCAGAAAGCAAGAGACAGTGGTCAAGATCTGTACCTAGCAGTACTGAACTACAGGACAACTCCAATAAGCAGCATACTTCCATCTCCTGCAGAAATACTCATGAACAGAAGGCTGAAAACAGGGCTGAGTGTTCCAACAAGAAAGACAAGGAAGAAAAAATCTCATAATGTCAGAAAAGAACTGAAAGAAAAACAAAAGAAACAAAAACACTGCTATGACAAAGGAGCAAAAGAAATGTCAAAACTTCAGGTTGATATATATGAATGACAGCGGAACATGGATTCCAGCTAAGTGATAAAATTAGCAAAAGCACCTAGATCTTACTGTGTGCAAACTGAGACAAGTACACTTAGGAGAAACAGAAGAGATCTGATGAACTGAAAGACAAAATCACCACAAACACTGATAAAGTCAAACAGAATGAAAATACGAAGTCAAACACCAAACAGAACAAAAGCAAACAAAAAGTCAAACACAAAACAGATACATCCAGAGACATGTTACACTTACCTGGAAGAAAGTGGCATTGAAAATGATTCTGGTACGAATAATCAGATGACACAACACAATAAGAAGTCAAAGAAAAAGATGCATGTTCCCAAACAAACGGACAAAACAAATGAACAGGAAAACACATCCAAAGTGAAAAGTTTGACACACACTACAAGAAGTGGGATAAATGTGAGAATGCCTGAGAGAATGAATGAACATTTTCTTTAATGTTCTTTTTTTCCTTAATTCTTGGGAAGAAAAGACAGTTTTTTTCAAGTGTTGAACATTGATTTTTGTGATAAAGGAAAGACAAGTGTTTCAGATGGTGAAAAAGAATTCTATATAACATGAAAAATAAATATTAATAAAAATCAAAAAGAATGTTTTGATTACTCGGATAATCAAAAGCTGAATATTGATCAATGCAAGCATTGTTTGTGTACTCATTGTTTAGTAAAATATGTTTGTTAATTGTTTATGAATGTTTATTACTTGATTACTTACTTCTTATGTTTATTAATTGGATCGTTCGCACTAAAGGATAATCAGATTTCTATCAATTCAAACTTATGCATGCTTTCATAGATGTAGATTCATGTAAATGTAGTATTTAGCTGAAGAACTGTTACATATTAGCATTATGTCCCCTGATATATATATATTTTTTTTAATATGATGGGTTGCTGGGGGCTGAACGAAGATGGCAACTTAACAGTTCTCAAATGAATATTTCATCTGAGTGCACATGGATTTCATTCAATGACATGAATGGTTGAATGAACCAAACACAACAGGAAGTTATCCAGTAGGCCTAGGGTTTTTAAGAGGAGCCCCGCCCCCTCCCCTCCCCCCCCCCCCCCCCCCCCCCCCCCACTCGAAACCCTACAAGATAACCTCCTTTTGACACACACACCTTTCTGTCAAATGATTCGTACAAATTTAAACAATAAATGTGTCAACTTGCCCGCTTTGCTGCAATGTGTTTGGAATTGCAATACATTAAAAGTCATCCCACGAAAATGAATAAACTATCTGTTAAAACAAGGCCTTACACACTTTTTTCTAATAGTACAAGATTATGACCATCTTTACCTAGCACAACTGTAACTGCAGGAATAATCAATAGTCTCAAAAGTGAACTTGATGAACCCTGGGAAGACTACAGTTTCATAAAAAGTTCTAACATATAGTAAGTGAAGTGCTGTAAAGGCACCGTCCAGTAATGGCATTGCTTGTTTATCCCCAAAACCAGATACAGCAGACAGAAAGCCCTTTAAGTTTAACCTATCAAATTGCCATATTATGTTTGTTATGTTAAGGCCTTTTCTGATCAGACTCACTCTGATCCTTGACGGAAAGAAAACACAACCGAAAGAAACGTTTGAAAGCAGATGAGCGGTATACAGCTTCCCCCTAACCCCCACCCCACCCCACCCCACTCTCTCTCTCTCTCTCTCTCTCTCTCTCTCTCTCTCTCTCTCTCCTCTCTCTCTCTCTCTCTCTCTCTCTCTCTTCCGTCAATGAAAATATTCGTATTCTCTCTCTCTCTCTCTCTCCTCTCTCCTCTCTCTCTCTCTCTCTCTCTCTCTCTCTTCCGTCAATAAAAATGTAATAGTATTGTTCTTACCCCCCCCCCCCTTTTTTTTTTCCCTTCTCAAACAACGATCAGTGGTTGTGCCGGAAGCACTGGCTACTACTGTAAATGAGTCGCTAACACTGCAGCTGTGCCGATAGGGCTTACTGTTGGTTCGGCTATGCCGTCAGTGGTGTAAGTGTGCTGATAGTTATAATTATGTCTTCAGAACTGTGACATGTGCGCGCATGCGGATGCCTGCGCAGGTGTATGTTTGTCATGATTGTGTGTGTGTGTGTGTGTGTGTGTGTGTGTGTGTGTGTGTGTGAGAGAGAGAGAGAGAGAGAGAGAGAGAGAGAAGAGAGAGAGAGAGAGAGAGGAGATTGATTAAGAAATTTCTTGACTAAGCCTTGGTATGTGATCAACTTGTCTTTAATTATTCTTTTTTTTTTCCTTTTCTTTCTTTTTCTTTTCTTTCTTTTCTTTTCTTTTCTTTCTTTCTTTCTTTCTTTCTTTCTTTTTTTTTTTTTTTTTGGGGGGGGGGGGGGGGAAAGAAAAACCTATGATGTACAGAGCAGTGTTGAAGTAGCCAAATCATTTTTGAGGGAAGATGCTGCGGGACCAAAATCCCGGCCGAATGGTTAAGTGTAGAGGGTTGGTCTAAACTCGCTGACCAAAAACCTTGAGCATGCATCTTGTTTTCAAAGCCGGTGACATCGATCATGTTGTTGCCAAGTCACTTGGTGCTGGCAACAGTCGTTTGATTTATCAGGAAGCCGATATAGTAGTTGTAGGCCCTATGGGCCAGGCAAATAGATATTATTGTCATGTACGTACTGTGTGTGAGGAGGGACTCCTCTTCATGGGGGATTTCCAATGCTCCGAATCAGAAAGCTGTTTTGTTGACTGCTAGATTGAAACAGTGAAGCTGCACTCTTTTGTATGCTTTTAAAAGGTATCGATACTAAAGACTAGAATAAGAATGGAACTTGGAGTGCTATTTGGCATCAAGACTAAACTGTAGAATAAAGTGGAACCTAAAACAGTATTCTGTGAGTGCGGTTTTCGTTTCGCTTCTCTCACTATCGGCCCTACCCTGTTGTCACCCCCCCCCCCCCCCTCTCCCACCACAACGTCCTTAGCACAGAATGAGTGGTTACGCTTATGAGAACCGATTTTTTTTTTTTAATGATGACCCAGATATATGTGACTATTTTGAGCCTGTGGACAAAACATAATAGAGGGCACCATCAAAAAGATATTCTGAAAATAATCTGCTCTTGTAAGTTTCATAACCGACTTTAATTTTTCTTTTAAAGAACGGGCAACACATCGCAACTTATAGAATCGGATTTTTTTTTTTACCGACAGTGAAACATGAACGAAAAATAAATTTAAACAAAAGTCGATGAACTGGCCTGCTTGGCTTTAGTCATCGTGGTGATCAGTTATCAAATGAGAGAGAGAGAGAGAGAGAGAGAGAGAGAGAACTTGTCCGTTTTGAACTATCGGGAAGATGAGGTCGAGTGGACCTGGGGAAGACGAAGGGGAAGGGAGAGAAGGAAGGCGTGGAAGGGACACGTGTTGACGAGATCGGTTACAAAAGTAGTTCAGTGATTATGTAAAATCATTGAGCAGTCCTATCAAATAAAACTCCACAACACCAACTGTAAAATCAGCTGAGTAGTTAAATCAATAACAAATGACTTTGATCGCACCTCCGCTCTCACTCGTCCCTCCCAATAATATTATTATTCATAGTCAAAGAGCGCGTGACCTGTCGACATAAAAGTTACCGTCCTTGGGAAACGCCATCGACGTTCTTTCAACCAATGAAAACTCAAGATATTTTTAGAAGTACTATTTTAATAAAATGACCGCTTGCTCCTGGCAAATAGCCAAAATTTTCTGATGCAATACCAACAACCGAATTACCTATTTGCATGTTTCGATATATAAAATAGTACCTATGTTTACCGAATGCAACGAATGCCATTGGTTTTACAATTTCCCAAGAATCATCAATTTAGTTACAAATAAAATTTGAATGTTTGGATACATTCGTTTTGCAAAACAGTTCGAAAACTAAATCGTTTCCAGGGGGAGCGGATGAATCCCGAACAACCGCTCCCACTTTCTTTTACACGAGGCAAGGTTCAGCGCGCCATACCCCACCTTGACGCCATAAGAGTAACAAGTGATCAATGTCGCGGAAGATGGCTGTGTAAATTAACAGCACCGGGCTCCCGCTCGTGCACCTTGGCACAACTTCAAAATGGCGTAAGTGTTTTGTAAACAGTATCTGATTGTATTTTGACAAGTGGAACGCAAATGAAAAGCAGTAGGCCTATTCATATTGCGTGATCATGACATGTTGAATTTCATACATGTATGACCTTGAAATGCCCTCGTGCTCTGCCTCCTGTAACGGTTCTTGTTTCAAAGTCCCTGAGTGATCATGTGCTCGCAACTGCTTAAAAGATTGTAGCGAGTGTTCACAGTTGTAACGCTTTTAAATAGGCCTACATTTGAATTGATAATGATAGGCAAGTGTTACGTGGGTAGCAGATTGTCTCCGCCATGTTGTTCATGGTCATGTCGCCGACGGTGAAACAGGAAGATTAATCATTAATGGCCCAATTCGGTCAAAATGGCCAAATTCATACGTTCTCATCTAACCGCATCAGATCGACTCGGCTTAGACTTCCCAGATGAAAGGTATCTGAGAGATCTCGTCTGCAGTAAATGGATTCATTCAGCGAGTCATTCAGATTCTGCCTATCTAGCCCAGGCCCACATGCTCTGATGCAGTTTCCACTTCAAGTTAAAAAGATGACACTGGACTCCGAAGTTCAAGTCGAAACAGCCCTTTCCCCATCTGATTTTTTTGTTTTATCAGCATTTTTTTTAAATTACTAGGCCTGTTTGGTCATTGGCCCCAGTGTTTTAATGCAACAAATTGATTTGACAGTCTTGTGATCTGCATATTGATAAGTTTCTATTTTTACTTCCCCAGATGTTTTACTATTGCCTGGGCCTGAGTTTGGCCATTGCTTTTAACTTCTTAAATATCGAGTGCGACCCCTTGTTGCCAAATTTGCTCCAGGGGCCAACAGTCTTGAGTCGCACCGTTTTATGTCATTTTATTTTACTTTTTAACATGGGCGCTGGTGACCTACTCGTTTTTGAGTGAACCAGTGTTTTAGGAAGAAGAAGAACTGGTCAGTTGTGTGTGTGTGAATGTATGCAAGTGCTCAAGAGTTGATTTGTACAGATTTTGTTGGAAAAAATGTTATTATTACACTTGTTATGTAGGCCTAATGTAGTGGCAGACAAACTTGCATGTACAAACTCGTGAGATTCTTGGATTATTTTTTAAGTAGGCCTATGTGGATGTAGGCCCTAGATATTTTTTTTAATGTATGTGTTTTTTTGTTTTGTTTTGTTTTGATTGAATGAATTCGTTTCAATAGTTTACAAACAGGATGGTTGAAATTGTACGCTGCTAATAGTGCTATGTAGGCCTAATGATTGTCTTGTGTTGACCACCCCATACCCGATTTGGTTTACATCAGTTTTGAACAAAATACAACAGTAATGTCCAGTTTACTTGCACAGACCTGCTAAGTCAAGTTTGGGGCAGAAGACGTTCCGTCGGGAGGGGTTTAAGCCAGTTTTAAATGTCGGTCAGTTCTGGTTGGCAAGTTCAGTTTGCTTTAATTCTGGACACTGCTGTAGTGATTAACCTTGAATCTCGTTTAGGCCTACATTTCCTGAAACCAAAGGAAAAAGTGTAATAGAATTTGCTCTGAGCACAGAATAATGAACATGTATTGTTCAATCCAGTGTTGGTAGACATGTTCAGGATGCCTGCAGGACTTAAAATTTTCACTTGCAGGCTGGATGACCAGCATTACAAAAACTAGACTTTCGGTCTTCCTTGGGATAGGAACCACAAAGGCAGGGATAGTCCAGAAGTGTGAAGAGGGCCAAGCTTCAAAAAGTAAAATGAGTGAGTTTATGGCAGGGGAAAAAGCCACTTCAGCAGCTCTGGATGTGATTATACTGATCAGAGGGCCCAGGCTGCAATAGTCGTGTAGAGACTGGCGCAGAAATTGGGGAAGTGGGTCAGAGAGAATAGACATAAAAAAATTTAAGATTGTTTAGAATTGTAGATTTGTGTGTGGTCTTTTTTTTTTATCACTTGAGGTATGATGTTCTTAAAAACATGTCTGATTTTGACATAATCCTTTCTGCTGTTGACAAATGTCTCGAGTCAGATCAAAGGTTGGCTGATTTGCATTAATGAAAATGGGAGAGAGAACCTTTTTTCCCACTTTCCTGAATCAGATTTAATGTAGGTAAGCAAAACCTGTTGCCCTTCTACCTTGGGTATTGTCACACTTTTGAAGGTCATGTCCCACTTACTCTTTTGGACACTAACTTCCAGCTAAAATTACTCTTGAAAAGCCATTTCTCTCTTGTCTTGCTGAACTTTTTAGAATGCAGTTGGTGCAATTGGAGCAACCACAGCATTTGTGTGTGCTTTCTATGGCATCCGTGGCCAGGCATGTTGACTATCTTCAGCTGAATTTAGCTGTTGGAAATCTTGACAACACTACCCTTGCTCCCAGATTTTTTTCCCCCCATTTGATTAGTATGAATAAAATGCGGACGAAAATTTGTCAAATATTTGTAGAAATGGGGAAATTATGTTGCGATGTGGAACGTTAGATTTTGGTTTAGAGCTCTGACTTCCGGTTATTGCCGCCTCCTCCTTCCCCCCCTTCATGTTTCAGCTCGTTATATTTCCATAGTGTTTCTGAGGAAATGAACAAGTTTTTATTTGCATAAACAGACAGTGCAGCAGTTACTGCCAACAAAATGGTGTGAGAAGAATTTGATTTGATTAATGGCACTCTTTACTTTTTTGACCAACTTTCATTTACTGCCAGTGAAATGCCCATATGAATAGAAATTTATGCGAGGAAATGAAATTTTTAACTACGCATCTTAAAGTATAGTTTTGTTTGTTACAGAACCTTCAACCATGTTTTCGCCACCTCGGCAACTCAACTGACTGCAAAAGTCGCAGAGGAAGAAAGAAAAGGCATCTTGAGTTCAGACCAATCTACTGTTGCATTCTCAATTCGAGGGGTTTGACTGGGACAGCACTAGACATGGACGTTTTTCTTCAGCTGGAGGACGACTGGGCCCTGGACCAGCCGTTCGCTTACGGCCGACTCGATGACATCGACGTCGGTGAGGCCCAGTGTGGCCTTCCAGGGATCAGCACCAAGTCAGAAACTCTGGCTGACACACCGATGGAGGGACTGCTAGATCTGTCCAGTAGTCCCACTGATGGTCAGTACTAAGCAATGAAGTATTTGTACAGTGCATGCTCAGCGTCAGGGCACACATTTTAGTTTTAATAACATGATCACTCTAATCACAGAGCTGAAATTTCATGTTTGCACATTGCGCCCAAAAGTCACACTGAGCAAATTCAGTGTTATGATGCTAGTTTTCTGGGTAGCAGCCTCGATCTTCGAGTAGTAGATTTCATATATTCCTCCAATTACTTGTGAAACGGCAAGCGCACGCTTGAATGCACACACACACACACACACACCTGGTGACATTGGGGGAGGGAGAAATGGGCACACTTTATACACAGAAGCGGACTACGAATGTGAAGTCTTACTTGAACACTGCACATGCAAGCAAGTCTTCAATTTTTTTTGTTTTTGTTTTTTTGTGTGTGGTGGTTGTGTTGCACAGTCTTGTGTCAAATTTAAGTTGGAATATTAATGTGGTTGTACAGAGTTGGAATACAGCTCTTAAAAAGCTTGACTTTTAAAAAAAATTGAAATAAATCATGATTTGTTGTTAATAAACTATGCAGGGATGTTTTCATTTTCAACTTTTTTGACATGTTCTTTGTAAAAAGGATAGAGCAACACCTGAAGCAGTTGCTAGCAGTAGTAGTAGTAGAACAAATGGGAGTAGAAGAATGAAATGGAAGGTCATAACCAGTATTGGTGCCTTGGAGATTGATTCTGGAGTGAGACAATGTCAGGGTTCGCGCTAGGATTTTTGAAAACCGGTACCGTGAGTTGCCATTTCAGAGATATCTTGACCAACCCCCAAACATCGGTCCCTGAAAATCAAAACCGGTACGCACTGTGACAGAACGAAACTATTTGGGGGGGGGGGGGGGGGGGGGGGGGGGATTGTTTGGCAACAAAACTAAATCTAAATTGAACAAAAGACCTATATGAGCACTAAGCGTAGGAACAAGAAAGAAGAATAGCATGAATTTACGTCACACGAATGACGGTCCTGCAGAACAACAAACTGACAGTGACACAGGCGCTAGAAAAAAAACATACACACAAAGTAAATAAATTCCTATTTCCTGCGTGGCTTCATGCCCAAGAAGCGAGTGGCAGCAGCACGGCAGTCAAAGTCTCTGAGAGATTTGCCATGGATGTTGAGTCTCATCAGTCTTGTTACTCGTTCCTCATTCAGTCGGCTCCTGCCCTCTGTCTTGACCATGTTCTGTACACTGAATCCTCTCTCAGCTGTCACACTGGACACAGGCACAGCTAGCGCAATTTTTGCCAACATGGCAAAGTCTGGATACTGTATAGCCAGGTTTCGGATGGCGATTCTACAGGACATGGAGAAGCTATCATCACCACCGTAACCACCAAGGGCCCGCTTGAATTGGCTGAATCCAGTCTGTGCGCGGGGGCCATTGATAACAGCAGCAAAGTGGCGAGTCAGCACCCTCATATCATCAGCTGCATAAATATCCAGTGGGCCGGGGTTGGGAGTGGAGGGAGGGTAGCGCTGACCAGGAGACTAGGCCCCGATTAGTCATTGTGAAATGAAGCCACTGTAGTGCTGAGAAGAGCGCAACGCTCTATTCTTTGACAGTAAAGCTTGCTGTTCTGCACGCTAAAGGGGTTGGCGCCAAAGAGGTGTCGGGCGATTGCAAGAGTTCGTCGGAAGGGGTGGGTGCGTGGGTACAGGCGCATGACTTTTAGTGCCTTTACGAAATTGTCACGTCAGACTTCTTTTTTTTTTCAGACGGAAATCTAATCGGTCACTGGCAAACAGAATCGGTCCGTGGTACCGGCAGCTTCGAAAATTTTCGGTATTTCCTGTTTACAACCGGTAAAATACCGGCAATTACCGGTTATCGCGAACCCTGAATGTTGGCTTTAGATCTATATTTTCTTGAACGTAATGAAATCCAGCTTTTTTTCTTCTGGCAGTGTAAAGTAATTATGTATATATTGCCATGGAATGTAATGGGTTTGAGTACTGCCTCCATCAATTCAACTGAAAATTTTATTTCCCGTTTTGTTTGCATGAGCCTGATTGGGAGAGGTGTTTCTGAATGTTTTCAGGTTCATTTGGGGCAGACTGGATGGAACAGGCAGATTTTATATTCCCTGATGCCTCCCTTCTCAGCTTGACCTTGAGCCTGGACGAGGACTTTGATTTCAAGCCCTCCAGTACCACCATCACCACCGATGGCCCTAGCCCTGGTGTAGAGAGCAAGGAAGGGTTAGAGAGCCTGGACCATGTGTTGGCCAACGAGTTTCTGCACAGCTTGCACAAAGCATCTCTGAAACTGGACACTCCACCATCTTTCTCCTTAACCCCACAGGTACAGGCGATTCCCGAGATAGTCCTTGATGCAGACACAGATCACTCTGGTCTGCAAGTACTTAACAGTGGGAACATAGAGCTCATACAGCCCCTCTGAAACAGGTGACTCCCGAGATAGTTCTTGATGCAGACACAGACCACTCTACTCTTGATGCAGACACAGACCACTCTACTCTGCAAGTTCTTGCCAGGGGGAACATAGAGTTCATACAGTCCCCACTTCCCCAGATGATGTGGAAAATGTCCTGTCATCGGCTTTGTCTGCAGCTTCTAGCCCTGCCCCCACTCCTTCACCTGCACCATCTTCTCCAGCTACAGTGGATGCTTCCATTCTGTATTCTGAGGGTGGCTCCTGGTCCGTGAGCTCATCTGACTTGTACAAAGTAGTGGAAAACACAGACAAATCACGATCTACACCCTACAGCAGACCCCCAAAAGCCTCTAAAAGCAACAGCAAGTCTAAAGGTCGCAAACTAACGGCTAGCATTAGCCCTAGTCCCACTGAACTAGAGCTGGAACATGATGAGCAAGAAAGACAGAAAGAAGTTGCAAAACAAGAATGCTGCCATTCGCTATCGCATGAAGAAAAAGCAAGAGTCGGATGTGAAAAGGAGCGAGGTGGACGAACTGGAGGCCATCAATGCTAGCTTGCATGAAAAATGTGATGAGCTGCAGCGTGAGGTGAAGTGCTTGAAAGACTTGATAAATGAGATACGCAAAGCAAAGGGTCAACCACCACTCTCACTCATGCAGCACTCCCTCATAGGACATAAGAAATAAGTATTTCATCACATGGTAGATCATTAGTTTGTCTTTTCCATCAGTGTTATAAAAGGGTCGTGAGAAATTACATACATTAGTATTTCATCACTCTCAGTTGAAATGAATCGTTTACATTTTCTAATCTTGAATTGGGATCAGCAGTCATACAATAAAAGTACACTTAGGAAGTTATATTTGGGTCAATTTTTTATAGCTGGAATCGGTGTTGGTACGCTTTTCAAGCGTTTTAAGATTGTCCACTAACTCAGGTAGAATTAATTGAATTGTATATATAATTAGAGGTACATTCTGCGTTTTTGTGTGTGCAGGTTTTTGTTTGGTTTCTTTCTCTGTTCCATCTCTCTCTCTCTCTCTCTCTCTCTCTCTCTCTCCAACTTGATGTACCAAATCAACATTGAATGCATATTTATCGTGAAGATATAAATGATCAAATGTAAAATAAACCCATGACATTTTTCTTGCTTGATTTTTCTTCCTTGATGTGAGTGATGACTGGATTTAACTGGGGAAGAGTTGGTATGGCTACTGAAGTTTTGCTACACTGACTTTTATATAGGATGTAAATCTAATTGAAATCGAGATCAGAAAGCTCTTTAAGTATTCAAGAGAATGATGCTGAGAATTGGGGGAAAGAATGAGCGAGTCTACACTTTTGACGTTGAAATCGCAAGAGTCCCTGGTTGAAATACGATGGTTCAGATTCTTTCAAAGTCATTTCCCCACCTCCTCGCATGATATGTATGCATTGCTGTATTTCAACACAACGCACTCTAATCACTTCTCTCCTAATCTGAAATCCATCTGCAAATTTCATGGATTTGTTTTTTAATCATTTGTTACCCCACCCCTTGATAATGCAGTCACTTATGGATTTGTGACAGTTCTGGAGTGACAATATAATCACTGAAGTATGCATCACTTGCTTCTTTGTAGGGCCATCTATTGGATGCAAACGTAGGTATGGACAACGGATATTGTCTGCTGCAGGCAGATATAGGGACACTTCTCCACAGCTTTTGAAACTTGATAAGTTTCAAACCTGTAAACTCTAGGCATTGAAACGGAAATTTTTTTTTAAATAACAAGCTTCCATTGGAATATCACAAATCCGATGGACACTTGAAACTTTAGTAAAAGATTGGGGGGGGGGGGGGGGGGATCTAAAATATGCTAACCGAAATCTTGCTTGGTGTGAGCAGGGCTTGACATGGAATTTTTACTTGTTTTCATGTTAAATTTGAAGCCATCCTGTGTTAATGTACAACAATGAAACTTTTCAAACATAGTCTGGTTGGTATTTGCATTCATTTCAGAGATGTGGCTTCTTCCTCCATGGAAAATGAGACTTTTTAAATTTTCTTTCTCATGAAACTTTCTACAGACTGGACTGAATGCACAAAATTTCAGTTAAAGTAATGCAAAGTTATTGTCAAACTTCGTTCTTTTTTCTTCTTAAGCTTCATGGCTGATGAACAAACAAGGCTACCATAGGGCTGCCAACAGTGAACCCTTTTGTATTCTGTTCTGTTCTCGGTCTGTGACATTCTGTTGATTATGTAGAAAAAGATAGCTGCTTCACAAATGCACACACCCTGAAAGAAACCCATCCCCGCCCTTTCATGCTTTTCCCTTTTTCCTGGTTCCACCCATGAATAGAAAGTGAACTACTAATCATGGCATTTTTATAATAAACATTTATGGTGCTTAATCTTACGTCATAAGCCCTAAGTGCTTGCAAACTCTTAAATCATAAATGAAACCAATAAGATGAATATTGCATAAATTTGCAACAAGTACCGTGCATTTACAGATGAGGGTGCATATTGACACATACCCACGCGCCGCGCGCACACACACGTGCACAACGCATGATCCCACACGCACTGTCTCGCCGGCATGTGCATACGCACACACACAGTCGCTCGCTCGCACACACACGTCACTGAATCAATTTGATGGCTCGAAATTGAGGGATTTTGAGCAAACCTATAGTGAGTTGAAAATCTTCGCAGCAGAATTTTTTTTTTCCTTGCTTCCACAAGAACCACTATTTCATACACACGCACACTATCCTGCATTCTCTTCTTGTCCATGCTTTTAGGCATTTTGACCGGATTGATGATGCTATCACAGCATAGCTTCTTGCACACAAAGTAGATTCTTTATCTGCCAGTACTAATGTTACATGTCTTGTGGAACTTTACAATTTTGATAATTGTAGATGCCCCAAATATACATTGAAGCTGCCCCTACAAAATCAGTGTGTGGGAACAGTATGTGGTCAGCATTAAGCATGCGATTGGGACAAGCTGACATTTACTGGGTAAGCAAAACGTGCAGATTGTAAATGTATATTGTCTCTTAATTTGTTGACGTGCGTGATACCACCAGAAAGTTTATCAAAGGTGCATGAAATGCTCAAATTCAAGAATTTTCCTTTACATTCTCTAAACTTGGGAACAATGGACCTATGTTTTTAAATTTAAAGGGAAAGTTTAATTTATATCGCAGTGACCCAGAATTTGTCATATACATACTTGTATAATTATACATTGGTTTGTTTTTTTTCTTTTAAATCGGTAATGAAGTACCTGTCCCACTTCGTCGTATGGATATGTTTAGGGACAAAACTTTTTTTTCACAAGATAGAAAATGTTGAACGGGACAAGAACAACTTCAAGGTGCCAGGAAAATCATCAAATTGGGCTGACACCCCATCCATATATTATAATCCCTGTTGTGAGAGGAACAACGGTAGAGTTGTGGTAGTGTGCACTCTGGTTTGAATCTTGGTTCAAAGACCTGTTATGAGAATGGGGAAAATTACACACACACGCGTATCTCTTAAAGGTTTTGTGGTGCGTTCCATGTGAAAACCCACTCTGAAACATGTTCCGACAATGTTGACACTTGCATGACAAATATACATAATAAAAACATTTCACAGCATACTCTCAAAAAAGTAAAATGAAATGAACACCTGGAAAAAAATTGCAAGGAATTAATTTTGACAAAGTGACATCCTCGAAATGGCCACCATGTGGTATTCTGTGCCATAGATACAAACTTTATTGAAAGAACCTTGAGATTTCAGGAACTGAAAAGCTCTTGCTGAATTTGTTGTGAAAATCTTTGTTGTGTCTGTGCAATTTTCATGGAAAGCTTGTAACTGTCGGTGAAGAAATTTGTTAAAGTAAAAGGGAAAAAAATTATAAACACTTCCTGAGTGTTACTTTCCACCTTCCAATTCTGACCGTATTTTGCAGTGTGGTCAACAAGATGGACCAAAAGGTGCGTTTGAATTCAGATCGGACCAAGCCTAAATTATTTGGAATATTTTTGGGTTGAGACCAATTGGCTGATAGAGGATAATGAAATAGTTGAGAGGAAAAAAACGAAACATCCTGCAGAGACTGGACAAGGAATTCAACATTGCACGCACACACACACATACACCTGGCTGCTGCTAGCACCACACCACAATGTCGGTGCTAACACAAAACGCGGTCTGTGATCAAGACGTACAATGTAATTTGAACTCGGTAATGTCTTCTATCCAGTGGGTTCTTGGCCTTCGCTGTATGTAGCACATAATTGAGCGCGCCATACATCATGGGTCACTTGGAACCATGCTAGTTGCGAAGGATTAAAAACTTGTGGGTCTCCTAGGACCTATGCATTTCCTGAAGGACAAAAGCCTTGCCTTACGTCGTGGGTCTCCAGGGACCCATACTTTTTCTACCCTTGCCGTGGTTTTTTTTTTTTTTTTTATTATTCTTGTGATTTGTCGACAAGAACGATCATAGGTACAGATGCAAGCCATACTTCACAAAATCATAAGATTTTGTGGAGATAATGAACAGCAAAACAAAACCACCAAACATAGCAAACAAAACCTTACTCACTTATAAAGTGAAAATCAGGAATGGGTCATTCAATACCATCGACTAACGGCGAAGGTTCATTAACTTAACTGGATATATCAAATTTGATAACTCCTTACCGAAAAGTAGGCTACAGTATTTTTCAGTTGTTGCACCAGAACCACTTAATATCGAATGCCTTAGGATATCCGATTGACTTGATATTTACAAATATTCCAGAGTGTGGGAGTGAAAACAGGGAAGAAAGAATGAAAATGGAGAGGGAGAGTATACAAAAGATGGTGGGAAAGATTTGTCCTCAATTGAAAGACGAGACTGTCCAGAATCCAGTGAGACTGGGCAAATACAATATCGGAACAAAACCGAGACTGCTTAGAGTAAGTGTACAAAACAAGGAGGTAAAAAAAGAAATATTGAGAAATGCCCACAAAATAAATGCAGGGGTGACAGAGCAAAAAAAGAGGATATATATAAACCCAGACTACACACCAATTGAAAGACAAAAGAACTAAGAGAAGAGCTTCGAAAAAAGGATTGAGAAAGGAGAGAAAGACATTGGAATCAGAGGTAAGATAAGATAAGATAATGTTGCTTATAGCCCAGCCGACCGCAGAGGGCCACATCAGGGCCGTCACCACGTTAAAATCAACTCACCAGTCAGGAATCAGAGGTGGGAAAATAGTGAAAGTACAGTGGAAACCTAGGCCTGGCCAAGATGATGATGAAGAAAACTGACAATCAAAATACAATAACAAAGAACATGTGAATAGTTTTAAAAGGTATGTAGATAAAAAATCTGTGCAGGAACTGTCATACACGTTCTTGTACACAAATGCAGATGGACTGTTGAACAAAAAAGATGAGATTATTTATTAGCTGAAGAAAATAAACCTCACATTATAGTAATAACAGAATCTATAGCGAAAAACCAAAAAGGGGTAAATTCTGTCGAATATTCAATGCCAGGTTATGAACTATTTTTCAATGAAAATCCCAAAAGAGTTATAACTGTATATGTGAAGGACTCTATAAATGCAAAAGTATACAAGTTTACAAAAGGAAATGACTTTGATAAAAACTTGTGGATTACCTTTTTAAATAAGGATAGACAGAAAATACTGATTGGAACTATTTACAAAGTCCAAACTCAACAACTGAAAATGAAGAAAAAATGTTTGAGTTGCTGAAACAAATTAGATTAGAAAGATTCAAATATGTTTGTATAACTGGAGATTTTAATTTCCCAGATATTGACTGGCATGGTATGGCTCTGGAGAAAGAGGTCAAAAGTTCATAAACTACCTACAGGATGCATTTCTGAACCAAATGGTGAAACGACCAACAAGACACAGGGAGGGACAAAAATCAAATATACTAGATTTAGTACTTGTTAATGATGAAAATATGATATCAGACATTAAGCACTTAGCTCCTATAGGCAAAAGTGATCATGAGGTTTTAATGTTCTCTTTGTACCTAGGAGAGGAGCAAGGGAAAGAAGAATCAAAGCAGTCATATAATTTTAAGAGAGGAAATTTTATACAAATGAAAGAAGAATTGAAGAAGATCGACTGGAATAAACTCAATGATCTTTAGTGTAGAACAATGTTGGGTGGAAATTAAAAGTATTTTAAATTCTTTAATAGAAAACAACGTTCCAAAACAAATTATTAAGAAAAAATAAAAAACAGAAACCAAAGTGGATGAATGTAAAGACAATGAAATTTGTAAAAAAGAAATATAATATGTATCAGAGATTCTTAGTCACAAAGCAGGGGAAAGATTATCAAAATTATATTAAAGCATGAAATACTTGTAAAAAAAAATAAGAAAAGCAAAAAAGGAATTTGAAAAGAAGTTATCAAAGGAATGTAAACAAAATCCAAAAGCCTTTTGGAGATATGTACAATCGAAAACAAAGATGAATACTGGAGTGAGCCCTTTAGAGACTAAGGATGGTGACACAGTGGAGACAGATAGCTAGGTAAGGCAGATATTTTGAATACATTTTTTTCTAGTGTATTCACAAGGGAAGATACTAATAATATGCCTGTTCTAGGTCCAGCCTCAAGGTTAAAAGGCATAATGTTGGAAAATGTAGATATTTCAGTGGATGCAATAAAAAAGAAACTTCAATCTTTAAACCCTAATAAGGCATGTGGTCGGATGCCATCCCATCGAGAATACTAAAAGAGCTAAACGAGGAAATGGCCTTCCCACTTTACATACTCTTTTCTAAATCTGTTAAAGAAATGATAGTACCTTCAGATTGGAAAACAGCTACAGTCATTCCAGTATTCAAAAAGGTACAAGAACAGATCCAGGAAGTATCTAAATGTGAAGAAGAGAAAGACCTAGGTGTGACTTTTGACAAAAACTTATTATTTGACAATCATATTGTAAATAGTATTAATAAAGCTAACAGAATGATTGGAATAATAAAAAGAACCTTTACATTTATGGAAAAGGACACTTTTTTGCAATTATATAAGACACTAGTTAGACCTGTTCTTGAATATGGCAACACTGTATGGTATCCAATGCTAAAGAGACAATCAGAAGCTCTAGAACAGGTACAAAGAAGAGCAACCAAAATGATTCATAATATAAAAGATTACTCATATCAGGAAAGATTAAAATATTTGCAACTTCCAACACTTAAGGCAAGAAGAATAAGAGGTGACTTGATTCAGGCATACAAGATATTTAATGAAATTGATGATGTTGATAAAGCACGCTTTTTTTTGTACTCCGCAGAAGAATGTTACAAGGAACAGTGAAGATAAGATTTTAAACAATATTCTAGAACGAATTTAAGAAATTTACTTTTACTAATAGAGTAACCAACTTTTGGAATAAACTAACACTTAACATCAAAGTGCACCCAGTATTAATGTGTTCAAGAACCTCATAGATAAACATGAATTATTAACAAAAATTAGATATGAATTTGATGGATAATAAGTCTGAGCTAACCTATGACTGGACCAACGGTTATGAAAAAAAAAAGGATATATACATACAGAAGGGGCGTAAAAAGCCTAAATAGGCTAAGTTGTATTGATACAACGCCCCTGATCTGATCCTGATCCTGATTAAATTATAGCCTATGATATCAAATGCCTTAGGACATCCGACTGACTTGAAATTAATTGAATTACTGCCTATCTGCTACCACTCAGCATACAACTCCGTGTGCTTTAAAAAAAGGACCATTGCTTTAAATGTATACTTCGTGGAACATGTACCAGTTATCACGTGTGTGCAGGAGGTGGTAGTGTTCTTCCTTGAGCTGTGATGGAGCAGTTTTGTTGCTGTGCATTATAAAGATGTTTAAGAGTTAATTTATCTATTTACCACACACGCCATGGAAACTGGGTTCGTCGCCTTTTCTTTTTTTTTTCTTTTTTATAAGCGACAGAGAAAGAGACTTGATCATAAAACAGCCTATTCGCTTTCTAACAACAAGCTTCACTGGACCAGGGAGTAATACCTGATGAGTGGCGAGATGCGAGCATTGTTCCCTTATTTAAAAGGGTGACAAAACAAAAGCAGAGAACTATAGACCTGTATCTCTTACATCCATATCAGCTAAATTACTTGAACACATAATATATAGTAGCATAATGGACCATCTTGACAAATATGATTTCTTAAATAACGCCCAGCATGGTTTTAGACAGTGAAGGAGTTGTGAGACTCAACTTATAACAACTCTCAATGATTTTAGTAACTGTCTTAACAACAGACAGCAAATGGATGCAATTTTATTAGATTTTTCTAAAGCCTTTGATAAGGTTGACCATGTGGGCCTGCTGCTTAAATTAGAACACATTGGCATTGGCGGTTCTTTGCTAAAATGGGCTAGATCATTCCTCGTTGGGAGAACGCAGAAAGTTGTTGTGGAAGGGTCGTCATCCCATTGTAAACCAGTCTTGTCGGGCGTACCACAGGGAACTGTTCTGGGGCCCTTGTTTTTCTTAATTTATATAAATGACATAAGTAGAAATCTCTCTCCTGGAACAACTATAAGGCTTTTTGCAGATGACAGTTTAGTATATAGAACAATCAGATGCAAGAATGATACACGCATTCTACAAGAAGATCTAAACGCTTTACAAGAGTGGGAAAGAACTTGGAAAATGGAATTTCATCCTCAAAAGTGCCAAGTGTTGCGTATATGTAACAAACGCTCACTAATTAGATCAGATTATTCTATCCATAATACTATTCTTAAAGAAACTAATGCTGCAAAATATTTAGGCGTGATTATAGATAGTCGTCTCAAATGGAAAGAACATTACAATTTAGTATGTAAGAAAGCAAATAACATCTTAGCTTTCTTACACAGGAATATCAATGACTGCCCCCAAAAGGTTAAAGACGACTGCTACAAAACACTGGTTAGACCAGTACTGGAATATGGTTGCTCAGTTTGGGATCCTTACCATCTAAAGGACATTGATAACCTTGAAAAGATTCAGAAGAGAGCAGCACGGTTCGTAACAGGGAACCACATCAGATAAAAGGGGAATACTAGGAAGAACATGAGGAAATTAGAATGGAAACCCTTAGAAGAGAGAAGAGCTTTTATTAAACTTAACACCTTTTTCAAAGGCAGAGCTAAAGTAATTGATATTCCAATGGAACAATTAGTATTGAATAAAAGTAGCACCAGGAGTGGCGGTCAATGTTATACCATACCTGCATCAAATATTGACAGCCACTTACATTCTTTTTATCCCAGTTCTGTACGGCTGTGGAACTCACTGCCGGGTGCCATCAAGATTGCCACGGGTGCGGTCTCATTCAAGAGACAAATTGATTCGACAGTTTTGAGATCTGCATATTGACGATTTTCTATTTTTACTTCCCCTGATATTTTACTAGGCCCTATTACCTGGGCCTGAATTTGGCCATTGCTTTTATCTTCTTGAATATTGAGTGCGACCCCTTGTTGCTAATTTGCTCCAGGGGCCAACAGTCTGAGTCGCACTGTTTTATGTTATTTTATTTTACTTTTTAACATGCGCGCTGGTGACCTACTCGTTTTTGAGTGAACCAGTATTTTAGGAAGAAGAAGAAGAAGAAGAGATGAGTGTGTGTTCTGTGTCTGCGCGGGATGCGTATGAAGTACATTCAGCTCTCTCTCTTCTCTCTCTCTCTCTCTCTCTCTCGCTCTCTCTCTCTGTCTCACACACACACACACACCACACACACACACACACACACACACACACGCAAGAGAACTACTACCGTGCTCTGTGACCACCGCCACCAGACATGTGCAGAGACTGAGCACAAACAGCTGTTCAAAAGTGAGCCCGTAGACAAGGCGCAGAAACTGAGTTATCTGAGGGGAAAGAAGATATTAATTAATAAGACCAAGATAGGTAAATAGAAAGATACATAGCCCCTGTCTGTGTGTGCGTGTCACGCGCGTTACATAATGTGCGAGTCCTAAACGCGTACTCGTGCGTGCGTGTGTGTGAGTCAAGAGTAACTGAACACGCATACACACGCACTCCGTGTTTACATACATAGAGACAGACATAGATACACATGCTCTCATGTCCTCTCTGCAAAACGATAAAACACTTCTTGTTCTGGTGATCAGTGTCGTTAATTGCCTCCTGCCAGGAAAGCTGGCATTGCCACGCATCACCACTCGCCAGCAATCTGCATGGGTCAAAATGTCCCCAATGTGTACACTGTGCAAGGCTCCTCTTTAAAAGCACTGATGGTATAGTTTTGTCCCAGTACATACGCCACAGGCCTAAGTTTTTTGGTTTTTTTTTCTGATTACAACATGGAAAAAAGTATTGAACGAACTAGTTTGGGGGGAGGGGGGGGGGTGGACAAGTGCAGCGTAACACTTCCCCTGCCATCAATGACTTGGCAAAAATAAAACAAGAGGGGGGAGGGGGTGGGGGGGGAGGGTTGTGAGAGAAAGAAAACGGGAATGAAAACTGAAGGCAGTCGATTAAAAACATAAAATCCTTTACTAGTAGCCCATGGTGACCATCGCAGTCCATCTTGAAAACGGATCCATTCATATTGCCTGATCCAGAGGCTTTCGTCCGCTGATTCAGACTCTTAAATCATACACTTCATAATTCTGTGGTATTCTCACCACCAGCGACCACAAACAGAATCCTATAGATATAAGGACCCATAGCAACCAGCGAAGAGCAGAAAAGTAAAACGAGAAGAAAACGCTGTAAGAAAGTCGCTGAAAAAAAAAATAAAAATAAAAAATTCTGTCAAGAGTAATGAATGGGCTATAATGGGACATCTTTATTAAGCACATGCTTGATGATCCGTTTAAGGATACAATGGAGGTCAGAATGAGTTAGTCATAACCTGAAGTCAGTCACAATCTGTCAGATGCCAACGCTCGTTATTCAACAAAAGATCTGGCCATCCTGACTGTTGATATCTTCTAACCTCAGTCCTTGTATCCTTAAACGGATCCTCATGCATAGGCTCAGAAAAAGAACAGCTGAGAAAAAACAAAAACAAAACAAAAAAAAAAAACAACCAAAAAACCCTAAAATCTTGAAGTCATTCAAATGTGTTTTGAACTATGAAATTTTAAGCGACTATATGAGTTGTTTTGTTTTTTTTAATCCAGCGTGTATGGCCAAAACTAGGTAGTAGGCCTATAGGACGAAAATTAATGGCTTTGTAGACATTTTCCTTCCGATTGAGCCTTAGGTCTTGTTGGCTTCGTTAATGACAAAAATATTTCGTATGGGGCTCACCTTGAATACTGACACAAGGTATTCTCACAGTGCCATCACTTTCCAGCGAATGGTCATGCAATGGGTTAACGTCTAGAACGATCTTTGTTCGCTTGTATGAGGCACTCAGGGTTGAGTATTTCTATGGATAGAATTTCATGGACCACTGCTTTTCCCACGCGGTGTGTGGGGAAGGATCTTGTCGAAGCACACTCTTGATGACATTGTTGCACATTGTGTCATCAGCAGTCAGTTTGATCTTGGACTTGACGGATTTCAGGAAGTCATTTCTGAACATTAAAAGAGGCTTGGCCCCAGGACTGAGCCTTGAGGGACGCGATCTGAGTACACCGCAGTGAAGTCCGGGGCTGCTTTTCTGTATTCCATCCTCGAGAAAATCCCCTACATGAGAACCGAGGCAACCTCTGACGCCAAAGTGGTGCCACTTGTGTATGAGGAGGGTGTGACTGACCATATCCAATGTTTTTAGAGATGCAGAGGACTCAGCCCCACTTCTCCAGCTCTACTGCGGTTTCGTTAACATACATTTGGAGCTGCGATTCACGGGATCGCCAGTTTGCGTCGGAAACCATGTTGCTCTGGGTCGGTCTGTTGTTCTCAGTCGAGGTGACAAGTTGATGTCATGGTGCCCAGTAAAGATATGTTGCAGCAGTTTGCAGGCCACGCAGGTGAGGGTGATGGAGCAGTACTTCGCTGCTTTATAACGGAGTTTACCTCCTTTTTTGTAACGACTGGTGTGATGTAAGCTTGTTTCCACAGTCATGTGGCAAAGTTCCAGTAACACAGGAACGGTGGAAAACCAGAGTTGAGGCAGGTACGCACAACATCCCTAACGACCGTCTTGAGGAGCCGGGGTGTAATGCTATCAGGGCCGCAGTCTTTGTTTAGGCGCAGGCTGAGCATTAGGCTTACATCCTTATACCTTTCTCTGTCAGTGCAGGTGGGTGTGTGGTTTGGCGTGTCACTGGGGTGGTTTTGGACAACATAGGCCCTACACTCTTCAGATGGCTCTTCTGCTGTGAAAAGCTCTCCTTTGAGCTGAAGACAGTTGTTGAGGACCAGTGCTTGTTCTTTTAGGTCAGTGGTCGGTTTTCAGCCACTTTCAGAGGGCCAACTCCAATTCCTTTCAATACCACTGGTTTTGGTGAAACTATAGAATTTCTTTTTTTCTTTTTTCTTTCAGGATTCAGGATATAGGGACATGTGTTAAACACATAGCCTTTCTAGGGTTTTGATTGTCCCATCATTTGATGAAAAATTTTAAAATTTTGCGAAGTTCTTAGCTGGATGTTTGTAACCTGATGAGATCTTTTACATATCTTCAGTAAATACGTCACAGGGTGGTTTTGTTTTGTTTTTAGCTGTCACAAGCCGCCTAAAAAAAAAAAATCTGAAACCGTTTTTATACCTTCTCAAATATTTAATTACCACCAGACTTTCTCCATGTATATAGCTTGTACACTCGGTCTCTCCGGACCTCCGGTTGGTTTCATAATCGAACCATGAGTCGCTGGATTTGACGTTTTTCTGCTTGAGTGGCACATGGTTAGCGACGGCATTTTTCAGAAGCTGACAAAGTTCAGTCCAGATCAGGCGAAGCAAACGACTTCAGTGACATTAACACGTTAGAAGTATTGACGTTGGGAGAGAGAAAGGCTCCTGCATGAACGTTTGTGTGGCGTCTGTGGGAAGGGAGGATGGTAGAGAGTCGGGTACGGGATCAGAGAATGCACAGATCGGCTTTGGAGCCAGAAATGGCTCAAGAAAACGTAACTCTTACAGCAGACTTCAGGAGTCAGTCATGGCAGCCCCCGGCTGGAGAGAGAGACGAGGTGTGTAGCATTCAATGTTAAGCGTTGGTATTGTTTGCTGCATTATAGTATTCAGGCAATATTCAGCCATGGCCTATAGCTTTGGCAGTTTTTTAATTGTATTGTTTGATATTCAAGTGATTCCACTTTGTTTCTAATCTTAGCTGACCGACTGCAAAAGTCGATACATGTTCAATGAAAACACTGAAACAGCGAGCTAACTTGTCAAGTTTGCCATCATTCAGTCGGCGATAGTAGCAGAGGGGTCGACTGCATGGCCGAAAAAGCTGAGCCAGCCGTGGTGTGTGTGTGTGTGCTTTTTTTTAAGCACCCACGATCACAAAGTTGATTTTTCAAGTTGAGAGAGAGAGAGAGAGATTACTCAGCCAGCCAAGGTTTGTTAAGTGGGTCCCAGCTTGATGAGCTGAATTGTGCTACGAAAATCCAAACCCCGATTTAAGTTCCAAGAAAAAAAGTGTGTGCAGATCTTTTTTCACTCTTGACTGGATGTCTTCAAGAATTGCGGCACTATTGTCAGACGGTCTTTTTCATATTTGGATACTGAAGTTTTTACATTACTATATAAGGCATTAGTTAGACCCCACCTGGAGTATGGAAATGTGATATGGAGCCCTTATTTAAAAAGGCAATCAGCAAGTATTGAGAAAGTACAAAAAAGAGCCACCTTGTTAATTAAGGAATTCAAATATGTTAGCTATGCAGATAGATTGCGAAGGTTAAATTTACCATCGTTAAAGTTCCGACGAATAAGGGGAGACTTGATTGAGACTTACAAGCTATTTAAGGGACTTAACAGTGCAAATTTTAACACATTTTTTCAACTAACCACTAATCAAATTACAAGAAATTCTGATAACAAAATCCAAATTAAATATTGTCACACTAATATTAGAAAATTTTCATTTAGTAACAGAGTGGCACCGTATTGGAACAACTACCTGCACACATTAAAAAAGCAAAAGATTTGAATACTTTTAAAAACCTTCTGGATACTAACGCTGAGTTAAATATGTTAAAATTTCAATTTGATTGATAGAATAGATTAAAATATATCCTGAGCATATGCATGCATTAAGCAACCAATGTTTATATTGATGAAATAAGATGATTGGGACACAAAAGCTGTGAGGCTATCAACGTCCCAAGTGAACTGAACTGAACTGAAAAAAAGAGAAGAATTAATTTAACCTATATTAGGGGCACTGCAGGCAACGGTACTGATCTACTCGTTTTTGAGTGAACCAGTATTTTAGGAAGAAGAAGAAGAAGATAGGCATCAGATAAATATTGTATTTGGCTGCTATTTTTGTCAGCAACTATGTCATGGTGAGTGCGACCTCATGAAAGCTTGTCCATCACCTTCAAAAGCAGTATAGGGGCCAGTTCATTGTTCCAGAGTGCTGCACTGTCTACAGCATCAGGAAGTGGAATAGCCTGCAGAAAGATGTCAGCCAGATCCTCAGAAGTCTTATATTCTGTGCATGTGTGGGTTTTCCTGAGTTGTGTATCTACTGCTTCAGCTATCATGATTTGCACCTCACCTGGTAGTTTTCAGATTCACTCTATCTGTCTCTTTCACTCTTTCACTAACACACACACACACACACTCACACTCACACACACACACACACACACACAGATGAGGAGAAGGCAGAGAGTTTTTTTTTTTTTTTTCCAACGAGATGATCAATGTTTAGATGAATTTGATCATGATGTATTGTTAAAACTCATCCTGTGGACATTGTCTTTATTTTCATGATTTATCCTGTATGAACTGTATCCCAGATTTGTGTGCACACTTCTGATTGTCTTTCAGATTCGGCTGAAGGCAGGGTAGCCTTTGAAAAAAGGGAGAAAAGAAGAGCAATTCGTCGACTGCAAGAAGCCATTGATGCCAAGGACGTGGCAGCAGTGAAGGATATACTGCAGAAAGACAAAGAGTTTGATGTGGACTTTCGCTACCGAGGCCAGACTGCTCTACAGCTGTCAGTGCGACTTGGCATCGCTGACATTTGTGGCCTTCTGCTTGACCGTGGGGCTAATGTGGATGAGGCTGATGGGGAATTGAACTCCCTCCTTAATGTTGCCTGCTGGAATGGGTACTGCAATATAGCCAAGCTGCTTATTGATCATGCAGCTGATCTGGAATTTGAAAATGAGGCTGGCTGCACACCTCTCCATGCCTGTGCCAAGAAAGGCCATGTGAAAATTGTTAGGCTCCTCGTGGCTGCAAAGTGTAATGTGAATGCAGTGGACAGGCTGGGGCGCACAGCGACCATGGTGGCTGCCAAGGCGGGACATGGAGAGGTGGTAAGGGAACTGTCCTGCAGTGGTGCTGATGTGAACTGGATTGATCAGCAACACAAATCTCCACTTCTGGTGGCTGCTGAATTGGGGCACCTGGACATTGTGCGCACCTTGATCCATGCAGGTACTGTATGTGTATGCACTATGTGTGCACCTTGATCCACGCAGGTACTGTATGTGTATGCACATGTGTGCACACCTTGATCCACACAGGTACTGTATGTGTATGCATGTGTGCGCACCTTGATCCACGCAGGTACTGTATGTGTATAGTATGCACATGTGCGCATCTTGATCCACGCAGATATTATATGTGTATGCGATGTTTCATTTCATTTTATATGTTTAACTTTTAGTGTAGATCTATACGTATTAGCGTCAGTTTCGTATTTAAATATGCATGTTTGGTTTGTTTATTTCTCAGTCTCTTGTTTCAATCTTTAATATTCAGAAAATAGATGTTTGTATTTTGTGAGGTTTTCATTATTTTAGATTGCTACGCTTCTGTCCACAGTGACTATGGCCTGAGAACAAAGTATTGTATGTTATTGTGTGTCTTTTGGTTGTCATCTTTGTTTTTGTATTCATAGGCTTGAAATTGATGTGATGATTAAAATTCAAGACATTAGAAAAATAAGAAGGAAGGCAGTTTGCTTTACAAAAATAAGAAGGAACCCTCTCTGTCCAACCAGCAGTAAATTCAGGGAAGGTTAAAGGCAGTTGAGGTAGAGTGATGGACATCCCCTTCCATCATGCCATATTTCCACACAGTGATCCCCTAACGCTTCACTGCCCATACGGCTAGTAGGCTATGGGAACGTTAGTAGGCTATGGGAACGTTAATCTTGTTAAACCCCCCCTCCCCCCCCTCTACACACACATACATGTACACACACATAGACACACACACACACACACACACACACACACACCAGAAAATCATTGGACTGTGAAGTGAAGAGGTACGCCTGAGTATAGCTGTCAGTATTTTTGTGCACACATTTAAATTCTGGTTATCAATCTCTGCATTTGATGGGTAATGGAAATAACAACACTTAGAAATTAAGGATAAAATAAAATTGAAAATGAGATAAGATAAGATAATGTTGCTTATAGCCCAGAATTGAAAATGAAATGAGGAAGGGAACAACAGTGAACAATAAACAAGTTTGGTAACTCTTGTTCCCAAAAGAAAGCCTAACACAGAGTAACTTTTATTCAAGACTGGCACAGCCTTTTAAACTTGAATAAAGTCAGACAAATACAAAGACGAACAATTTAATAGTGGGGGAAAAAACAAGCGCAGGCCAACACCCCTCTGTCATCACAGTAACGACTTAGCAAATAATAATTTGGACTTAAGGTGGGGGTGGGGTGGGGGTGGGGGGGGGGGGGGGTGTTGAAGATGAAGAATATGGGAACATGAAATTAAGAAAATATATTATAGATATGAAAACTCTTCACTAGCTGCATGAGGGAACCATCGTAATCCCCCTTGAAGGCAGATCTGTTTGTTTTGCCTGCTCTGAGGCCTTTCGTCCGCTGGATCAGAACTCATGAGGGAGACATGGCTGGTTGTGTCTGTGCTCCTGGCGTCAAATAGAGACACACCACAGTCCATAATATTGTGGTGTTCTCACCACCAAGGGTTCAAAAAAGAATCCAACAGGGTAAAATAGCCTGCTTGATTTAGGAACAGATCTTTTGTGACTTCCAAACATACGCGCATACACACACATGCCACACAACACACACGCACACACACACACACACACACACACACACACACACACACCACACGCACACACACACACACATTCACACACTTAACACACTCACACACACACACTCTCTCCACCCTCTCTCTCTCTCTTTCTCACTCAGTCACTGTCTTTCACTCTCTCATTCTTTTAATAAAGGGACAGGCAACAGTTTATTAGTCAAGGTATGTAGTAAATGAGGATGAAAAAGACATTTCCATGATATCAGCACGGGTTCAGCCTGGTTTGTTTGATTTTCAGACAAGTGATCAGTATTGTTAACATAAATACTTTCCTAAAATGGTATTTCATTGATTGTGATCACTTATTGCACTTGCTGTGTGTGTATGTTGTCCATTTCACGACATGTCACAGCAGCTGGTTTTAGATTATTTTTGTGTGCATTTCACAATAATTAGGAACTGTGCACTGGTGTGTCTAGGTGCCAATGTGGACATGCAAGATCGGGGTGGTCACACAGCTCTGATGATGGCTTGCATCAACAATCATATGGATGTGGTGCAGCTCCTCTTGGAGAATCGTGCCAACCCCAACCTGTATACTACCAAGGGAACCACTCCTTTGTTAGGTGTGTGTTGACCATCTTTACCGAACCAAATAATGAAAAAAGAAAAAAGAATAATTGACTTTAGATAATTTGAGTTTGCTAGTAGTATTTAAGAAGTGATAAAATCATTTAATTTAACGCAATCATCTTGGTTCTGTCTGTACTTGACTCTTAAATCTCTTTTGTCATTTTTTTTTAAATTATGGGAAAATTGTATTCCCAGGTAAAATTTTTGTGGCATTTGCATTTGATTCAAGTAGTCAACTAGAGGATGAATTATCTAGGATGCCATGTAGGACCAATGTCACCATTGATGTTTGAGAGATGGAGGAGGAACTATCTAAAAAAAGAAAGAAAAGAATGCTCTGTAGGAGTGATGATGCTTAGAGATGGTGGATAAACTGTCTAAGTTGCCCTGTAGAAAATGTGCTCAAAAGCACGTTAATTGGGGGTGAAATCAATCATATGATATCTGGACTGAGTATCATAGAAAGAATGAAGATCTGTTCCCCTTGAAAGCTGGGGAAGATTTTTAGGACAGACATCAGAAGTCTCTCAGATCTCTGTGATGCAGGAAGGTGTTTCTGTTTGTCATTAACTTGATTAAGGAAAGAGACTTAAGAAGCCCAGGGATACTATTTTTGTTAACTTGGTGGACAGATTGTTGCAGTATTTATGACTGTTCGACTTCAGTGTCATTGATCAATCATGTTTAATGTATGAGCTTGTGTACATGTGCCTGTATATATATGTGAATGTATATGTGTGCACATGCATGCATGAATTTGTATGATGCCTGCAGAAGCTGTAAGTCACCAGTATATGGAGACTGCCCGGCTGTTACTGGCTACTGGCTGTGATGTCAATCAGGCTGACCGTCTTCATCAAGCTCCGCTGCATGAAGCCATCAGACAAGGTTAAACGCTTTCCGCTTCGTATAGTTCATATTGTGTCTTTACTTATGTGGACTGCATTTAAAGATTATGTGTACTCTATGTAAGAATATATATGACGGGCTGGTGCATTGGTTAGAGCACTTGCTTTTGAAAACTATGTTTAACTCTTTAACTACCGAGTGTTTGTTTTTTCACACAACGCTTCTGCAAATACAGCATTACTCTTTTAGAGTGCTGACTGAACTTGAAATGAACTTTAAAAAGTTGGTTACTTTTGGGGGATGTAAATCAGATGGAAAAAAAAGTCCCTAAGCACACTAACTTTTGTACAAAACAAGAATATATAACCATGGATACGATGATGTGTTGTCTGTTACAGAAGGTCAGTAAAAAAAAAAAAAAAAAGAATTGTTTACTTTTCCCCCTTCGTGTATGTCTTAAAAGTTTCGCTATAATAACCTTCCTGTGTAGAGGGATTTTGAGATTGTCCCCTTGTTCCGAAATTTTACAATGTTTACCCTTTTCAGCTATTTCATTGGTCAATGTTTTGGGTCAACAGGGTTGTACATCCTTAGCAGTATCTATAGGACAAATGTCCTGGACCACCCTGAAGTAATAGGACATTTGTCCTCTTCATAACAAAATCAATCGGACATTTTGAACGCAAGCCAGATTGAATGTATATTAAGTTTTATGCACACAAAAATTTAATGGTATTACAAAAGCTGACTATATTCCTAGAGTGGGAAGCCATGTTTGGTAAACATACTATTACTAGTCCACACACACACACAGTCACACACACAGAGGCAGTGTCTTTCCTAAATCACCAGAGCTTCAGATTGTTTTCAGACATCATGGGCCCAATGACCCATGGCCATGCAAAATGATGGGTCAATTTTGAAAAGATGGGTCATTGACAATCAAAGGTATGTTCACCTAGTCCTTGAACAGGTACCGCCTGCGTTTTTCCGCCCACACCTGCACTGCACTCATAAAGGGCATGTCCTGGAAGCTAGGTCCATCAATGCACACCCTCATCAGCTGGTCACAATGTGTGTTTGTGAGGCACTTTTGATTGGAAATAGCGAGCAGTAGGAGCCAGTTGTGTATCTTTCTTTGTGGAGCAACGCAAGGGGGCCCCACTTTCTTCAGCATCTGTGATCATCCGGCCATTACTAGAACTGTCAACAAAATCTGGGGCTGAAGATGGGCCAGCTGTTGGTTCAGGATCTTGTTGACATGCTGCAGGCGTTTGAGGACTTGGAGTGGTGCAGTGATCTGGGCCTGAACATTGACGAGCTGTTGGTTCTTGTGCACCATCTTTAATAACACCCTATCACAGTCAGTGTCAGTCTGATATATATGTGTGTGTGTGTGTGTGTGTGTGTGTGTGTGTGTGTGTGTGTGTGTGTGTGTGTGAGAGAGAGAGTGTGTGTGTGTGTGTGTGTCTGTGTGTGTGTGTACTGTCCAACACCCCCCTCCCTCTTTTTTCTTCTTCTCCGCTCGGTCTCTCTCTCTCTTCCCTTTTCCCACCCCATCTTCCTCGCGATGTGTTCATGGCACTTAGCTATTTTTAGCGGTGGCAGTTTGCTGGATGACTGACCACTAAACGCTGGAGGAGGGGGGGTGGGGTGGGGCGAGGGGAGGGAGGGGGATACACATGCCGCCTTGCTGAGATAAGATACAAGGGAAAGGAGAGAAAGACAATGGAGTGGGGGAGGGAGGAGTGGAAAGCCGAAAGGGGAGTGGGGGAAATACACGTGCCGGCTGGCTGAGAGAGACTAAAAGGGAGAGAAAAACAATGATGGCTTCAATTTTCAGCTAAGAGATAAAAACTAAACACATACCACTCGTTTTATCCTTTGAAAACATTGCTGACAAAGTTAGCTGCCGCTGGTTTTCACTTTGTTTGAGCTTTTTCTTCGGTGGCATCTTGTCTTTAGCAGCACGATGACTCGATTCCACACATGTTGAAAAGTCAGACGATTTCTGGACCCAGACGATTTCGCCTTTGCAAGGTAAAACTGATAGATGTTGTGATGGTTGTGTCTTGCAAGAAATGATAGATGTGCTGTTGGTTGTTGTGCTTGGCTGTCAGCCAATCACACACAGCGATGCTAGGCAAGGCAGCAAGGTGCCAGTTTGGGTACTATACTCCGTTGTGTGGCCACATGTGCTTGGACCTGGTGTGGGTTGGTACCGACAGACCGAGGATCGAGACAAGTTGGCGATTTTTATGACGCGCCAGGCTGGCGCATACACACTGACTGTTACGCGTCATTCTGATAAAATATGCGCCAATGGCGCGGGCGCGCCAACAATCTGAAACTCTGAATCACTATTCATTGCTAATGCTAGTATTCAAGTACAATATTGATTCATTTGGAGTCGTCTTTTTGGTTGAAGAGCATTCTTTTCCTTTTCTCTCCCCACTTTTCTGTCACCCTGAACACCCATTCTGATTCCCCCTTGACATCACTTGGTCCTTCCATTTGCACCCTCGTCGTGGAGCAAGGATTCCTTTCCAGTCTCCGCTTCAGCAACATGTGCCTACATGGCCTACAACTCGTAACAAGTACAATAGGGCTTATCGCTCTTTAGCCGCTTTACGCTAAAAATAACCCTGACACAAGCTGGCTGCGACAGGGAGGCAGAGTTGCAAGCCAACGAGCTAAAAATAGACTGCCACGGCTCGCCACTAAGCTTAGTGCCAGTGGCACACGGGACTAGTAATAGGCCCAGTGATTCACTGGGCAGTGGGCTTACACTAAAGTTACAGACTGGAGTTCTGTACGACGGTCGGACTCAAATAATTATGCGGGCTTGATATAAACGGCCGGTGCCATGTCCGTGAGCATCGGAAAGCTATCGGACAGTGACCGCGTTTTCGGCAAAGTAATGGGACATTTGTCCTCTTCACTGCCAGTTATATCGGACATTTTGCATGTGCAATCGGTCTATGTCCGATGTCCGACGTGGATGTGCAACCTGGGTCAAGGCAATTCTACACCCGTGTGATAAGCGGGATGAGGAACCAGTGGATCTTTCGTTTTTTGAATTTGTTATCCTTGCTACATAATGGCGATCGTTGATTCTCTGATAATCATATAACTACCCGGCTGCGGGGATCTGCTTGTCTTTTTGGTCTTACTGTCGGAAGCACGTGGGGTTTTTGTTTTTGTCACGTGATAGGTGTTCATGATGGCCGCTAACGAATTGGTCCCATACGACTGTGGGAAGGGCCTGTATACTTTTTCCTTATGTATTCTTTGTATACTGTGTTTTGCAGAATACGCTTGTTAAAGCTAGCTGGTGTGGAGTGGGGCAATGGGCCTACGATGAAACCGTTTTGTAATTGTAAATTCTACATGTTGTGTGCCTGTCTTGTTTTGTTGTCGTTTGTGTGTGCAGATACTGTTAACTTCATCATTGTGTGCATGCGGGTGAGAGTGTAAACATTGAAATTGGGTTAGATTGGACTTTTGAAATTACCCTTATCATACTAGTTTTCCAGAAGACAGGTCTGTCACTAATTCAGTGGATTTCTGGATTGTTTGAGATAATGTTTTTCCTTTTTTATAATATGTGGAGACAGAAACAGAAAATGTGCTTATTTCATTTCATTCTACTATGTGTTGTGAGAATAAGATGCGTTTTGTATTCTGTTTACACCATTCCTTCTTCTCTTTCAAACTTACCAAATGGCGGGTGATAACTCCTTTAAAATATGCTCATTTAACTGTAATGGCTTAAACAACTCCAGTAAGAGGAAGGATGTGTTTGATTTCCTTAGGAAAAAGGAAGCCAACATATACTGTCTTCAAGAGACACATTTGAAAACAGAATCAGAAAATTTCATAAGAGCAAGTTGGGGTTATAATGTCTGGCTCTGCGGTTCTGAGACAAATAAAACCGGGTTGCCATTCTTTTTAGCAATAATTTTGAATATAAATTGTTCGATGTCATTAGAGATCCTCATGGTTGTTATATTGTAATGAAGCTGGAAAATCTAAATAAAAAACTTACCTTAGTCAACCTATATGGGCCAAGTAACAACGATAGACCTGAATTTTTGACGGTATCTCCGAACACATGAGCGCATTGCCAATGAACATGTGATTATCACTGGTGACTGGAATTGTGCCCTGGACATGAAATTAGATGTCAAAACTATGCAAGTGTGAATAATCGTCCTAGGACCAGGAAAAGAATTACTGACATGATGGTAAAATTCAATCTTTTTGATGTTTTTTAGAGAAATGTATCCTGAAAAAAGATCATATACTTGGCGTAATTTAATTCATTTAAACAAGGAAGACTTGATTATTTTCTAATTACTGAAGAATTATTGGTCGAAACAATAACATTTTGACTGACCCAGGATACAGATCAATCATTCTTAGTTACTATACTTAAAAAAAAGAGCAGCTTAAACGTGATAGGCCTTTCTGGAAATTTAATAATAGTGTTGCTTAAAGATAAAAAATATATTTCAGAAATAAAAAGAATCATCATGAGGTGAAAAAACAATACGCACTACTACCTTATAATTTAGACAACATTGATAACATTCCTAACTAAAATATCCTCTTTGAGATTAATGATCAACTTTTTTTCGAAACCCTGTTATTAGAAATTAGGGGGAAAACAATATCTTACAGCACCTACAAAAAAAGGATGGAAACCCAACAAGAACTCAACCTTGAAAAAAGAATAAGTAATCTTGAACGTGATCTGCACGACGAAGATATTCCAGTTTTAGAAAACTTAAAAACACAGTTACAGGAAATTAGAGATCACAGGATTCAAGGTTTGGCAATGCTTCGAGGGTTCGCTGGATCCATCAGGGTGAAAAGGTTAATAAATACTTCTGTAATCTTGAAAACCGTAACTACTTAGACAAGTCTATACCCTTTCTCGAAAAGGAAAATGGAACAATAATTCCAGATCAAAAAAAATGTTCTTAATGAAACAAAATGCTTTTATGAAAGTTATATTGCTTTAGAGAGGTAAACGATGTTAACATTACTGATGAACTCCCTGATGCACCAGTTTTAACTAATGAGGAGAGTGAATCTATCGAGGGCTTAATAACATTTCAGGAAGCTGCTTGTTCTTTCAAAAATATGAAAATTTTAAAAGTCCAGGACCTGATGCTTTACTGTAGAATTTTTTTAAGTTTTTCTTTATTGATATGGCTCTTTCCTTGTGCGTTCTATAAATGAAAGTTATGACAAAGGTCAAATGTCAATAACCCAGCGGCAAGGAACTATAGTATGTATCCCTAAAGAAGGAAAACCTAAACGGTTTATCAAAAAATTGGCGCCCTATTTCCCTTTTGAATACTACATAACAAAATCGCTTCAGCTTGTATTGCTAACCGTCTCAAGAGAGTTTTACCAAGTGTTATTCATGAAAGCCAAAAAAGGGTTTTCTAAAGGCCGTTTCATTGCGAAAATATCAGACTACTCTATGATACATTGTTGTACACTGAAAATGAAAATATTCCAGGCATGTTATTATAGTAATTTTGAAAAGGCGTTTGACAGTGTGTCTTGTCCTTTCTACTAAAATGCTTACATTTTTAAAATTCGGCCCAGACATTATTAAATGGATAATGACTTTTTATAATGAAATTCTACCTGTATCTCGTCAACGGCCAATACACCCCTTGGTTTTCAATAGAAAGAGGAGTCAGACAGGGGATCCTGCCTCCCCTTATCTGTATTTAATCTGTGCGGAAATATTGTCTCTCATGATCCGCCGTAACGTGAACATTAAAGGAATTAAAATTAAAAATAAAGTAAACTTACTATCCCAATTTGCTGATGACACAACATTGTGCCTTGATGGATCAGAAAAGTCATTTATGAAGCAGTACATACCCTTACAAGATTTGCACATATTCTGGTCTAAAAATAAATTTTGACAAAACCCAAGTTGTTTGGATAGGTACAGAAAAAACTCTGGCATGCAATATATGCGCGATAAGAATTTTGTTTGGGACCCAGCACTTTTAAGGTTTTAGGCATTACATTTCCACCAACACTGACACTATTGTACAACAAAACTACGACGACAAACTTTTTTCAATCAGACGCATCTTAGCGTTTTGGAAAAAAAGACAAATTACTCCTTAGGAAAAATAACTGTTATTAAAACTTTAGTGTTTTCAAAAATGATCTATTTATTAATTAATTTGCCTGACCCACCAGACTATTTTTTGAAATCTTTAGAAAAAGAACTGTACAAGTTTTTGTGGAATGGCAAACAAAAGCAAAATCAAAAGGTCTGTGGTTGAAAAACAGTACTTTGAAGGTGGATTGAAGATGCTGAATGTTGGAAACTTTTGTCTTCTATGAAGATATCTTGGTTAAGGAGACTGAACTTTGATTCTGAGTGGAAGGATTTACCCTTAATATGTTTCCTAGGCTAAGATATTTAAAACATTTTGGAGCCGAATATGCTAATATTATTATTGAAAATGTGTGAAAACCCATCTGGAAGGATGTTGTAAAAACATTACAAAAAACTATGTACAAAATGTTGTGTATCTTCTGTTCATGAATTCATGTCTGAATGTATTCATTACAACATTAATATTATAAGGGACGAAGGGTAGTTTATGTGCGAGAATGGTGTGACTATGACATTTTCTATGTAAAAAAATATAATTAATGACAATGGTCAGTTTATGACATATAACCAATTTCTGCTGAAATACCCAGGTATTAGAACCAATTTCATATGTATGAAGGTATTGTCGACGCAATCCGAACATATTGTCAAAAGTTAAATGTAGCTCTAACCAACAGATACAAAACTTTAGACTCGATGACATGGTCCTTTATTTATAAGGGCAATAAACATGTGCAGACCATTTTAAATGGAAATGATGCTATTCCAACAGCAGTCCAAAAATGGAACAACTTGTTTGAAAATCTGAGCTGGAAACATATTTTTCACACTATATAAAACTACTAAAGATGTACAGCTCAGATGGTTTCAAACCAGACTATTACATAGACTACTCCCTACTCAGAGATATTTATTCAGGATTAAAATTACTGATTCCCCAATTTGCAACTTTTGTAATATGGATGAGCAATGCATTTCACATATGTTGTATGATTGTGCTATTGTCAACAGATTTTGGACCGGTTTTGAACATTTGCTTAAAGAAAAATGTCCACATTGTGATTATCTTCAAATTGATAAAGAATTGGTTTTGTTCGGAGTAAAACAAAATATTACAACAGACAAGCCTCTGGATTTTATTCTGCTTCTGGCTAAATTTTATATATACAAGACAAAACTGCAAAATGTACACCCAAATGTCCAGCTATTCATAACATTTCTTAGAAACAGATTGGAATCAGAAAAATATGTATCATTTTTGAATAACACATAGAGAATTTGAGGAAAGTTGGCTGCCTTATTCCACACTTTTTTCTTGATCTTTGAAATACTGTTTCTTTTTATTAACAAAACTCAATAGAGCTCTATGGCTGCTGTCAAAGAATGTTATTTTATTACTTTTCCTCTCTGTTATGGTTATTATCAATCATGCAATCTGTTTTCAATATTTATACTATGTTACAGTTACTTAGTCGATTCCTATCAGTGTCATACAAGCTGTGTGTGGCATGCCGTGAAAGAAGAAAAGAAGAGAAAAGACGATGTTGTGGAAACCTACCTTGCGCACCTCGAAGAGGTCTCATCATGCTCTAACTTGTTTCACTCCACATAACTCACTAGGATAAAAACTATACTATGTAAAGATCAACTTTAACTGATACTAGTGATAAAAATATCATGTAATATGCTGTATCGACTATGATAATCAACCAATAACTCTCTCCCGTATCCTACACCTGTGTGCGTGGGTGTGTGTGTATGTGTCCTTCTGCCTCCTCGTTGTAGTTGTGTATTTGTATATATGTGCGTGTATGTATGTATATGTATGTGTGTGTATGCGTATATATATGTGTCAATATATATATATATATACCGAACAGCAAAAGAAACGCGAATTTGTTTGGTTTCGTTTCATGGGTATTTCTTCCAGTTTAATTTATGTTTAGTTATTTTTTGCACTGAGCATAATACGACTAATGGCTGAGGAAGACCATGGGAATTTTCTGGTTGTTAGCGCTCTTGCTTCCAGCGTGAGGCTTGTGTTTCTGACCGCGCTTTTCGTGCGGCCTGTGGCTGTACGTGCAAGCGCTGCAGCAAATCTGAATAGTCAGTAGTGTTCACTAGTGACAGGGATAAAAATGACACGATTGATCAGGTTTTAGCAATCGCGTTTTGGACGCCAACACAATGCCAAGACTGACACCTGCACAACGCGAGAGGGCTGTTGGACGTTTGGAGGCCGGAGACACTCCCGAGGCTGTGGCTGTGACCTTCAACTGTCACATCGCCACTGTTTACCGCCTGCAGCACCGATTCCTGGCCACGGGCACCACTGCTGATAGACACAGGAGCGGCAGACCCCTCGTGACCACTCCAAGGCAAGATCGCTACATCTGCCGCCACCACGTCCAGGACCGCTTCAGGACAGCCGCGGAAACAGCCCGGAATGTCATTGGGGCCACCAGGCACCCATCAGTGCCGACACAGTCCGGCGCCGAGTGGCCAACAGAGGGCTACGGAACCATCGGCCAGCCAGGGGCCCCATGCTTACTGTGCGCCACAGACAGGCGCGCCTTCAGTGGGCACAGAACCACGTCAACTGGACTAACGCACAGTGGCTGCGTGTGTTGTTCAGTGATGAGAGCCGCTTCTGTGTTGACCACCTGGATAGGCGTGCGCGAGTGTGGAGGAGACATGGAGAACGGTATGCAGACTGCTGCGTCCAAGAGCACAACACCTGGGGCGGACCTAGCACGATCCTGTGGGGCGCCATAGGACGTAACCAGGTGCTAGGCCCTGTCTTCTTTCAAGGCCTGGCCCCGGGCCGTGGTGGGGGCATCACAGCGCAGCGATACATCGATCAGGTGCTGCGTCCCCATGTGGTGCCCTTTTTCCACGGGCATGCAAACTTCGAATTCCAGCAGGACAATGCCCGTCCACACTCTGCCAGGGCTACACAGGACTTCCTGCAGCAGTCAGGGATCCCTGTCATGGCCTGGCCCGCGTTGAGCCCGAATATGAACCCCATTGAACACTTTTGGGACATGTTGCAAAGGGAGCTGAACACGATCCGCCCAAGACCCACCACCGCCGCAGAACTGCAGCAGGCCATCCAGCAGGCCTGGGCCAACGTTCCTATGGCTTCCATCAACCGATTGGTGCGCTCCATGCACCACAGATGCCAGGCTGTTATTGCTGCCAATGGGGGACATACGCCATATTGATTGTCAAATTCGTCACAAAACGCGCACTGTCAAAATGAACTTTCTGTTTTCACAACATGTCACCACAGAACTTTTGTGCCACTTTTCATTTCTTTTTGTTGAAAACTGTTGATTTAATTACATTCTACATTATGAATAAAATACAGTCAAAGTCAAATTTTCGCGTTTCTTTTGCTGTTCGGTATATGTATGTATGTGTATGTATATATATATATATGTGTATAATGTGTATGTATATATATGTGTGTATATGTATGTGTATGTGTGTGCATATGTGTGTATGTGTATATATATATATATATGTATATGGGTGTGTATATGTGTGTGTGTATGTGTATGTATATGTGTATACATATGTATGTGTGTGTATGTACATGTATATGTATATTATGTGTGTGTGCATGCTATTTTCTCAAACTTATAGTACCTGGTATTACTTTATTGTCACTATAATGTTCTGTGTTTGTCTGTCTGTTTGTAACTGAAAATGAAAAACAAACCTCCTTGCAACTACTACCCTTATTTAAAAATATTTTTTATTCACTCGTTCAAACTGAGTAAAGCGCAAAGAAAAATTGCCAGATTGTAACGATTGTATTTATTATTCATAAGTACACATTTATATATTGGTACATGTATGTACTAGACATGCTCATGTCATATTATTTGCTAAATCCATGTCGAAGGACGAGTGCGTGGGGAAAGAAAGAGTGCAGGAACTGTGGAGTGGAGGGATGAGAGAGGAGGAATAAAACATATATTAAAAAAAAAAAAGAATATATAACCAAAAAAGTTTTTTGTTTGTGTCTGTGCATTGGATATTGATTCTTAAAACTGACCATTGAAGTCACTTACCTGATGATTGAAAGTCCAGAATCCATACCATGATGCCCCCCCCCCCCCCCCCCCCCCCCCCCTCCTCCCCAGCCCTCCATTCTGGTTGTCGAATACATTGCCTCTGAAGGTTCAGGCGTTTGATGCATCTGTACATTCTGTGCTGCTTCTGAGCCATTGTTATTCATTCTGTGATGCCTGAGTTGCTGCAGTGTACACAGCCATGTCGATGGACAGTAACTGCCTCTGTCATTAGCTGATTTGTTTTTCCCCCCTTTTCTCTCTTTCTCTCTTTTTTGAATTTGAGAGCCAAATCAAAAGTCCTGTGGAAAGACAGCTACTTTCTGCACCAGTGGTTATTCTCAGATGGCCTGTTTCACTTTCAGAGCTTCCTGAATAACATGTGGAAACAAAGGGTAGGTGGCATAGTGTGGAACGGTAGTTAACTGGTAATGGTGCAATGGCAGTAGGGGGTAGATCACTTGTTGAAAGGTTGAAGATAGTGTTATCAGATTTGTACCTTCGCTTGAATGCACCACTACATTCCACCCACCTGTGCATGGTACCTGTTCCACATTGGGAATGAGGAAAGTAGTGCAGCTAGGTAGAAGGGATAGGCACCATCCTCATAGTGATGGAGGTGAGTACAGTTGTGATTTAACATCTCGCTTCCCCAGGACTTTTTTTTTTAGCTGCCCACAATTTGGTTAACCCCAAAAGAAAAGATAAGTCCCTTCAGATCTGAGGGAACTGTACTGTACTGTATGAACTCATGCCTGTGTGCCTTGCAGTTTCTCAGTATTTCGACCCAGCAGAGAGTGAGGAAGCAGTGGGTCTGGTGAAACGTCTGGTCAAGTGTGGAGCTGACCTCAACCTGGGGACAACCAGGGTGGACACCACTCTACCAGACTGCCTATGGCAGACACTTAGGTATGTGACTGGCCAATCTTTACCCGGCATTCATGGAGACGTTGTTTTTTTTTTCCTTTGCAGCATTCCCTAGGAGAACATCATCATCTTCCTAATTGTTCTTTCTTTTGGGCAAATTGTTGGGGTGGATTGCATGTTTCATTAGCAAATTCAGGAGTTATGGAAAGCATTTTTTCAAGAAGCAAACATGACCAGCTCACATGTACAGAAAAGGCTTGTAGCTGAATCTAAACTCCTGTTGCTAAAGATTGCTTTAAAGATATTGTGGTATATTAGTTTGCACCAGGGCATGATCATGGTTAATACAGAAACAGATTAGTATTGGTTGACATTGAGACCCATTGATAGATGGTTGGACCTACAAATAACCACAAGGAAACACTGCTAGACAGAGGAACATAGTGATGATAGTACATACAAGAATGTATTTCTAGGCACTGTGTTCTCTCTCATAATCTGTAACGTACTGTTGCATCAGAATTCTTTCAGAAAAATTGGACTGCACCCCCCCCCCCCCCCCCCCCGCCCCTCCCCCATCTCTCTCTTTCCAGATGTGTGTGGGTTTTGTTTGTTTGTTTGTTTTTGCTCATCTATCGCAGGGAATTTTGGAATGGATATTGTGTGCCTGATGCACTGATCAACAGACAAGCACTGCATCATGCTTTGGAAGACTGTTAAATACAGTGGGGTTGTGATGTGCAGTTACCAGTGTGGCATGTTGTAGCACGATCTGATGATAAAGCGTGCTGTGGGTATTGTGTGTACAAAGATGTGTCGTGCTGGGTGTGTCTCCAGAACTGACGAAACTCTTGGTGGACAGAGGAGCAGACCTGACGGTGCTGACATCTAGTGGAGAGAGCATCATGCATGCTGCTGTCTATGGCAACAGTCTGGACCTGGTTCGCTTCCTTATTGAAACTGGTTGGTTTGAGTTTTCAGCCCATTCGCTGTGGAAGTGTAATGAAGACAGATATATATATATATATATATAATATATATATATATATATATATATATATATATATATATATATATATTGTTGTGTGTGTGTGTGTGTGGTGTGTGTGTGTGTGTGTGGTGTGTGTGTGTGTGTGTGTGTGTGTGGTGTGTGTTGAGAAGATGTCATTTTTGTTGTTGGTTAGATTTAAACGATGCTGTCCTTTGTTAAAGGGACACTGATAAACAGCAATTGTCTGGTGACCTTATCTGTCTGCCTTTTCCAGTCAAAAGGAGAATACACTGCTGCCTTTTCCAGTCAAAAGGAGAATACACTTCCTTTCATACAAGCTCAGTAATGTAGGAGAGAATGTGAGGAAACACATGTACTAGTATACACAGGTGCGAACCGGCATGTACAAACACACACACACACACACATACACACACACACAGAACACACACACACACACACACACACTCACTCACTCACTCACTCACTCACTCACACATTTTAATATGAATTGAAGTCAAAGTATAGAATAACTGATAAGATGGTCAAAAATATTCTTTTCAATTTTCAGTGGAATCTGCCCGTAATTTTCATGAAAATAGAAAGTGTTGGTCTGCTGCTGATTTTTAAGAGTTCTGCCCCACATAAAACAAAACTTCATGACAAGAATGCATCACATCACACATCAGTACAGAATAAGTGACTTTGTATCACCTTGAAGTACTATGTTACTGTGTTTGTTTACTCCCTGTGCATAGATGAATGATTTTTTTTTTAAAATTTACTTGTTCATGAATTTGTGGTAAGACATGAATGAGAAAAAGTCTGCACTGGTGAAACATTTTAATGATACTTTAGTTTGACAGAAGGATTGTTAATATATGCACAAAGCTGCATTTGAACACATATTGAAAACAGAAATTGGTTAACATTTTTGCAAAAATTTAGTGTATTAAAACTTGCAAGGTACCTTGGTCTAGTGACATGTTTTAGAATGAATATGGATACCGTCACTTTCATAACTGGAATAAAGTTGGCTTGCAGACAGTTGACAAGACTAGACAGGATAAGAAGTTTGTTGAAAAAATCTATTAGGTACATTGGGGAAAAAAAAAAATTCCAAGCACGACATACTGTCACTGCCATGAATATAGTAAGAACAAGGAACAGGTCAGCAACTTTGTAGGTATTCTTCTGCAGGACTACATTAAGAAAGAGTTCAGCCAGTAGCATGTCCTCTGTCACATAATGGCTTTGCCAGTGTCACGCAGGAAAACGACCTAATCACTTTGGAAGTGAAATATAGGAACAAAGGAACAACCATAAAAAAAAATGGTGTCCGTGAGGGAGGCAATTTTCATTTGAACAAGGAATGGATTAATCCCGTAGGTTTTGTGTTCCTTTGAATATGAAGAATTGTCCCAGTAGAAGTACTTTCATGAAAGTTTCATTATCAAACATTACGTCTGAAAACATCTGTAATGATAATGTTTTATGGAAAGTGCTGATTTCTCAGTCTTTGAGACATCAGAATAGGAATCTCTCTGTAAGTGAGGGGATCTGGTGTGTGAGGGGTTTTTTTTTGTTTGTTTTGTTTTGTTTTTTCAGTATGAATGGCAGTAAGGGCTGAGACACAAAAAAGTGACCAGTGATGAACACAAGGGTGATATTAGATCAGTTCTTCTTATGTTGATTGTATGTTTCAGAGAGCAACCGAATGAAAAAGTGATAAGGGAGGGGAGATAATTCACCTGAGAGCGTTTCCAAAACCCTAGCATTGATCCGTTTGCTGCAGTACAGGCATTGGTCTTCTGCACCTTGCTCGTCAGTAGTTGAGAGTCTTGCACTTGTACTCAATACATGTGTTAATATGTGCCTTTTTATTCTTTTTATCAGCCATCTGATATAATTTACACAGATTTTGAATGAAAAAATAGTTGACTCTGTCCACAGAGAGCATTGCAGTCAGTACATTTCTGGTTAACTTCTAAACTGTCTTGAAATTTTAGCACTTTTCACAGCTTTGAATGGAAGTAGGGAAAAGAATGCATTCTTTTTGAAATTCCAGGTTACCTGGATATGAGGTTCATACGTTTTTTTTATGATATGTTAAAAAGATTGCTCGTGATTGGAACAACGCATCTGTTCAAATGAGTGAAACAGGTTGTTTGAGTTCCTGTGTTTTCCTGCACAGTGATATTATACTGAAATCTGTAAAATGCAACAGTGTCATCTTAGTCAGTTTATAAGTGTATTGAATTTCTGGCAAAATGACTTTTGATTCTTCTGTAAGCTCTAAATCTCTTGTGTGTGTGTGTGAAAACAGGTGTTCAGTCAACGTGGCTAGCAAGAACGGCCAGACTTCATTGATGGTGGGCATTATCAGCAAGTCTGACATCAAGGTCAGTGACTCTGTATGTGTGTGTGTGTGTGTATGAGGGAGATAGAGACATTATCCCTGAGCATCTTTTTTACTTATTCTTTCTTCAGTGAATGGTGTTTTTTACTTATTCTTTCTTCAGTGAATGGTGTCCACCTGATCACTGTAGCGTGGCTGTGTTGCAGTTAGTTACCTATGTGCGTAAGAATAAAAAAATCCGAAAAAAGAAAATGGCTAACATTCATTTAATTGTAATTCAACAACAGTATGCCTTGATTGGATGTGTTCTTTAAACTTGGCAAGTTCATTATCTCCAAAATTTCCATATGACTGGTTATCGGAACTGAATTGGGTTTAGTAATTTTGGAATTTGGTTTTGTTTTTAAAGTGGTACTGTAAATGGTTTTGTGATCAAAGTTATGTTGTTGTCTTTTTTATTCTGTCGTTATTACTTTTTCCTGTACATATCTTTATTTTCTTCAAGATCATTTTTTTATCCGTTTCCTGTGATGAGCTTTGAAAGGGGTAACAAGGGAAAGGGAGCTAACTCATCTGTTGTACTTTGACGCATAGGGCTCATGAAATTAGAAAAAAAAAACTATCTTCCTTCTTCAGCTATTTAAACAGTAATAAGAGGCACGTGGGGTTTAAGCATAAAAAGGCCTTTTCAGTGAAGTGGTATGATTCACTGTTCCCCAGCTAATAAAACTGGTAGTACACCTTACATTATGATAACTGAAGGAGGGAAGAAAAGAAGAGTTGTTGCATAGTTGATGGAGCAATTGGAGATTTCAGTTTTTGGAGGTGTGGGAAGACGTAGTATGAGTTTTGGGAAAAAAGGGGAAGGGGAGGGTACAAAAAGGAAAAAAAAATGTGCATGTGTGATAACTGTGAAGTGTGCAGCTACTGAGGCTGGGTGGAAATGAAAAAAGAAAATGAATGAAAGAATGCTAACGAGGGAAGGTATGGAAACGCACATTGCTGGATTCAGAAGGAAAGGAAAGAGAGAGAGAGGGGGAGAATGAGAATACATGTATGATACAGAGCGCAACAGTCAGGAACTTTAAGTAGCACACATGTGATGGAGAGAACTCACAGGTGTGAGGGCACACATATAGGTGCTGTCGGCAGTGGTGGAGGCAGGAGGGACATCAACTTGGCAGACCACAGTGCGTTGCACACACCCCTGCACGAGGCCATCCACCAGCACTACAACAAGGCTGCTCTTCTCCTCATTGATTCTGGTATTCCCTTGCCTCATTCCTTTATCTACACACACACATACAGATACACACACGCACACTTAGACACACACTCACGCACATACACAGAGACAGTTTTACACAAACACTCTTTTACACACATGCACACACACACAAAGAGACATTCTGAACACACACACACACAAACGCACACACACACACACACACACACACACAATCACACTCATGCACACAAACACTCTTTCATACACACACCACGGCTGTTCAGAACAAGTTACTTAGTTTTGAGTCGCAGGGAGTTTACAGCTGCAGAGGCCAAGCCGTGAATGCAGGTCAGGGAAAGGGGTGTTTTCTGCAGGCCGCTCCCCACCAGCCAGCTAACCACACTGTATTCGGCCAACTGAATGTCATCTGTGCATAGCTGGTCTGGCAGCAATGTGTTCGGCAAGGTTGAGCGGCCATTACAAATGGGGCTATAGGTTTGATAATTAGTTATTGTCATGAAAAATGTAATATATATATCTGCGCTATTGAGATGACTGAATTGGCGAATTCCCAACAATTCTTTTAATACCAAACTCGACTGGGTTTATTTTCTTGTAGATAACATAGATGCCGCATGAAAGCTTGTACGCATGTGGTCAGGCAATATTAGAACAATGACAACAAACACAATATTGTGCAAAAATGACGTCATCACTTTCTGGGAAGTTAATTTTCCATAGTTAAGTAGTACACAAGTTTGATACATGCCTCTGCTCAGACTACAGCAACAAAAATATTGGATTACAAATGTGTAAAGCCTGTTTGTTTGCCCTTTCACTAAGTGTCTCAATCAGGACGGAAATATAAAGCTGTGACACACAGACATGCTGAATGCACACACACACACGCACACACAAAATGTACACACTCACAAAGATGCATGTTTAAATGCACACATACACACACACAGTCATGCAATTTGCACTAGGCTATTATGTGTTTATATTCACAAAGTGTTGGATTCCTCCACAGTCTGACTGTCTCATCTGCACACACGGAGACACAATTGCACAGCATGCATGTGCGCACATGATTTAGAATTGGAAATGCTCAATGAGGAATACTGCTGCAAGATGTGTAGCCTGTATGATGGCAGCATTCATGTCACAGTTCAGGCAATCCTATAACATATGAGCCATGTTATGAATTCACCTTATGACATATTGACATAGTGTACTGTAAGATGTGACAGTACCCTTTGATATACCAGTCATTGTGTGTTGTGAAGCCGAGTCCACTGTACTGTGTCAGTGCATGTTAAACATTGCAAGACATTGTGTGATGTTGGATGTAAAATATGTTCAGATCTGTAATGGCATTCAGTGAAGTACCCATCTCTCCCCCTTTTTTTTTTCAGGCTGTGACTTGATGGCTCAAAACAAAGAGCGTCAGACGGCGCTGTGCATGGCTAGTCAGAAAGGCAATGAAATCGTCATCTCTCACCTCCTGGCTGCTCTGCCACGCCCCCTGGTGTTCACCACTCCTCTGCTATCCCAGCGCATGCTGCCGCCAAAGAGGGCCACGCCCATGTCCTGCAGTTGCTGGCTGAGGTGGATGCAATATTGATCAGGTGACTTGTTGGTGTAAATCCTTGCAAAGTCTGTGTGAAATTCGGACATCAGACAGGTGTCTTGTCTTTGTTTTTAGTCTTGTATTGCCTGTGTAAAACCAGCAACACCCAGTACTCGTGATAACGCACAAGGGCAGGTCAGTTTGTTCAGACATTCGCAAAGAATGCAGAGGTATATGTAAAGAAGGGCCAGCAATCCATGACAGCATGATAGTAGGGCATTTTCCTTTGGAAAATAATTGCTCTGAGAAATGACCGACTGCTAGACAAAATTTTATTTTGGGAGGAAAAAAATAACTGCCTCTTTTCATTCCGATCTTCAATCCACATAGGCAGAGCTGCCAACCTGCTCATGCGGCTTACAGTAGCATTTCACAATTTTCACAGTACATTTCCAATTTGACAGTAGCAACTTAATTTTGCGCGTGTTCTAAAAAGAAATCAGGCCTATAACCAGTTTTACGGACCCCAATTAAAGCTACAGTACTCTTAGTATATCTATAAATGTTATTATACAGAGATGAAGCAGAGGAAGAGGGCAAATTGTAAAAAAAAATCTACGTGCTACAGTAAAACCGAAAGCGGAAATGCAGTTCCGACAGACCGATAGAGACGTTACTTAGCGCTGTCCAAAAAAAACGAAAGTATCTCGAATTTTTTTTGTTTCGCCGTAGCAATTTAATGATCGTAGTAGCGTCGTAGCAAGCATTCTCTTGGCGTAGCAAACTACGGCGATCCCGTAGCAGTTGGCAGCTATGCATAGGAAGAAGAGCTTGACTGCGTCTTCACACAGTCTGTGAGAAAGGACTGAGAATTCTCTGCTCTGATATTAGGTGAATTTATTCATCTAAGCTATGACAGGTGTTCGGGCAGTTTAAACTATCGTTTTAGTTCTAGTCATGTTCACTAGGCATCAATCTCCGTTGGACTTAATGCAAACTCATATTTTTAAATGGTCGATGCGATAGGCTTTTGTAAAGAATGGTTTCGAGTCATCCAATCTGACTTTGCAGCACACTTGGCAGAAAATTTTAGGTTCTTCACATCTTATTACTTCAAATATGACTTCACACAGTATGACTGATTATCAAAATGCTCAAAACCAGAAGCAAAAACTGGAGGTCTAGATTTATTTGTGTGTGTGTGTGTGTGTACTTTCCCAACCTACAAAGTCATTTTACCAACCGGTCAAACACCTGGAAAGTGTTGGGTTTTTTTTTTGTAAACCTACTGTTTTGAAAACACAGTTTGCTTCTGCATAGATCATGGCGTTTCATTTCTTCTAAATCATTTTGACAATACTCTAGATCTATATAGCAGATTTATGAAATAACAGTCAACATTTCACAGCCAGATTTCCAAATAATTACATTTTTGGAATGATAAATAAAAACATTAAAAGAAGTAGTAGAACATTTAAGTTTTGCTTAAAGAATGGGATTTAATCTCAAAATGCCATACTTAAATTCTGCATTCTTTCCACAAGTTATAACGTTCCTAAACATGCATTCGAGAAGTTTGTCAAGCCAGTTTGGGGTTGTGTACATGTGTGTGTGTGTGTGTGTGTGTGTGTGTGTGTGCGCGCGAGCGTGCGTGCGTGCATCCCGAAATATTTGTTTAATGTTTTGATTAATGATGTGTTTATTCTTTCCCTTTATAATTGTGGTGCGTATGTGCCTATGTGGGTGATTGCAGATGAACCTGGATGGCCTCACCCCGCTGCAGGTGGCCGTCAGTGAAGACAACTTCTCTGCTGCACGCAAACTTCTGCAGCTGGCTGCAATCCTGATGCTCACGCCAAGATCACCAGGCTTCAAAAATGTTGCATCACCAACCAAGACCCTCACCCTCACCTGGCCCTTGAACCCCTCTTCCTTGCTCTGACCCACCGCAACTTTGACCTTCTCCGTTTGCTCTTCCAATGCTACACGCTGGTCCCATTCCAAGTGACCCGCATGTTGAAGGCCATCTTGAAAACTTCGCGTGAACTGACAGTGCACTTTGACACTGCCATGAAGAAGGAGCTGGCAGCCATTTTCCATGCATACACTGCGGAGCCTAGGACGTTGCAGGACATCTGTCGATGTGTCATCCGTACCAGCCTGGCGTTCCATTGACTGTCAAGATCCAGCAGTTGCCATTGGCCCGCAAACTTCAAGACTACATTGCTATGAAAGAGGTGTTTGAAGGCTGGGATGATATTGATCGAGAACAGGAGGAGCTGAAGGGAAGACACGGATCTTCGGCTGGAGTGACCACATGCAATAAAGAAGAGGCAACATACGTTGTGTTCAAATTTTAGTTTGTAATTTTGTTGTCACCGAGAATATTGGGATGCTCTACCAGAAAAAGATGCACTGCCATAGTAAAGCATTGGCAGTTTTTTGTCTCCTGTAACCGTTCTTAATCATCGTGTATGTGTCAAATATCTTTTCATTACACTACTCCCTCCCATACAAGTTTTCTGTCAAGTATCAAATCAGTTCATTGGCCAGTGTGTTTTTAATTTAGAATATCAGAGCGTTCTTGATATTATAAGCAACCAGACTTGGATCTTTGACAGAGACAAAGTTGTATGGGAGAGAGATACAAAAGGAAATTTGGGAGCCCCCAAACCCATTCTGCGGGCAGCAAAAGCATCCATAGATTCTATCCCAAATAATGCTGCATATGTTGCAAACCCATTCTGAAAATATCACACCCCCATTCTGTAAATGCTGTCCATACCATTCTGCAGGTGCTGCCTCGAATCATTCTGTAGGAGTTGTCCCAAACAATTTTAGAGTGGTGTCTTCAAATGACTGAGCAGGTGTTGTCCTCAAAGTATTTTTCTGTGTTGTCGTCAAACTATTCAACAGGTGTTATCTTCATTTTGTAGTCATTGTCCCAAACCATTGTGCAGGTGCTGTCCCAAAAATTCATGCAGGTGTTGCCCTAAACCATGTAGCCGGTGGTGTTGTCAAGCCATTGTGCATGTTGTGTACCAGACTATTCTGCATGTGTAGCTGGCCAACCAGTCTGCAAAAGCTGTCCCATACCATTGTTGTCAAGCCAGTCTGAGAATGTTTCATAGTGGGGTGATATATGAACCGTTTGTAAGTACACTGTTCACAGTTGGGCCTACCTCCCCGTTGTTATGCTTCAGCATTTTCAGAGTGTTCTTCGTTACAGTTCTCAGGAGTGAAAGAGGACATTAATCTTGCGCTTTTCTACAGTGTTGGCCTTCTCCGCTTTTCTGCAGTGGTCCGTTATTGTTAAACGCCTTCGCTAGTCGCATGCATGTCAGCCATTGATGTTGTTTTCAGTGTGTGTGTGTGTGTTATAATTTAAACTACAAATGCCTTGTGGATATGCATGTGGGATTGTATTATTTGATAAGCTGTAGTGAAGTGTGTAACCTCATTGTTAGGATGGAAAAATACTTGCATTGTTAGTATTGTGCATGTGCAAGTCTGAGCATTTTTAGTTTGTAACTTTGCATGTGTAAAGTCATAGGGTGTACCCAACATGCTTAGTGTTTGAAAAGTGTGTGTGTGTGTGCTTGCCAGTTGAGAACCTTTGCTCAGGATATATTGGTTGGTATTATCAGCTTCAAGTGAATGAAAATTCACCACTAAATTATTGGTCCATGTGCTTTACATGGAATGAATATGCAAGATGTTAATTACTGAAAGGAAATAAAATTTTGGACTCTTTTAGTAATGGTGATGGTCTTTTTTTTTTGCTTTGTTTGGAAAGTTTAGGTTTTTCTTTCTTTTGGAACTGAGTGAGTAGAAATCATAGGCTTTGTGTGGTTTAAAATTTTCTTCTGACCCCCCCCCCCCCCCCCCCCCCCCCTTCCAACCCCTCTTTTTATGGTCCTAAAATTCCCTCATTTTGCTTTATAGAGGTGGTCCTTTCGTCTAACCATTACCCCCTCCCCTTCTCCTACTCCGGTGTATTACCTCCAAGGGATGCTGAGAGCTCTTTCAGTGTATATCTGTCACCACAAGAAATTGTAAATCATCGAAATCTGCACTTTAGAATTGGATCAGAGTTCTTGAAAATTATTTTGAGAGGCAAACTTATTTTTTGCTGGTAATTTGAGGTTACTTGTGACCACCTGAAGTGTTGACTACACTTTTTTAAACTGTTGCACAGCAGCCAAGACTTTGGTGATGTTCAGCGACACCTAATGGCGAAGTTCAGCGACACCTGATGGTGATGTTCAGCGACACCTGATCAAGATATGCAGGACACCACCTGCTAAGCCCTCTATTGGCAACGATAACTGCTTTGTCATGGAGCCTGCATGAATGAGCATCCACCTCTGTAGGGTGCCACCATGTCTGTCCTCAGATGGTCCCTATGAACTCAACGATATGGTGACCTTGGCCAGAGCTTGCCAAAGGCATAGACGTGAGGCTTTAAAGCTAATAAATGAGGATGAAGATGATGCACTTTCGTTCTAGTGTGAGACAACAACAGCTGACCTCCTTACAGTTATCCTCAATCTTTTGTGTTTGGGGAATATTGGCGATACTCGTTCCCACCAAAAGCCTTTTTTTGTGTCTCAATTTAACACTGATATGATACAAAATCAGCAAACCTATCTCCTTATATTTCGTTTGTTTCTACTTGCTGGTGTGTCGGTCTGGTGTTCTGAAACGTTTGACATTTTGTTGCAGTCCTTTTAATCTGCCTACACTTGTATTTCCAACTTCTTTCATACCCTCTTCCCTTCACTTTTTCTGTGCTTCTCTCTCTATGACATACTCTCACTCAAAGAGCAAAATAAAATATTAACAAATTAGTATTCCCCTTCATTCCCTTCTCTAATCAATGCTTCTCTCTCTCTCTCTCTCTCTCTCTCTCTCTCTATCTCTCTCTCTCTCTCTATTCCCCTCTCTCTCACACATATATCTTCACTCCCAAAGCAAAATAAAAGTATCAAGAAATTATTCACAATATATATCCATTTTTGCAGACAATAAAATCCTAAGGAATGAACACATCCTCATACTAGACTGAAAAGGAAAATAGTTAACAAAACACATCAAAAGGACTCCACAAACAAAACAAAACAAAGGTCATGACCTGTATAGAAACGAACTGATTTCACGTCTCTTGAACAGAAATATTTACAGCTTGGCTGGCAATGAAATAGTTCCCTGATGATAAGCCAACCACTATATATCAACAGACCGCTCTTCCCCATGGGTGTGCCCACCACATGTGATTGGCTAAATTTGCCTGGTCATCCCGGTCTTTGGTCTACAGAATGCAAACACATCGAATATTTAGGGTAATTCCATGCTAACAGTTTTCTGGTTACAAGGATGACCTTTTTTCTCTCACCCCAACGGGCTTAAAACAAAGACATCCTGTCTGAATTCCTTGACCAAGAATGTCTTGCATTTTTCGACTCAAGCAAGCAAAGGCATAAACTGTTGTGACTGTACGTTTGAAAATATTGTGTGATCAACAGACTTTCGCTTGGATTACCATATATGCTACATCTTTCTTCACATCTGTTAAGTAAGACTAATATCCCCCCCCCCCCCCCCCCCCCCCCCCCAACCATTTGCCCTTGTTAGCTTTTGTGGCTAGAAAACAAACATAATCCAGAAGATTTTTTCTTCCATTTTCATCAAGTTGTTTCCATCAAAACAGAACTGTGATATTAGCTAGGAAATATTTACAACATACCGACAGCAATTTTTGCAGATACAAAACAATGGGTGACTATGTTTGTATTAAGGGCTGTAAAATTAGAAAGAAAAAAAAAATCTGTCAGTGATGGTTGTAACCGTGAGTGGAACATAACTATGGTAGAACAGGGAAGCAAATTGCGATGCCAGACCTGTCACAGAAGACTTCAACTGCAGTCGCTCCCTCTCTGATTAACATAGTTGTGGAGAGAAAAAACTTGGCATTAACATGATTTGCAAAACTCGGCATGTTTACATGTACATATTTCCACCAATGGTGCTTTCTATCACCATAACAAACCCAAGACAGACATGCCACAAGAACACACACAATACAACCAAATGTTACACAGCAGACAAGTACTTGCATTCACATCCGATGCATTTCAGTACTCGTCATAGCACCTTGAAAATTTGGGCTGCAAATTACAATACAGCGGTACCCACTCCCCTGACCTCCCATATTTGCAAAAAAAAATGTATGTCTGCTTAGTTTTACTTTACTACAAGAAATTATCACTGACATATGGTCTTTGGTACTGTGGGAATTTTAGCACGTGCTATGCACCATGAGACCACAGACTTAAAGACAAATATCAATGGAAATATTAGTTTAATGATATGTTATAACACAAAGAAAATTTCTGACCCTAAAGCTTCATCTTATCTGTAAAAAATGTGTACTCTCATGTACACATTCATAGCCAGAAACAACATCGAACATCATAAAAAAACACCAGAAACAACTTAAGAAACATCATACACAGAAATTCACAATATATAATGCAAGTTCTTGCAGCAAACATGCCAGAAAAAGTTGTCATTCACACATAAATAACAAACGTGTCCAAAAAAAAAAGGTCATGAACATGCATCCTATATATAACGTACTTAAAAAAAAATAAAAACATGATTGTTTATCAAACAAAGGTGTTTCCAGACTAGTTTCGTGAACAAAAGAAGTTCTGATTCTGTAAATGACAGTGAGACACTGTAAACTTTTCAGCACACCTAAAGTGTTATATCACTTTTTTTCACAACTTTTCAACTCCAGGACATCTAAAGCGAAATTTGTCACTCACACACCATCTGTTTCATTTGCTGATTGCTTTCACTGCTGGAAAGAGCATCAATGAATAATTCTTTTACAGATTGTGCAACTGAATTCGTTCAAGAGCAAAAGAAATGAACATTTTTTTTAAAATGCAGGCAACATAAGCAAGGATAGGACTGGGCTTCCTTTCGCTAAGATTTAAGCTGCAACATACAAATACAATGTTGAAGAGCTGAGATTTAAAGTTCCAAGCAAGGTCGAGCATATGCCCATATCTGAGTGATATCTGAACTTCTGTCCATATATTATGTATTCTCCCCTCGCTGACTAAGCCTCAAACATGCTATGAGCTACAGCTGAGGTTAACCCGTATTCTGGTACATCTAAAGTTTACGAGCTTCCCTGGTCACACAGATTAAACAATGTAACAATTTGCTATGAACACAGTCCCACTGAAGCAACACCATCCCATGAAACAGGAGCAACAGATCAAGAGCAACAAGGCAAGAAGCCAGGATCCATACAGATTGGCTTTTAAAAAATTCCAAGACTTCCAACACACAATTTTAAAGATATTTGATTTTGATTGATTGATTAATTTAGAGTCTGTTCACAACGATGGTGATATTAGACTTTAAAAAAAAACCACCTTATATACATGTGTTTTGGCGTCATATACTTTACCATGTCAGACCATAGCATTCCACGGCAGTTAGTTAGCTCTGCAGGCTGAGATTTTTTGTGGCTAATTTAGTAATAAGACCATCACGTGACGTCCACACTACTTCCGCCAGGGAAGAAACCGGTGTAAAGTTCCTGTTCCTCATTCAACCTCGCCTCGACATGGTAAGTATACTAGCCAAACAGGGAGTATAATACAAACTCCCCATGTTTGTGTGTAAGTGCGTTATATGAGAGTGTGTGAGCGCAAGTGTGCGTGTGCGTGCGTGCGTGCATGCGCGCACCCGTGTGTGTATGTGAGAGTGAGAGAGAGAGAGTGTGTGTGTGTGTGTGTGTGTGTGTGCGTGCGCGCAGGCGCGGACACAAATACATGAAAGTTTGCCTATTAACGACCAAACAATAATTATAAACTGATAAATCAATTACAGCAAATGAATAATAACAGAACTCGATATAGCCTTTGCTATATCAATCATTCTGGGGCTGTAAAGAATTTCATGTAAAGCCCCTAATGAAGCAATATCTATCTTTAGAATATTATATTTATATAAAGAGTTAGAACTGGACATTCAAAAAGAATATGTTGAATAGATAATGGGAGACCACAAGCGCAATCTACATCCTTAGAAAATTTGTTTTTCCACGAGTTTAAACGCATTTATAAATTATACTGGACAACGATCTTTGACATAATAACAGAGCTTAATCTAGGATTTTTGAAAAAGGGGGCAGTCCCCATCTGAATTAAAAAAAGGGGGCACTCCCCCCCCCCCCCCCCCCCACCCCCCACCCCGGGCCACTTCTTCAGCCAATCGTCTTGAAATCGGTGTTCCCTTTTCGGGCTGCTTCTCCGAGCTTTTGGATGTAGTTGCGGTTTTTTCATGATCTCCACCCTTGCATGGCACAGAATTTTATTTTTTCACTTTTCCTCCGCGAAAGTCGAAGTCGAATGGAGTGGGTGCATGCTTCATTTTGGAAAATATCCAATATGGCGCCTCAAACTCTCGCAACTTCTCGTCGGTGATCGAGATGGATGAGATGAACGCCGCCGATTGGTTGATTTACACTAACAGCCAATGAATTATCAAGAAATCGTTCGCTCCTGCTCAGTCCTAGTTTCAGTTTTTCAAGCAGACGACAAACGAGCGCCCGCAACGATCAGTGAACAGGGCGGGCAGTCCTGCAACTGTGCGGGAGTCTGCCCGCGTTAAGACTCGATAATTGCGGGAAGGAACAGATTTTCGGGGATTGTACCAATCCCGCGCTCTAGATTAAGCTCTGTAATAACGCTTTCGTTTTTGCAGGAAGTTTTTCATTGTTCATACAATTTTCTAATAGAGAACTGATTTCATGTTTATCCAATTTTAATTTACTATCTGGATTTTTTCTAAGAGCACCCTCTTTTGCTAATTTATCAGCTATTTCATTTCCATAGATACCACAATGGGATGGGATCCAGCAAAACTCTACAAAAGTTCCTTTCGCCATAACGGAATGTATCATAAATCTTATATCAAAAATTAAGTCTTTCCTTACATTTGCATCCCAATTTCGTAAGCTTCAAAGTACAGATTTAGAGTCAACACAGATTAAAATGCTGTAAATTGCCACATTAAGATCAGATATCCAAGATAAGGCCATAAGGATTGCGTATAGTTCAGCAGTGAAAACTGAAAATTCGAAATTATACAGATGATTTATTTAGAAAATGTGACATCGATATTACATCCATTTCAAAACCTTCAACTATGCCCACGGTTCCTCAATGGGAGCATATTTCTCCAAATTTTGATATAGATTATACTACTTTAAAAAAAGAAGATAATATCAATTTGATATCAGTAGAAGCAAAAGAACATCTTGAAACACATATCCACATCATCTTAAAATCTACACGGATAAGATAAGATAAGATAATGTTGCTTATAGCCCAGCCGACCGCAAAGGGCCACATCAGGCTGTATCTACACGGATGGTTCAGTTTTAGAATCTTATACAGAGCTGGATTTGTAATTCCCGATTTAAAAGTAAAGAAATCATTTTGTTTAGGAAGGAACTTTTCAGTTTTAAAGATATTTCCACGACTGCAAACTAGCTATTTTCACACACAACATGTATTCCTACAGTTACAATTATTGCCTGAACAAACGTTTCGGTGATGTCCACAGCAATCACTGATGTTTCTCTATAGCTTTGGTTTTAATTTCATGACTTTTCCATTACTTGGATTGTTAATTCCTCGACTTTCCAGCCCTGGGGAAAAAAAAAAACAATTAAAAAAATCTCTGCATTTCCATGATCTTATTACCTGTATGGACGCTGATTTTTAAAAAAAATAAAACTCTTTTCCAACCAATGTGCACACAGTAAAAAGGCAAAACATTGGAGACAGAAACAACCAGTTCTTACACACAAGAACCTTTCCTCCAAGGTGACAAGATCAGCAGCACAGTGAAGCAGCGCTGAAGGCATGACGAGAAATAAAGCAAACATGCAGGAGTGAATCTTGAATCGCGGGATGCTGGCCACAGCTGATGAGCTCCAGCGAAAGGAAACGGGACTGTAAGTTTGCAGTGGAGAGATTGGCCGAGGCACTGCATGACACAGGACGTCTGGGAACCATACTAGTAACTACTAACATACTAGTAACTGTAAAGGTGGCCTGACAATGCAAAACAGAAAAATAAAAAGGGCAGAGGCTTGGTGATTTGGGACATGGTACAATATGACTTCTCCAGTTATATTTAAAGTAAAATACACCAGCATGCCTACATGAAGCATGATTAAAAACTATGCCCTGTATACACACACCTGCCTCCTAAAACTGAAATGCGTTATGAGGCAGCAAGCAATATTCATTCTATGATGAAGACCCGACACCTCTGATAGACTACCCAAAAGTAATGGCCAGAATACATATCCAATCAGATAAATGTAGAAAACAGAAACAATAAAATCTGAATGACTTCGGCTGAAGTGCTACCAGTATCAAGTAAAAAAAAAAAAGAAAAAACCCGAGTAGTTTGTATACCACATTCAATTAGGCTAAACAGACTTAAAATTCTGTCAGCAAAAGTATGTGCTAGATGAGATTGCCACAATGCAAAAAATTCCCCCCTTAAAACAAACCAAACCAAACCACAACATAAAAAAAAACAATCAATCATCATGGTACAAAAGAGAAATGAAGAAAACAAAGATTAGTTGTAGACTAGTATTAAATAACAAACAAACAAACAGCACTATGGTATATCTAGAGTAAAAACATGGCATCCATTACAAAGTTGAAGGGCGCACAAATATTTACATCTCTCTCAAACAGCAACACTTCGGACATGCTATACAGTAGCAAAGAGAAGATCAGCAAATGTGCATACACTGAAGGTGTACATATCTAAGGTGCATATATCCTGAGAGCATGTATCTTAGATGTATGTGTATATTGTGGGATATGTACTGAGTATGTATGTATAAAGGCTATTAGTGCATGTTGAGGGTGTACATACATATCTACAGTGTGTGTGTGTATTGATAGGGTAACATAGGGAAAGAAGAAGGGAGCAAACGTGAATAGGGTTCCCCAATAATCCACTTCTTTTTGTTATTGAACACAGTTCCCAAAATATCTATTCATACAAAAAAAAAAAAAAAAAATCTAGACCTCCAGTTCCCAGGGCCAACTTTCCTGAGAAACCCAACTACACTTGACAACGTTTATAAAGTATGAAGCTGAGGTGGCAGACGCTGTCTAAAGCACACTGATGTGATTTCCTCTATGGGTGCAATGCTGTTACATTTCCTGTGTTCAGCTTCTCTTTTTTTCTCTCCTCTGGAAAGCAATGACAGTGTGCAGTTTTGCGCTCTCACTGTGAACAGACTTGCCTCAAGTTTCGAAACGCACATGAGACGGAGATTTTACCATTATTTCAAATGCCTCAGGGGCAATACCACAGTGTCAGCCTGCTTCCTCTTTAATGTTTCACTGCATTCTTTTTTACTTTGCTGCATCAAGAACAACAAACTTGGGGATGCTACTTCAAGAACCTGATAAAGCATTAGACTAGACAGTAGACCCAAAAAAGAAAAGGGAAAAAAAATGAAGAAAAAGATGACTCGTAGACTTCTATTTTCACCCAAAAGAGGTAGAGCAATGTCTTTAAAACATATGGAAACAACATCATGATACTTCCTCATTCATGTACATCTCTACCAATACAGACAAGAATATAATCATCACCACTTATGCCCCCCCCCCCCTCCCCCCCCCCCCCCGATTAAGTCGATTAAGTGCTAAACTAGAAGAGCACTTGGGGAAATGCAGACCTCTACCAAGGCTGAGTAGTACTCTCAACTTCGAACTTTCCTTTTCCATTTCTTTTCTTTTTTCTGGCTTAGCGTCATCATGCTTACCTGTTTGTAGCTAAGTGAAGGAGACGCTTATGCTCTTGCCTGGTCTTCTGTTGAGAGCACAAGGAGTTGAGGGAAAGTTAAAGCTAAACATAATTTGTTTGATGTAATGTTGTACAACATGCAAGCTTCTGTACTAACTGGTATCATCACATCTTCTATCATATGTGGATATGCGCTTGAATATACCTCCAAAACTATCACAGATACACCAGCACTGGTTGAACTAATCTTCACTGTTTCAGCTTATACTTGGATGGTACTTGCAGGTTTCTAACTGCATCTTACTTTGCAGTGATTAAATGAAAATCCCCTCCCCCTATGAATGGCATTTGGCTCACTGTATACACATTGTAATTTACAACGTTTACTAGAAGCTAGTAAACGGTAATACATTTAAATAGGCTGATATCTATCTATCTGTCTTTCTATCTATCTTTTTTTCATCTTGGTGTCCATGCTCTACTTCCCAAGAAGTTTGCAAGAACATGGAAAAAATCCTACTTTGTAGTAATGAAATTAAAAAACAACAACAACAAAACTATGGTATCTATCTACAGTAAAAAGTCCTAAAAATCGATGAGCAGAAAGAGGCTATTCCTCGACTATGAAAAAGGTGAAAACTGAGCTAGTTCTACCAGAGCGCAATGTTATGAACTCACTAAGGGCCATCACTCGCTGGCCTATCTGGGGATTAAGACGAAGTTAGCTCCACGCTTTCCCATTTCTTTCTTTTTTTTTTAAATTTTTTTTTTTTTTAGTACCTAGTGTTGTTCCACATCAAGTGGCGGTTGGTTCAGTAGTTGTCGTGTTCCTTTTCATCGATGGACAGGCATGCGTGAAAACATAACCAGCCTGGCAGAGGTAGGTTCAGGATGACAGTTCATGCCTGCCATTCAGCTTGTAAGCAGGCAGAGCTAAGCAATTTTGTACATACCACGTGATAATTCATGTACAGCTCCCTCACTCTGTACATGGTAGGTTATGTACATAAGACCACCTCACCACATATTTTCCAGCATACCTCACCATCACTGCTGAAGATGCTGCAGTGAAATTTCACACACAAATGTCAATGAAGGTTCTACTCAGCTCAGATTCCCACGGAACTGACTCGACGGATCAGTCAGTCCCTGGAGGTACCCTGATGCTCACACCAGCCCAGCGTTCTTGGCCATGCCGTAGAAGATGGACTCAGGGTTCTGCAGCAGTGTCTGGGGCTCATCAAATTCAGCAATTTCTCCTGCATCCAGCACCAGGATTCTGTGCGACAGACAGGTACACACTGTTCTCACAATATGTCGATCCTACGAGGAAAATAAGGAAGAGAGTAAAAATTTATCTGCATCCTGATTGGATCATCACAGGAATTTCACAGACCGAAGGGATGCTCTACAGTTGACATAAAGCTTCCTTAGGTCTTATTTGAAACTGTACACAGTCACAAACGAGTTGTACAGGCCACAAACATGTTCAACAAGTCACATATCACAATCTAAACCATTTCAGATAGATGTGCCCTATATTCTAAACCATTTCTGACAGATGTGCCCTATATTCTAAACCATTTCAGACAGATGTGCCCTATAATCTAAACCACTTCAGACAGATGTGCCTTATAATCTAAACCATTTCAGACAGATGTGCCCTATAATTCATACCATTTCAGACAGATGTGCCCTATAATTTATACCATTTCAGACAGATGTGCCCTATAAGCTAAACCATTTCTGACAGATGTGCCTATAATCTAAACCATTTCAGACAGATGTGCTCTATATTCTAAACCATTTCAGATGGATGGGCCCTATATTCTAAACCATTTCAGACAGATGTGCCCTATTATGTAAACCACTTCAGACAGATGTGCCTATAATCTACACCATTTCAGACAGATGTGCCCTATAATCTAAACCATATCGGACCGATGTGCTGTGCAATTTGAACCAACCAACATTCTCCAGATACCCATCAAAGTAACACATTGACCTGAATTCTTTGTGTCAACAAGTTCATGGAGTCTCAGTAAGTGGTTTCTTGCACATGTTGGATCAGAACAGGCACTACTGTTCAAAAGTGGCTCAAGAGTAGACCAGTGTCTCCACTAGTGGGTTGCCTCTTGATGAATTGATACTGATAGCTTGCTGCAGACCTATGGCACCGAGTCTGTGACATGATGGCCTGAGTGTAGCTGCATATGGAAGACCCATAGGTAGTGTTCATAATATCTTGAAATGGTACCCCATATAACAGGCTAAAAGCACACCAAGGATACCAATACTAAAACACTTTACAATTTGCCAAATGTAAAAAAAGAAACAGTCTAGTGCATTCTGTTTTAAAGTTGGTGAGTTCAGCTGTAAGTTGCACAAAACAAGCATGTCCTCAGTTCTGTTTTGACGGTGTTCAAGGTTTGAATGTTTCCGAGAAAGGATGGCAGGGAGTTCCAAGTAACAGGATTCTGATTGGAGAACAGTCTTTGGCCAAATGATTTTAAACTAGTTTGGGGACACAGTGTTTCGGAACTGGATAAGAGAGAGCAGGATGACTAAGAGATCTGAAGGAAAGAAGAGAGACAGAGCAATGGACTAACGCCATCAAAAAGACAAGAAGATGACAGTGATAACCTGTCAAAGCACAGCCTTCATCATAACGCTGAGAGTGCTGGGCAGCTCACCTGGTGTAGTCCATGATGGTGTTCAGTCGGTGGGCGATGGTCAGCACTGTGCACTCTTCAAACTCCCGGCGAATGGTTGCCTGGATCAGGTCGTCCGTTTCAAGGTCCACCGCCGCCGTCGCCTCGTCCAGAATCAGGACTTTGGTTTTGCGCAGCAGAGCTCTTGCCAGACACAGCAGCTGACGCTGACCAACACTGTTGACGACACGAACTTGCCATGTTTTATTCCGTTTCTGAGTTCTCCTTCAGTTTGGTATCTTTATACTTTTTAACTCCTTTTCACTAACTTTCATATATCAAACACCCGCAGTATATCTGGTTTCGCCACAGACTCGAAAGGCACAAAACTTCACACAATTCACACAATAAACAAGTGCAATAACTCTTTCCTTGTTTTCAGATATAGCCATACAACTTAAAACACAGCAATTCCTCTCAGTAATGACTTCATAATGAAGACCCCCTCCGTTAAAGATTTGTCTTGTCTGGATCACTCTCATCTTAGTTGTTATACAGAGGCTTCTCTGTATTTACACAATAACAAGTGACTTTCACTGTTATTGCAGACACAGGCACACACTTCATACAATCATAACTAGTACAGTCATTATCTCAGACACGGACACACTTTTACATGCATAAAAAACCCAAAGCATTACAGAATCTTGCATTTTTGTCACAGACATAGGAACATAACTTCATATATTGAAAACATGCAGGCACAGAAGTAACATTAATCATTATCTCAAAAATAGGCACATAATTTCATAAATTAAACAATAAAAAAACTACACTAACTCACTTTATCATATCAGGCACTGGTTTGCAGAATCAGATAATATTAAACAAGGATTAGGTACAGTACATACTTGTTAGAAATTTCTGACAAAAGCCATCCCCACTTGAAACCAGCCTTCAAATGAGAAGCAGTAAACAAATGAAAAAACTTTTATAATCTTAATGTAAGGGAAACGCAAACTCCAAGCCATTAAATCACACACACACACACACACACACACACACACACACACACACACACACACACACACACACACACAAGTGGTTTGAATATTCAATTATGCATCATTTTCTTTCACGGATGCATGAAAATGGAATGTATTTTGTGAACTGTTTAAATATCCATTTGAAGATTTGCCAACTACACACATCCTAAGAACATTCTCCTTCAAAACTGTAGATTGAATTTCTAACACTGAATATATACCCAACTTCTCTTTTTTTTTTTTCTTTCCGTTTTCTCCCCTTGTTTTTTTTCCTTAATCTATTTTCATTTTTCCTCAAAAGCTTGTTGACCATGATTATTAATGTAGAAAAAAACATAAACTCTTGCCTCTGTTACTTCTGAGTTAGGAATTTTCAAACGAAGATCAGGACAAAAATTTGCCTGACACATACAATGTTAATAGATGTTGATACTGATTACAATGCTTTTTTTTTCTTTCCTTTTTTTTTTTTTTTGCTGTCTTATCTCCAGTGCCCCTCATTCCAACTCTCCCATTCACAGTCAACACCCTAACTTGACATGTCGAAGTCCCAACACCATCAGTCCAGGAAATAATCAGTATGAAGTGGTCAGGAGGCAACCCAACAGAGGAGACACAGCACTGCTGCCTAGTTATTCCCCCCCCCCCCCCCCCCCCCCCCCCCCTTACCTGAGTGCCTTACCTGAGGTTCTCTCCCCCTTCAGTACACTCATGCTGCAGTCCCGCACTCAGCCCTTGAACGAAAGCCTTCAGATGGGCGTGTTCCAACGCCTGCCACAACTCCTCGTCGCTGTGTTTGTCAAAGGGGTCAAGGTTCATGCGCAACGTGCCAGAGAAGACCACAGGATCCTGAACACACACACAAACTATTACAGAAAAGGACAGGGCAAGGGAAGAGAAGGTGGAGGGGAGGACGAGAGCAAGGGAGGGGTAAACCACCCCTTATAACAGACAAAGTGAGAGAGAGAGGAGGAATGAGAGGCAGACAGAAAAGAATACAGAGTGTGATGCATATTAAGAGCACAGGATGAGAAAGATGGAGATATGACAAAGATACAATGTGAGAAAGCGGGAGGGGGCTGGGAAAGAGAGAGAGAGAGAGAGCGAGACAGAGAGAAAGAGAGAGAGCGAGAGAGAGAGGGAGAGAGGCAAGGAGAAGGGGAAAGGGAGGAAGAGAGAGAAAAACTTCAGCAAAGAATATCAACATCATCAATGTATAAACCAACGTTCAAAACAAATGTACACAAATGGACAGATAGAACGTAAGTGTAGCCCAGTCAGTCACCTACCTGAGGAATGATGGTGAGTTTGGAGCGTAGGTCGTGGAGGCCTATACTCCCTATAGTAATGTCATCCACAGTGATCTCCCCTCCCGCAGCTTCAATGATGCGGAACAAAGCCAATGTGAGAGA
>CM031596.1:93794310-93829830 GCA_018398815.1 Conus ventricosus
AAGAGTACATACACAGTGGGTTTTACTTATCAGAAGTCTGGACAACACAATTATCGGGTTAATATGATCCAATCTGCGGTCTCAGAGAAAAAAAAAGGGTAGGGTCAGCTGAATGCATACTGTGCTCATCCTGCCCTGTCCACTTTCCCACATTCAACCATCACTTGTTTCGCTCTGATACTCTGAGACTTTACATACGGACAAGCAGTTGGAGATGTGCCAGTATGCTGCACGTATCTGTGCAGCATACAGAGCCATCATGTAGAAAGAAGAAAACTTAAAAAGAAAAATTACTATTCCACCCAACGAAAGAGACAAACAAATCACAAGAATAAACATGATGCATTTCGACCTTTTTGGTCTTCTTCAAACAACATACAAAACAATGAAAATGAAGAATGAACAATCACTCATCTCTCCTGGGCGCAAAATCACATCCAACACGTCATGTATGGTCATGTAATTTGTCTCCTTCATTCCACAGAATATTATTTTTCTTTCGAGTTTGTTTCAATTTTCGCCTGCACTCGCTTCACTTTCAAAACTAGAAAAAAGAAAGAAAAGAACCAATATTCTCAGAAAAATGAATACAGACTGAGAACCCCTGTTGTCCATTTAAACAAAAAAGTTGCAAGCCCACAATAAGGTACATAAAAATGACCATGTAGGACCGAGAAAGACACAAACCTCCGTGGCACTTTCAGTGTATTCCTTGACCCGCTCCACAGCGACAATGTTGGTTTCCAGTTCACAGGTCATTCGCACCATCCAGTTCAATGTTTGTGTCACCTGACCACACACGCACATCATCATCAATGTTCACTGGACATTCACACCATCCAGTTCAATGTTTGTGTCACCTGACCACACACGCACATCATCATCAATGTTCACTGGACATTCATACCATCCAGTCCAATGTTTGTTTGTGTCACCTGACCACACACGCACATCACCATCAATGTTCACTGGACATTCATACCATCCAGTTCAACATCTACGTAACCTGATCACGTGCACCGTCAGTGCTCATGCATATCTACACTATCCAGTTCAACATTTCAGCTGACCACCTGTTTACACATGCCTTCAATCTTCACTGGTCATTTACACCATCTAGTTTATCATCTGTGCAGTTTGAGAGCACACACACACACACACACACACACACACACACACACACACACACACAAAACACCACACACACACACCATAAACAGGCTATATTTACTTAAGGAGTCACATGAGGATCTGAAGGAGTCCTCGTGAGGTTTTAAAGGGTCCCATTTGTAGTATATGTGGTGCATTAAGTGTTAGGTGGTAATATTTCAAATATATGATTAACTATCATCTGCTTCACACATACAGACAAAGAGAGAGAAGGAGTGAAAGAGAGAGAGGAGAGAGGAGAGAGGGAGGAGAGAGATGGGAAGGAGGGAAAGAGAGAGAGACACACAGAGACAGAGAGAGAGAGAGAGAGAGAGAGAGAGAGAGAGAGAGAGGGGGGGGGATATGAAGTTCTGCACACAGGCGAGAGAGAGAGAGAGAGAGAGAGAGAGAGAGAGAGAGAGAGAGAGAGAGAGAAGAGAGAGAGAGAGAGAGAGACAGACAGACAGACAGACAGACAGGCAGGCAGGCAGGCAGGCAGGCAGGCAGACAGACAGACCCCCCCTCCCCTCCCCATCCACACACACAGAAAATCTGTCATATAAAGTTTTGCACACTACAAATTTACAGAGACAGACAGAGATAGTGTTCTGCACACACACAACACACACACACACACACACACACACACACACACAACACACACACACACGCATACACACACTCTCTCTCTCTCTTCCTGATGCACAAATGAAAATACGAAAAAGTGCTGACAAATATTTCCTTCAAATATTCACTCAAGCTCTACTACTTGGGGATAGAAAATGGTCATCACTTTTTTCATGTCTTACGATTCAGAAAAAATAATAGCATCACCACAAATGGCTTTCTTGGACCTTGAAATTTCTGACAGTTTTGCAGCATAGTTCATGCAATTACTCATCAAGCTCTTTTCACCATGACAGTACACTGAATTCTCTCTTCCATGAAACTGAATGGATAGACCCCACCAGTATACTTATTTTGTTAAAAATTTACATCATCTTTAAGAAACTTTGTTGCCTTGTCAGCATCATTTAATTGAAGAGACCTTGTTTAATTTGCGTCATATACGGTACCATTTCAGACCATAGCATTCAAGAGGGGGGGGGGCGGGCAGTTTAAGCCACTTCTGTCAGCCGAATTTTATATCGGTGGCCAAGCGTCCATAAGACAGTCACGTGAATTCACCCACTTAACGCCTCCGATAAGCCGTTGTCAACTTCTTCTACCTCATTCAACCTCGGCCTGCCTGTCCTAAAAAAAGGCCCCCCCCAAACAGGGGATAAGTCTTGTGCTCTGTCTCGCCTACACCATGCTTTGTGTATAAGATATGCATGTGTCTTTGTTTATATACTAGATTCTTTGTGCCTTGCGCTAAACCCTGAAAGATTCTGTTCCGCTGTGAGGCTCTTGTGGAGTGCAATTAACTGGAAAATTTAGCAATTTTTACCCATACTCTCGCTACTTAGCATTCACGTAACGATCGTATCCCTTCTGATCCGTCGCTACACTTTGCGTTTTTGATAAATCATCGCCCACTGGTTTCACTTCTAATCAAATTGGTTTATGGATCGTACCTACCCCCCGTCTCGGATTTACGTCGCAACCCATACTGTCTCGCATTCCTCCTCCTTAGACGGGCTAACACCTCCTGGTTATCCTCGCTATTTTACCTCGCCGTGTCGACCCTTTGTTCTACCGCACTTCCTCGCCGGTTCCGGTGCGAGCCGATCTTCTTTCTCGCCGGTTCCGAGTTACCGCCACCATTTTCCTAGCCTCGGTTTTTTTCACCCATGACCGCAAGACTCCACATTAAGGTTAGTGCGCAAGAAGACCATATCCATCTCACTTAGAACGTTGTTCTGTAAGCGGTGCGTGATTTCACGATCGGTGTCGTGTAAAACGGGTACTTGAGATTTCGTCGACACTCAGGTCTTGCACACACCACAAACGGGCGATCAAGATTATTACCTTCGTCGATCGACCACCTTGTCTCCTCTTTTGCGGTCAGTGTGTACCGTGTTGCTCCTGCCACCTGAGGCCCAACATGGTGAAGGACACCGCCTGGTTCGATCCACTCCACTGCTCGATTTCGCTCAGTTTCCCGAGAACCGCGGGTGATTCCGTCTCCTGAGCAATCCGTACACATAGATGAACTAAGGGGGGACGTTTCGGTAGATATAGACGACTGCTCACCGCGGAGGTACGTGTTACCTTGTCCACTTCTCTACCCGACCGACGGACTCACGATCGCGTCGTCCCTGAAGTCGGATGGGCAATGCGTTCCACAATTTGCTCAATGCCTTCTTCATTTTGACCTGCCGGGAAAGAAAGGAATATCCAAGAAGTCTAAGGGCAAGCGCCGCCCTCAAGGTGCCCACCCGAGCTAAGAATAGCCGACGGAATTCGCCCTCACTCCCCCCTCCTCTTCCATCGCCATCTTGCCCCTCAGCCCCCGGAGCGCTCTCGATACCTCTCTACTATCATGCTAAGTCGCGCGACGCCCTCGGTCCACCAGTGGAATCATTCCGAGCCGCGACCAGCACGGGTGACGGGTCCTGTATGGAATCGCCATCCGACACTCAGCCTTGTTGAGTCACATGTCCATTTTTCCCCCAAATCGAACGTGTACTCACAGCGCTCTCCCCACCTGGGCACAGGTGCAGCCAACACCTGAGACCCGTGGAGCGCTTAGCACTTCCGATGCCAGTGTTAAGGACACCCCGACGCCCGACCTCGGTGGAGTCCCATAATTCCTGTGCGGCGTTACACATGAGCATCGCGCCATCAGCTCGTGTCGTGGGTTCGCTACAGGACGGTTCCGACCCACCCCGATCTGACCATCACCCCTCCCCTAGGTGTATCGGACTTGGGGATCAGACCTTTTTCGGGTCCCCTTTTGGTACAACTTCACGGTCCCAAGCTCCTCCGGTGGGAAAGGATAACCACCGGACCGCGGTAACCTTACCAAACCAGGGGGGTGACAACGGGAGCCGCATCCTGACGCGAATCCGCCGAACGTTCGCGGTTGGAGGCTCGCTTTTCCGCATCCTCCTCCGTACCTAGAGCCGGCCCTCACAGGCCCCCACCAAGGACGTGCAAGGTTGCAGTGCATGCTGTACCTGTGCGGGACGACAGGCCACTGCCTCACTTACCCCCACAATGGTGCACAGGATACCCGTCCCCGGGAACTTCTGCCCGACACCAAGTGCCGCCACAGCCCGTAATCCTCCCCGGTTACCGTGGCTCTATGCCCCCGAGAGAGACCAATGGCAAAACGCCAACACCCAGCACGACCAACTGTATGGTCGCATGTGGCCACCACGGCAACGCTTGCCTTGTTTACCTTGTCCCCTACTCTGGGGGCGCTGTCCGATCTCGGGATAGGACCCTTCCTCCGATCATAGATCCACCTGTGAGACACCGCAATACCGCCTTGACGGTCCTCCCGACGAGGGTTTGCACTGAAACCCTGCCCAGGACCTTTACCTCCTGAGGCGACGATGAGTAGGAACCTAATCCTCCACCTCATTGTATTATGTCTCACGTGGAATTATGGTGGCGCCCAGACCACGTAGGAGGTAGGCCGCACTCCTGCCTCGCGACGAAGTCCTCGCTCTCCCTCTCCCCTCTTCTCCGGTCCCACCCTGGCCCAGCTGAACAAACCAAGTATCGTCGCCCCCCAGTCACTCACCTCACTCTGGAAGGACCGTCTACATGCGCATGGTGCGCAGGCCGTCCCCCCTCCAGGAACGAGTGGACCCCTCTCACACTAAAGCACCCAAGTCGGTACCCTCCTAGGGGAACCCGCAAGCAACCCCTCGTACGCCTCCTGTTCACACGACAACCCGGTTAACACAGGGAGATGTCAATTTCACAGTCAGAACCGTCGGTTGATCCCCCACCTTCCCACACTAAACGTCGGGCCCCCCACATCTCCTTTAAGAATTTAAAGGAATGTACCGAACACCTAATGGGCATCCTCCAACACCACGGCGGGACATACCTACTTAGGTATGCACCTACAGCAACTGGAAGTCTCTATGTCCGGAAGGACAACGGAGCCGCCCTGGGCCTTCGTACCTGGACTTCCGAGTGCGTACAGAGAATGTAACTCGCTTGCTAGCGACCCTTTTATGCGACACACTGACAAACAGGAATTTCGCATCACTATCGGCTGCGCGGACAGCCGCAGCTAGGAGCCACATCAACTGTTTGTTTTGTGGCCAGGATGCCGTGCTGCACGGGACCTCTCTCACCCCTGCGTTTTAAGCAACCCAGCGGTTGAGACCCCGTGCCAGGACCAGTCGCGTTATACGGCGGATACTCGACTGACCCGGATAACACAAGCAGTCGCGGAAGCAAGCAGGCATCATCCTTTGTCGTCCCCAGGGCTGACTGCCGCGCCCGGCAAGACCCCCCTTCGGTCCTTCCCCATGCCCAAACGCCTAACTCCAGGCAATCGCCATCCAAAACCGTACTCTTGGACGGCTCCGCCAACGTCCCAAAACTTCCACCCAGGCCCAAAACCGAAAGCACAGCTGCAAAATTTTCTGGTTCGGACAACAGTCTCGCCCTGCCCTGATCTGACTGGGCCCACAACCCGCTGGCGCTTTCGATCGGCGTTCAACCCCCCCCACACGCCCATTCGCCCTCTCCACTTCCCACTCTCCCCCGCACCCCCCTGTCGGGCACCCTCTCCCCGGAACGCCCCCGGTGTAGTCGTATGGGCCTCAGCCCGCTGGGGTATGTCTGTGCTACGGGAGGGGTAACGTCTACCATGATCCACGATATAAGATAAGAAAATGTTGCCTTATAGCCCAGCGCACCGCAAAGGGCCACAATCATGGCTGTCACCATTTGGATCCACTAGCTACCCCCCCCCCCTCATGCACTCTCTGCTCCACGTGGAGTCCAAGAGCACCTACCAAAAGGGCCTATCAACAGAGGTGTCCCACTTCAAACACCGCTACTACTCTCACCTATTCGTGATCCAAAACCCTCAGGAGGATGGAGCCCATCCTATACCTATCCCCTCAACAACAAGTTCCCAGGCCCATCAATTCAAGATGGACACCCCCACCCAGATCAATCTTTGCTCCCACACTGGGTTTGTCAACCACCCCAAAATTGCGAACTCACACCAGCCAGAGGTTCGCCTTTCCTGGAATGAGTTTCGATAGCCATCACCATGATAGTCTCTCCCGAACCCCGTATAGTCCACACGCAACTGGACCTGCATCTCCCTATCACAGGCACCCCACAACTCGGCCAGAAAACCTGTCCTCCCTCATATGAATTGATGGTGTCCCCTGCTCCCCTCATCCCCTTGGGGCGAGTACCCAAACGACAACTTCCAGGGATTACCGTCGAGCTTTGACCGCATACCACCGCCGCTTGTCAACCTATTGACAATCCCTCTCTTACACAGTATAATTCGGCGAAATAGGAGTGTCTCAATCCGGGCACTCACTCCACCGTTTTGCCCCCATCAACACCCTCCCAATCCCAACCACTGGAACAGTACACAGACGCCGTCAAACCTGGGCCGGGTGCCCACTATGGATGACGGACAAACTCAGGGGAGTGGGACTCACAAACATCCCGCCATCCACATCAACATCTTGGAGCCTGGAAGCGGTCAGGCTAGCCCTTCTCCAACTTCCAGCACACGGTCGCACACCTACATGTTCTCCTTCTCACGACAACATGTCGGTAGCTATGATAAGTCACAAAGAGTTGGGGCACCGCTCCATCAGCCTCTCCCCGAACATAGGCCCTCCTTCGGTGGAGTCACGCGCGGGGGATCACCCCCCGCGCGAGACACAAGCAGGAAACCCGCAACATGCCAGGCGGATTCCCTCAGCCGGTCGAAGTCACACTCACAAGGAGAGGACACCCAACAGATTAACCCTGTCTGGGTGTGGGAACATTGGTTTTGTGCCCCATGTATATACCTGTTTGCCACCAGTGTTCAACCACACGCCTGCCCCTGTACGTCCCCCCGTTCGCGGACCCTCAGGCGTAAGCAGTCGATGCGCTCTCCCTCCCATGTACGTGCCTAACTGGCTTAATGCCTTCCCCCCTTTCCTATCCTACACAAGGTGATCAGGAAAGCGAGGCTGGCGAACCCCAGGCGTATCCTCATAACCCCGTGGTGCCGCGCCCAGTCTGGTTCCCCCAGACCTCAATTCCCTACACTCACGTCCACCTCTACGGCTATGCCTCTGTTGGGTACATGTAGATACAGACCCCGTTCGGGTCCATCTCACTCCAATCCCATATGCTTCGGCCAACAACTCGTGTGCTTCTATTCCAGCCCAAATGCGAACATCTCATCCACTCCCCACGCGTACAGGCCCCAGTTCCGTCCAGACACCCTACCGGGGCTGGGCCTCTCATGGATTGATGTACTTTAGCCCTCGCAACACGCAGAGCAGCCGGCACCGAGTCCCTCAACAATTACCGTGGGAGAAATGGGTAGACCTGGTGCCTCAGATAGCCTCGGTTTCCCCAGGAACTGCCCCTCCAACATCCAGATAGGCAATTACCTCTCCAACCAATCAATCCCTCACTTTAATCGTCAGCTAGCTCCATTCCGGTCTACAGATCGCTATCTGTACCACCATTCGCCTACTGGGCGACCCGCTTTTGACAATGAACTTCCTGCACAGAGAGTCTCAATAAGAGTTGCTAAAGCGGGAAAGCCCAGTCCCCCAGGCGCATCCCATCTATGGGACCTTTTCATCGTCCTCGTACGCTCTCAAACCCCCTTTGAACCCAATACATTATCCGTCCCTTTGACCTTCTCTTCTTTTAAGACCACCTTTCTCCTTGCCCGGCCACGTGCCATAAGACGAAGTGAGATCCATCGCCCACAGCAGTGATCCCAGAGATATCCGCCTTCCACAGGGACGGCTCTGTTACCCTCAAGTTCCTTCCAGATTCTTAGCTAAAAATCAGTAACCGGCCACCCCCCCCCTCCCTCGTCATCCGCTCCCTGGACGGATATCTGGGGAAGGAGAGAAATCTGGACCCATTAACCTTTGCCCTGCTAGGTTCCTCCAAGATGCTACAGGTAGCGCACTTCGCCCCAGCGCTCCTCATTATAGAAGGTAGAGAGATTAAAATTATAATACTAGAGACATCTCGGCGGATCTGATCTCTAGGTGGCTCTCCTAGACGGTGAGATCTGCCTACGCTCAGGCGCAACAAGGATCTCCCCGCCCAAACACCCAGGGCCCACCGATGTCTGAGACACTGCCACTCCACGGCGCATCCAGTGCTCTGTCCCCGTGCGCCAACTCCAGGAGGCAGCCTACTGGCGTTCGGAAATCCCTTCAAATTCACTCTACTTGAGGGATAATCGCATTACCAGAGCTGACGGTTCTAAAGGTATCCTCACTTTGTGGCGGCCAATGCAGCCATAACGCCAACCCGAGAACCACAAGGGCGCTCTCCCTCCTCCGATTCCTTAAATTCAGCTATTACTGACATTGTAGCAGTATATGACGCCCAAATGGGGATTTGGTTATACTCCTGTTGGCTAATATACTAACCATTTCAGACACTATGCCCTCCCTACCTTTTCCCCTCTAGCGCAAAGGTTCACGGGTTACCTTCCACAAGGCCTCTCTGGAATGAAGGTAGAAGAAGTTACAAACCGCTTCTTCCGGAGTCGGAAGTGGGTGACGTCACGTTTGACTGTCCCCCTATGACTGCATTGGCCACGTGGATAAAATTTCGGCCCTGACAGAGCTGGCTAACTGCCGATGAAATGCTAATGGTCCTGACCTGGTAATTAAATTATCCAAACAGTAGTAATAACACAAACTCCCCATGATTATGGCCTCCCCACTGATCAGAATAGAGACTTTTTGCGGAAGAAACTAATCAGGAAAAAAGTCTGCAGGTTGACAGGTCATTTTCCCACTTTATTATATCTCACCTACCTGCAAAGGGAAGTAAAGCTATGAATCAGAGAATTAACACGTGTCAGGTGACGTTTCTAATGCAGTGCCGACATTCATCAACCTGACATGTTCAGTACTTCAATCCTTGTTAGTTACGTAGGTAAAATGCCTTCTGCAGACATCTGACTGAAATTGTAGTGAGCTTCATTTTTGTGGAAGGTCAAATACAATAGAAAAATGATGCAATAATGAAATTCTTGCATAAATTTTCACAGGTATGTCCAATACATTCCATACAAGATTAAGACACATGAACACACACACACACACATACAAACATTATGTTTACAGCTCTTCGGCACATCACACATCACCAGGGGGTGGGGGGGGGTTAAGAGGATCACACACACACACACAACACACACACAACACTACACACACACACACAACACCACACACACACACAACACACCACACACACACATGAACACACACACATGCACAAACACACAGTATACACAACATATCAAACACAGAGCAGTATGGCCATAACAGAACTAGGGATCAGACGCACAGTGTACGTGTCAAAAATACTTACACTCGCTTTCAACATACTGGCTTAATTTACCACACATCAACTGCCTTTTAAAAAACTGGATGCGTGGACAGTCAAACTCTCACCCTGTTGACATTATGAAAAGAAGTCATGCACTGATTTTAACCAGATTATACACAGTTCAAATATATATTAATACAAGTAAACAAATTTTTTAATAATCCTAAAAGACTTGAAGCAGAAATTTATTTCAACTTCATGTATGTCAAACATTTTTAGATTAAAAACCGAATGACATTGTAACATATATTGAAAGTGCTCAGTGAAAGCATTGAATTCAACAGTTTTGCCTGAGACTTTGGAATTTTTGTAGTTCTATTTCAACAGTTTTGGAATATTACACTTCAGTCTTAGCGTTCTCATTTCACAGTTCACAACAAATTAAAAATTCTACATTCTACAGTTCCGAGCTAAACCATTCTTGTTTTCCAAATTCTAATTTACAGTTTTTTTCTACATTAATAAATTTCACAAAGTTTTAATCTGATTTTATAGCTCTTGTCCTCGGAGAGTTTTTAATTTTAAAAAGTCTGTGTTACAAAGTCTTGAATTTAACAAATCTGTCTCAAGAGTCTGCTTTTATGGTACTGTCTTAAGAAATTTGAATTTCACATCTGAATTTTACAGTTCGTACCTGAAGAATTTTGTATCATACCTCTTATGGTCCTCAACAATTTTGAGTTCTATAATTCTGTCTGACAGTGACTGAATTCTTTGAGTGCCACAATCCTTTTAAATGTTTTATTTCCACATCATGTCATGAAAATTTTTATATTCTACAATTGTGTCACTCTACACTTCTGAATTCCACAATTCTATCTCAGTAAAAAAAAACAGAGTCTTGAGACATACAATTCTGCATAAAAGAGTTTGAATTCAACAGTACTGTCTGAATACTTTTGAATACTACAGTTCCATTAATAGGTAAGAATTCTACAGTTCTGTTCAAGAGTTACAAGTTCTACTCTTCTATCTATCTCCAGTGTTCTGAATTCTACAGTTGTGACACATATGCTCTCTAGTTCGTGACACTCACATTCATGGCATATGAAACTGACAGTCCCACAACGCCTGGACTGAGATGCTCTCGCCCAATGACAGCGAAAAGAGAGGCGAAGAATACGATACAGTTGCCCACAAACTCCAGACGTATAGCCAGCCACCTGGAACAAAGGGAGTCATAAGAACCATCTTCAACAATGTGCAACAAATCACACAATAATTGGGTGTGTATGCTGTGTGTGCACGCATATACAAGTACAAATGTGAATAAATGTGTGAAGGGAGGGTGGGGGTGGGGGTGGGGATGGGTGGAAGGGGGAGGCGTCTGTCAAGTGACCACACAAAAATATGTGATGAGAGCATTTTCTCCTCAGTTGGAGCACTGAGGTACACCAGACATTCTTAAGCCATACTTCTACTTTGTCTCGCAAGAACCACTTGCATGATGTGAGATACAAACATTTTACAGCAGATTCCATGAAAACTTTGTTCGCCTGATGCGATCTTTGAGTTCTTGAAAGAGATTAACATTTTTCATCGGATCTGAGATTTTACAGTGGAAAGATTTTTAACAAACTTTCGGATGGGTTCTTCGATGTATTTTAAAGAATTGTGTGAATGAATGACCGTGTGAGTTGATTTTAATGTGGTGACAGCCCTGATGTGGCCCTTAGTGGTCGGCTGGGCTATAAGCAACATTTTTTATCTTATCTTAAGAACCACTGGAGAACCTAACTGTTCAGGAATAAGTATTAACCAAGTTGTAGATTTTTTTTCCAGCAATGAATAAAGCAGAACCCCTCGTCCATCCTGAGGCTTAGAATCAATTATGAAGAGTGTAAATTTGCTGGAAAAAAAAATCTTTTTACCTCATCCATCCCCTCCTCTACCACTCCCCACCTTTCATGCTGCCTTTAAAATCCCGGACGAAAAGTGAGAAAATTAGCTGAAAAATAGACAGCTGTCATCCAAAATTTATTGTAACCTCCTAATAATGAGCCTTTCCTGTGAAGATTCATGTCTTTTATATACTTCTTTTCTTTTGGGACATTTTCTTTCTCTCTGTTTTCACTTGATTTACCGTGCAATTAAGGTTCCCTCTCTTTCCAGACATGTTTTTTCCCGGGAGCATTTTTCCTGACTCCTCCCCCTTCCCAGGTATCTATACAGATAAGTTCAACTGCATCATCGCAAGACCAAAAGGCTGTGGGAAATGCAACCAAGGCACATGCACAACAACAGTGCTGTTTTCTGAGAATTCAGTGTGCTATTTCTGCTTGGTTCAGCCCACCCACTTGCCAGGTACCCTGGTGCGTCAGAACTGTGATCTTATGTTTTTGTGGCATGTTTCAAACATGAGCTCATTCCAAATGACTTACGAGACAACTGGCTGCAGCAAGCTGCAACAGCTGATTTATGAGATATTTCGGAAAAATGACTGTGTGTCTAAACCCTTCCACAAGTCCAATCATTTTTGGTCAGGACCATGTTTACATGCTTATCTCCCTTGTACAAATAACTTTTAGTACAGTGTCAAAAACTTCTTGTCAATGTGCTGGAAATTTGGATTATCATTTATAAAGGTGTACTTTTTTTCTATGTTTCCTTCATGATAGCCCTGGCACAGTGTTAAGGTTGTTTTAGCAACTGAGTCAGAAATGGGCTGAAGGTCCAATGGACTCTGATAGAGGTGTTGGACAGCACAAGTATGTCCACACACACCACACACACACACACACACACACACACACACACACACCACACACACACACAGAGCACGTGCACACACACACACACACACTTACAATTCTATTAAAATATTGTCAACTTTAACACCTACCACCCATATAAACTTCTCATAAAGACTATACATAAAGAGGAAGATATTAGTCAGATAGAAACAATGAAAGCGCATATCACATGAATGAGAACCTAAACAAAAAGCTTTTTTTTTTTAAAATCCAGAAGCAATGAAAGTGCATGTTACATGAATGAGAACATAAACAAAAAGCTTTTTTTTTAAAAATCTGAACAATTCGCTATTTCTATAATAGTAACAATCACACACACACAAACACACACACACAGATAGACACGCATGCACACGCACATATACAACACAGACACGCACACACACACACACACAGCAGACCTGTTGGACACAATGCTGGGATAGTAGCACACTTGGTTCTCATCCACTTTGTTTTCAGACAGCTCAATGAAGCGATTTTGCTGGTTGAAGGCACGGATGGTGGTAGCGCCAGTGATGGTCTCCCCGAAGTGAGAGTAGATTGGGGAACGACTGGTCGACTCCAGACGCTTCAACTGTCGCGATGTCGCCACATAGAACCTCTGTTAAAGACCGCCAGAAAACACATCATGCATTATAATGTTCTTTTCTTTCCCCCCCAATAATATATCTCTGTGTGTGTGTGTGTGTGTGTGTGTGTGTGTGTGTGTGTGTGTGTGTGTGTGTGTGTGTGTGTGTGTGTGTGCGTGCACGCGCGTGTGCGATTGCTTGCAAATGCGTGCGTGTGAGTGTGCGATTGTCTGTGTGTAATTCACTTCAAGAACTACGTGTACACAAAATCAAACTAAGCAAGCTTGTGTATGTTTTCATATTGCAAACCTGCCTATAAAATCGTCATGTCTACTCATAAAAAAAATTCAACACACTGTTTACTTTCTTACAATATAATAGCAACAGAACTTAAAAACTTCATAAAAAGAATTCTTAGATAATACTTTTGAAATTGCTTTCCTTTAGTGTTACAGCATGAAGTTACTTTCCTTTAGTGTTACTGCATAGTTTAACAAACTAAAACTTTGTAATTTTTTTTTGGCTTCGGATAAGTCTTTCAAACTTTTAATCCAGTATCATCACAATTTCTTATCATTTATAGAATTTGAAATTAAATAAATCATTAACACATTGACAATGACTAAAGCTATCATCTGCAGTTTCTTAAATAATGGGAACAGAACATATCATGGAATTCACCTTTTGATTATACTGATGTTCTAATGCATTTGTAACTTGTGCTAATTAACACACTAGAACATTAATTTGATATTCAAATAAATCACAGAAATGATATAACAGCAAGAGAGACACAGAGAGAGAGAGAGTGGGAGGGAGAGAGAGAGGGGCGAGAGTCGACGATGTGTGTGTGTGTGTGTGAGGGCTGGGGAGAGAGAGAGAGAGAGAGAAGAGAGAGAGAGAGAGAGAAGAGAGAGAGAGAGAGAGAGAGAGAGAGAGAGAGAGAGAGAGAGAGAGAGAGACAGAGAGAGAGTGTTGGTATATGTGTGTGTGTGTGTGCGTGCGTGCGTGAGTGAGTGAATGTGTGTGTATATGCATGCACGTGTGGATACCAGCTTATGTATCCATTGCAAGACATTTGTCTAGGCGTATTTCCCTTTTAAACACAGACATCCAAAATGGATACCAGTTTTTCTTTCGTTACACAATATTCTGCCTTCAACTTTTTGGTCTGACTGGCCTTTACAGGATATCACATGGAATGATTCCATAGGAATTGTCATTTTCAATCATTACCTTCAACAATGACAATGAGTTAATCTCCAAAAATAATTATCAAGCTTAGGCAGATAGAAAGACATTTCATGATAATCTTCAATGATACAATTCTGTTCACAAGGAACTGGGATATTACACATATACAAGAATACACTGCACATGCCCTTTAATGTCTATATAATCATCCATACATCATCTGTAAACTAGTGAAACAGCTTCATATATCAGATCAAAGCATTTTCCGCAACCATGTGCAAACAGGGAGATTGTTTGCTGCAATGTTTAACAATCTTTTGAAAATTGGCAAAACGACAAGAAGTCCACAGAGGTGAGCTTTTCAGAATTCAAACACCAAAAGCTAATTTCAAGCTGATTCAACTACCACAGTAACTTCCTATACTGAGCCCCAACAGACAAACAGAAAATACCAAGCCAGCAAAAGGCACGTGACAGCGTGGAGCAGCCAAAGCCAAATACAACAAAGCTAAAAGAAAGTACAAAGCCACAGCACAGAGCAACAACCAACAGCCAATGTATGGAAGCAAATACAAAATACAAAGCCACAGCATTGAGCAACCAAAGATAAGGAAGCAAAAAGAAAATACAAAGCCAAAGCAAATGCAGCCATCCCCAGTTACAACAAACCACAGTAAGCAAAACTGTGCATGCAGCTCCTCCCTATCTCTTTACCCCCAAATAAAAGAAAGTGCAGGCAGCAACGATGGCAAAAGGCAAAGAAAGGTATATGAACACACACACACACAGTGAGTTAGGTGTCAGCTGTGTACACTGAAGCTGAACCAAGTTCAAAAGCACGCTGATTAATCACTTTCTATCAGACTTGATGCTCATCACCTGTCGATGCAAAATGGGTAAAAAATGGTCCCACTGCCATCTTTCCCATCCCAATGAAAAAACTTTCTGTCCACACATACAAAACTACAATCAGCCACTGTGACTCTGAGCTTGAGTCAAGGTTATTGTGGAAAGTCAGACCTTTGAGAACTCTTAGTAGTTCATCATTGCTTCACTTTTCAAAGAGGTCACTCCAATGATTCATAAGAAATAATAACTTCACTATAACACTATGTGCCTCTGTATGTGTGTGTGTGTGTTTATGTTACCTCTGTGTGTGTGTGTGTGTGTGTGTGTGTGTGTGTGTGTGTGTGTGTGTGTGTGTGTGTGTGTGTGTGTGTGTGTGTGTGTGCGTGCGCGCATGGTGTCTGTATGTGTTTTTGCTGTCTCATTTTCCATATCTCCTCTGTGGCTTTATTCCTACACAGATCATTTCCTGAACAGTCACTCTGAAGAGCGTCCTGTTTCAGGTCATCAAAACACAATCCACAAGATGGACCACAGCACAGGTGTTGAGTTACTTTTGTGGAATCAAGCGTTTCCTGTTCTGATTCAACATACACAAGACCCCAACAGTAACCATTTTCTTGACCTTACAGAACTGAACTAAGATCAGTCTCAAAGTAGGTGATCCCTAGCTGAAGACAACCAATGGCTGTCTCTGCTGGTTAAAACAACATTAAAATCAGTCCAACCATATGCAAGAAAATGGCTGTCCATAGTTATTTGGACGCGCACACATACACACATGCATGCAGGCGCGAGCGAGCGTGCGCGCGCACACACACACACACACACACACACACACACACACACACACACACACACACTCTAACACACATACTCACTCACACACAATCCTCTCATCCAAAACTTTGTAGATGTGGGGAAAATGACAAACAAACAGCAAACATGCTATGCCAAAGGCAATCTGGAATTCAAAGATTTCACAAAGCATGATAAAACACCTGTTCAGATACTACAAGTCTAGTAGGAATGGCATCTCAAACATTCTGATTCATACAACCATTCAGTAATAAAAGCTTGTGTTAAGTTAAAAGATCTGAACTGATCAATTACATATTTGTAAATATTTCATACTCTTGTACAATAAAGCAGACAAGAGAATACTGCTTTGATCTTGCCACTCAGAAAACTGTCTTCCTTTTAAATGCGTTCACTGCTGTTCTTCTGTCTTTCTGTGAAAACACTTTTGTCTTCTCTGTCCAGTATCTGTCCATCTTCCTCGAACTGCTCCCATTTTTAGTTCTGCCATTTCTAGACCTGTTGACACCTCTTTGTGATATCATTGTCTTTTACTGGTCCTCCTGCTCTCTCTGTTAGTCTCCACCACCGAAAGTTGCAGTTCTGTCACAGTGTGACTCAGCCCAGGCACAAGATGTTCAGTCCTCTTATTGTCCGTCACTAGCTCATGCTGGTTCTTGTCAAGGTCCCCTATGTTTGTTACTGTCCTCCCTGGTTCTGTCACTGTCCGAACAGCTGCCATGTTGTTGTTTTTTTTCTGATTCATTCATCGTGAATCCGTCACATTCAGCGTCATGTCTTCTGTGTGTCATTTCATTCTAGGTAAAGGCAGTGTGTTAATCTCGATCTTGTGTGTCATCTCTCACAGCAAAATCATTGTTAAAAGCATCTGCGTTGCTGTGGGGAGAATGACTAAGAATGCAGCTTGTACATATGCACAGATGATTCACAGCAGATTTAATGGACAAGGTTAGATGATACTTGCTGCAGTCTTGGATATCAGCGGCCTGAAGCATCACTCCAACAGCACAACCACCTACCCAGCTCACATCCACGCGACCAGCGACCTGGCCTTGAGGTCCCTTCTCCTCAAGTGCCAACACTCTGGGTGATCTGGCAGTACAACGTAAATTGAGACATTTCATCAGGACCAGTCTGAACTTCTTGCAAACATACTGCCCTGCTTTAAAGCTGAATGACACAGGCCACAAGCTGAGCTGTTACAAGCCTCAGGATATTTTCTATGAAGGAAACTTGACAGTCACACAGTCTCTGGACTTGCAACTTGATATCGCAGTCAGGTTGCAACTGATATCACCGTTAAGCCGTTTAGAATGTGTGTGTGTGAGAGAGAGAGAGAGAGAGAGAGAGAGAGAGAGAGAGAGAGAGAGAGAGAGAGAGAGAGCATGCAAGCACATCAGATGATGTGCAAAAGTTCCTTGTATGAAGTTGCATCAGCACTGTTTCAGCTCTCCACCACGCCTGCTTCTTGACAACTGACGAGATGATTGAACAGAACATGGTTTTAAATTGGTCTCTTTTTTTCAGTTTGTTAAACCAATTTGTGTTTTCGCTTTCAAAGTTTTTCTGTTTGCTTGTTTTTCAAACCTGTACACATGCCCTGCCAATCGATGGGCTACAATGTAAAACTTTCAGAGGGGGGGGGGGGGGGGGGGCGGGGATGCTACCTTGTCTTTCCTGCCCCTCAGTGACATTACTTCAAGCTGCTCATTCTGGCTCACTGTGCACAGCCACACACAGGTTGTCCTGTTGCAACCCCAGTGCTGGCAGCCCCCAGAGAGCAATCAATGCAAGTTGTCATGAGACAAAGCACACGGGAGACACTGCACTGGTGCCCGGTCACATGGGTGGTGTTCAGTGTTCCTGTTCTGATCCACTGCATGCAGGACACCACTTATTAAGCCCCCACACTGATGACACCAACCGCTTAAACCAAGAGCTAGCATAATTGAATATCCTCCTCCGGACAGTGCCAAGTGTGAGCTTATCTGCCACTGAGATAGTTAAGGACAGCAAAAAACATTCGTCATATCACTTTCTTTCTCCCCAAATGCCACTTCCTTTGACTCCTTGTCTCTGAGAAACACAGATGAGCTAAGGAAGCTGCTGAGTCTGTTAATAATCATATCATTCTGTCAAGCAGGCAGCACTGAACTATCGCTCAATCCATTGGTTTAGCTCTCCAAAGTCATGAAGATTGAACTGCTGCTGACATGGATTGTTTGGTCTAGAGGAAAACACCACAAGAATATTTCGTTCACGTGCCTTCCTTTCTGCGTCATTACGCAGGGCAGACGTATCACAAACTTACAGAGAAAATGACCAAAGAACTTGCTGTGCAATATAGAAAACATGCACGGTGCTAGACAGCTATGATGGTATGATACAAACAAACACGTAAAGGGCTACTGTTCTATCTTCACACAGTGGGGTTTTTATGTCTGCAGTAAGCCCCACTCCACAGGTATTCAATTTTGTGCATAAGGAAAACAGGCTAAAAACAAAACAAAACAGACATCCATTTTGTTTCCATGCTGAGATGAACACCAAGCCAGTAAAACACAAGCAAAGAAACAGCCATCCAAATCAGTTTCTATTCCCATGCATTTTCAGAATACTGTGATTTGCATGAAGCGTACCTGGACTGACTACCCCTTTTGGATTTCATCTGGCCACAAGTGACCTGCGAGGTCTTCCATCTCTAAAGGAAACTCTTTGAAACCAAAGTGATTTGCTTTTTGTGCTAAGGCAAACAGTCTCAGTTCGGGATAAACTGAGCAACATGAAATGTGGTGATTCTAACAGCAAACATTATTTTTCCCTGTCTTTTGGCTTCGATGACGACATACAGGGAAAAAACTAAGACTTACAAATAGTGGTAAAACCAAGTTCTGAGCAATCTGGTATTTCATAATAAAAATGATCAAACTGCTTTTTGGAAATAGAATGCATAAACCACAGATTCAGATGCATAAAAACTTGCAATGCACACGCAGAAAGAAGGAATAAAATTATAAATAACAAAAAGCACGCAGGCTGTTTACAAAGCTCATGACCACGAACCCCAAAAAATCAACAAGAAAAAGAGATCTGGCTCAGTTTGCTGAATGACATATTACTTTCTCGATTTGCTAACTGTAATTTACAATGTGCAATATTTCAAATCCACTTCTTAACCAGAACCCTTTACGCATGGAAGATAATCTGCAGGTCTGGTTGAGAAGAGGGGGATGACCCATGGATGTCCTTGACATGCAGGACGTCCACAGGTCACACCCTCTTCTGAACTTGGCAAAATAACGTGAGGAGAGTCCGTTTCTGACATCATGACAAAACTGTTCAAGTAGCATCCATATCAGTCTCATGAATGAATCAGTCATACCAGATTTTAAACCCATGACTCAATGACAACATCAAACGGATATGTGTAATCAGAGTTAGGCCAAACTGTTGTTAGTCAATTTTACTCTTTACAAGCACAATGCATGGTTAATAATTGACAATTAGGATGGAGAAACACTTGCTTTGAATGACATTTAAAACATAGTGCAAATTAAACAGTTTTCTTTTCTTTCTTTTTTTCTTTGTCTAGTCAACAGCTGAGGGTTAGTATGAACATGCATTTCGAAGGAAAGACACATACAGAACACAGAGCACAGCGACCATTCTGATCCTTCCCCCCCCCCCCCCCCCCCCCCCCCAACTGCAACATACTAATGACAACTAGATTCTAGTGGCTTTTCTTGTAAGGGAAATTTGGTGAGTGGGTAGATGATAAATAGGATGCAGGGCTCCAAAGGGGACACACTTATTTCATGCAGTGGCTTACAATATCAAACTCTACACTGTTAAACCACAGAACAACAAAGAGTTTCCCTTAGAGAGCAGTTCAAGCCAACAGTCCTCCTCTCCTCCCGCACACACCCACACACATCCTGCTATCAAGCCAACCGCTGTGACCCCTCCTCCAGCCACAGAAGACTGTCAGATCACAGCTGAAAGACCAGGCAGTGTACCTGAGTCAGGTAGTAGAAGACAGCCATTGGAGGGCAGCGATCAGAAACCACGGGGTCGTCATGGAGATGACCACCAGTGCGCCCAGCATTTTGATCAAACAGCTGAGGAACATCTGCATGCTGGACGGAATGCTAACATCCACGGTGTCAATGTCCTTACTGAAGCGGTTGATAATGCGACCGATGGGGGTGGTGTCGAAAAACACCATTGGCAATCGCAGCACGGCGGCCAACAGACCAGCATGGATCCTCTCAGATGCCTGCCGTGCTCCAAGCGCTCTCAGCAACACCGCCAACCAAATAGACATTCCTGTGGGCATGGGCAAATAATGAGGTCAGTTAGAGTTGTGTCTGTCACCTACACATGTCCCTTTGTTCCTTCTCTTCCAGTGTTCCTCAAAGCATTCACGGTGAGTGAGAGCCCTGTGTGCGTGTGTGTGTGTGTGTGTGTGTGTGTGTGTGTGTGTTGTGTCTGTTATCTTCACTGTGTGAGTCAGTGACACATTTTACCTTGAACAGCTTACAGTGCCGTCAGTGTGCATGTCCAGGCATGCTGATTTCAGGATGCTTCCCAGTTTTGGGATCTCTTATTCTGTATGGTTTCATGCCAAATCTCACCGCCTGTCACGAAGCTCAATGTCTGGTTGGGCGGCGAGTGCTGTCGATCATCGTGGCCCAGGCAGTTAGAAGCCAGGTGTGTGGAGTCAGTCAATGTGAGGTAAATACAGTCATGACATGATGTGTATAGTTAAGCACGGAGAGGTATTCGCCTTTATTGTCAGATGTGTTAAGTCAATGTCTCTGAGGTATGACCATGTATTCAGTTAGTATTGTGTGTGTGTCATCCATCAAAGTGAGCTAAGTGCACTTATAATCAAATATGTTTTGTCAGTTACAGTGATCGTTGGACTTTCAGGATCAAATGCAGACAGTCAGTCTACTACAAGGTACGTGCAGTTAGTATCATTATATGACAAGTGTGGTACCCATTTACTGTGAAGTGCATGCAGTTAGTACCAGAAGTATACCATCTATCTAATGTGAATCACATCTGGTTAGTATTAGATGTATGCAGACTATCTGATGTAAAGTTAACACAACTAGTATCAGTTAAAAGAAGATTTGGCATCATATACTGTACCATGTCAGACCATAGCATTCCACGGCAGTTAGTCAGCTCTGCCAGGCCGAGATTTTTTGTGGCTAATGCAGTAATAAGACCATCACGTGACGCCCACACTACTTCCGCCAGGGAAGAAGCCGGTGTAAACTTCCTGTTCCTCATTCAACCTCGGCGGGTTACCTTGCGCATAGGCCTCATTGAATGAGGAACAGGAAGTTTACACCGGCTTCTTCCCTGGTGGAAGTAGTGTGGGCGTCACGTGATGGTCTTATTACTGCATTAGCCACAAAAAATCTTGGCCTGGCAGAGCTGACTAACTGCCATGGAATGCTATGGTCTGACATGGTAAGTATATTAGCCAAACAGGGAGTATAATACAAACTCCCCATATCTGTGATATGAAGTGCTTGCCTTTAGAACCAGATGTATGCAATCAATCTACAGTGAAGAATCCAAAGTCATCCTCAGGTGTATGTCGTCAGTGTACAGTGAAGAATCCAAAGTCATCCTCAGGTGTATGTCGTCAGTGTACAGTGAAGAATCCAAAGTCATCCTCAGGTGTATGTCCTCAGTGTACAGTGAAGAATCCAAAGTCATCCTCAGGTGTATGTCGTCAATCTACAGTGAAGTCCTAGCAGTTTTATCAGAGGTGTGCGATCTATCTGACAGGAAGTACATGCACTTAGTATCAGATGTATACAGTCTCTCTTATATGTAGTCCTTGCAATTACAATCAATTGTGCACCGTCTATATGATGTGACGTACATGCACTTAGTATTAGATGTATGCAGTCTATATAATGTGAAGTTGATGCATTAAGTGTCAGAAGTGTGCAGTCTGTCTGCTGCAATGTATACCCAGTTAAGGCCCTTTGCAGTCGGCTGGGCTATAAGCAACCTTACCTTACCTTACGCTCACACGTGTGTAGTCAGTTTACATGGAGGTCAAACTATGTGTGCAGTTACTCTACTGCGAGGTACGTAACAGTCAAAACCAAATCTGTGGAGTTCATCTACTGCACAGCAACAAGCAGTTAGTATCAGACATGTGCAGTCAGTCAACAGTGAGATGCATACAGTCGGTCTTAGACGTGCAGTCAGTGTGCAGCCAAGTACACACACTTAGTATTAACCCTTACACTGGTTGTTTAACAAGTCACTATTAAGTATGTTGTCTGGTCAATTAACAGAAGGAAAGTTTGAAAAAAATAGTCACGTTTGTAAAATCTTGCATAACTTTCAACTGTTAGTAGTTGATCATGACATCCCAGGACATGCAGAATAAAAAATTTATCAGTTATTGAATAAAGAAATATATAACAGAACTGGTGTGCTTGTGAATGTTTGATTAGGTGTTTACTCTCTAGAATGTGAAATAACAGGTGAAAACGGTAAAACACCCTGTTTTGTCATACTCAAGAGCTGTTCAACCAAATAATCCAGTCAATGATGTTCCACAGTATCCAGAAATAAGTTACAGCATTTTTCAAAGGAAAGTCAGTGTGGACTATAACCTGTCTTCCATGCTGGCAATTGAGGTAAGAATGAAAAAGTTACGGTTCAGTTTTCACATTGAAATCACGTGCTGATAACACAAAACACCCCAAACGGTAAACCATCAACCAAATTTTAAAAGTTTAGCCCCACTGTTGTCGTTTAGGGTTTGAAAGGTTTAGGATCATCTGGAACGCTACACTAAATTTTTCTTCCCCATGAATGGCATGTTTACATTCCCCTCACCCTTATCACTCCAGGGGCAACTCCATTGTTCGTGTCAATCTCAAATCACGATTACAATGGCGCTTTACTAAATTAAAAAATATCACACACCACCCCCCAGTTCATTCAAATGTTCACAATTTCTTCTTCACACTGCTTTTTCCACAACACATCAGCAAAAAAAATCTTCAAACAAGTTCCTAATTCTATCATTTTTCTCCAGTGAGCGCCGCCATTGTTGTTTGCCAGACGAGTCGAGTCGTGCTATGCATTTACAAGCTGTTTCTAACTATAAACTAAGCTAAAATGCAGAAAATCATGTTCCGGGGCTCGTACAGTCACTTAGGCAAAGTAGTTTGTCAATGAGCCATAGTTTCGTATCTGGGGTTTTGTCAGAGAAATTCGGTTAGAAAGGCTAACCATACAGTGCGACTTATGACGTGACTCCCAGCGAAAGGGTTTAAATGTGTGAAGTCAGTCTACTGCAAATATAAAAGGGTCCCGTACCAGAAATATTCACTGAATCACTATGAGCAGTTAGTGTCAGATATGTGCAGTAAAAAAAATTGGTAACACAGTACACATAGTATTAATCGACACGCCCATTCTACTCAAGGTGTACAGTTAGTATTAGATGTGTGCAGTTAATCTCGGAAAGATATAGAGGTTAGTATCAAATGTATGCAGTGAATCACTGTGAGCAATCAAGAAAGAGATATGTGCGGTCAATTCACAACTAGACAAAATGCAGTCAGTATCACACGTATCAGTCCATCTACATTCTGTCGTATCAGATGAATGCACAGTCTACACTCTGTCAGTAAACACACGTATGCAGTCCATCTACTTCTGTCAGTATCCCCAGTATCAGTCAATCTACATTTTTGTCAATATCGATGTATGCAGTCCTCTACATTCTGCAGTACAGATGTATGCAGTCAATCTACATTCTGTCAGTATCCCGATGTAGGCAGTCAATCTACATTCTGTCATTAAACAGATTTTAGGCAGTCAATCTACATTCTGTCAGTATCAGATGTATGCAGTCAATCTAAATTCTGTCAGTATCAGATGTATGCAGTCAAACTACATTCTGTCAGTATCAGATGTATGCAGTCAATCTACATTCCGTCAGTATCAGATGTAGGCAGTCAATCTACATTCTCATCAGTATCAGATGTATGCAGTCAATCTACATTCTGTCAGTATCAGATGTAGGCAGTCAATCTACATTCCGTCAGTATCAGATGTAGGCAGTCAATCTACATTCTCATCAGTATCAGATGTATGCAGTCAATCTACATTCTGTCAGTATCAGATGTATGCAGTCAATCTACATTCTGTCAATATCAGATGTATGCAGTCAATCTACATTCTGTCAATATCAGATGTATGCAGTCAATCTACATTCTGTCAATATCAGATGTATGCAGTCCATCTACATTCTGTCAGTATCAGATGTATGCAGTCAATCTACATTCTCATCAGTATCACACGTATGCAGTCAATCTACATTCTGTCAGTATCAGATGTATGCAGTCAATCTACATTCCCTCAGTATCAGATGTATGCAGTCAATCTACATTCTGTCAGTATCAGATGTATGCAGTCAATCTACATTCTGTCAGTATCAGATGTATGCAGTCAATCTACATTCTGTGAGTATCAGATGTATGCAGTCAATCTACATTCTGTCAGTATCAGATGTATGCAGTCAGTCTACATTCTGTCAGTATCAGATGTATGCAGTCAATCTACATTCCTTCAGTATAAGATGCATGCTGTCAGTCTTCTCTGAGGTTCCAACAGGGGAATGCTGAGGCAGGTAGATTCATTCTGACTGGCAACTGAACTGGACAATTAACAATGTGCACAGAGTCAGTTCATGTGCCATGTGAGTTCATATGTGATGAGAGTGAAATCACTTGTCAGCAGAACAGAGCTGAAGGGTGACTGATACAAGATCAAAGTCACAGGTCAAGAGGTTGATCACAGGGGCACCTTATTCACAACTAAAGCACATCTGAGCAACACGCAACAACTGAACAAAATATTCATAATAGCAATTGTTCTTCATTCTTTTTTTTTTCTTTTCCCATGAGCACTGGTCACTGTTACTGTGAGCCATGCACCGTGATCACTGTCCTGAAAAATTTTACCGAACCTGTGTAAATAACACATCAGAGAAATACTTAATTTTGTTTTTTAATCTCAAAACATTACAAAGAAACAGTTCAGAAGAGCAAAAAGTCACCATACAAACCTAGCAAGCAGGAACACACAGGTTACACATCAGAACTGTTTGAGGTGGAGAGGAGGAAAGCCTGACAGTTACACAAAGACACAGGAGGGAGCGAAGGGGTACCTGCATGAAGAAATAGAAAAGGGCGAGGGGTAGAACGATGAGAAGGAAGTAAGGGGTGGACATGCTGATGACCACGACTGTGCCCAACACCACCAGCATGCAGCGCCACCACATGGACACTTTGCCCGACAGCACGCTGTCAATCACGTCCACGTCTTTGCTGAACCGGTTCATGACACGGCCCAGCGGGGTCACGTCAAAGAACGACAGCGGCTGGCGGAGCACGGCCGTCAACATGCCTCGATGCAGGCGCCGCGAGGCCTGCCGGCTACCCCATGCCAACAACAGGCCGGCAGAGTAGCTGAGCAGTCCTGCAGGACATTTTTGGAACAGCTGATCTACTGTCACCCAGACTGTCGACTTACAGGCCCCACAACACACTGTCCTTTCTATTTCATACAGCCTTTCTTACTACACACTAGCCGTGCCTGATGTTAAAATGCGAGGTCTGTCTGCAAGAAGCCGAGGCGAGCTGGAGCAAGCACAGCACGCACAGTCACAACAAACGACACATGCATGAAGTCATGAGCAAGACAGAAGACTCAAACTAACACAGTAGAAACCCCCCCCCCCCCCCCCCCCCCCCCCCAACCACCAAAAAAAACCACCCTCCATTTAATGACTTGCATTTCTGGAGCGTATTTATCTCTGTCCATGCAACTAGGTTTCTCATCCACTCAAGATCCAACTTATCAAGGATACCTGAGGGTCCTTATTCAGAGGTTCCACTGTAATGCCAGGCTGGCGCAACCTCCTCCACCCCCCCCTCCCCCAAAGCTAAACTAATAACCCTGATGAGGGCCAGATGTCAAAAGACAGGCACGCCTTCCTCATGGTAAGGCAGTGACAAGGAAGCAAGAGGCTAAAGCTCTTTCTAAAGGAAACCGCACACTGTACATGCACAGAATACTGCTTTCACATTACCGCAACATACATGGATCAAAATGAACCACCACCTTTTTTCCCATCTGTTCAGCTTTTTTTTTCTCACAATTTAACAGTTACAGAATAATAAGACTATTGTAATTCTAAACAAGAACTGAACATTGCTGAAAAAAAAGTAGTATTTAATATTGCTGAAAAAAAAAAAAAGCAGCAAAGACACTTGTAAAGAAATGTGTAACGAGAATTATCACTACTGATGACTTCACTGAGGACAGTAAAAATATGATCATAATAATGATGAAAACACAAACAGCCGAAGCATGTCAGGCATATGAAATCGACAAAAACAACAGAGTACAGCGGTGACAATGACATCAGAGGTAAAAATGTCCCATGTTGTCCCATAAACCCTGCCCCAGGCATCATGGCTATATCATTACACAAGGTCAGGCAGACATCTCCGGCAGTGGCATGCACCACGACCACACAGCATGCCCAGTCACTGGAGCGCAGCATGTCAAACAACAGGACTGACGTCAACAGCTTAACCTACAATGAACCAAATGAAATCAAACCTGTAACAAAAACAAAGACAAAACAAAAAAATAACAAAGAAAAATCAAAGCAAGATTACAACTGAAATAAATGATGTTAGTAGTGATTCCATCATGTCAGTCTGGCTTCATGCTGCAAACAAAGTCTGCCTTCAAAGAAGAAGAAAAAATGCTAAAAAAAAAAAGTCCACCTTCCATGCCATGACCATAACAGCAAAACATACACCCACCACATGCCACATTAATTTTTCATGTACTGCAACTCCAGGGAAAAAAAAAAACGAAAGTCCCGGCCATCACCATCCTGTTCATGCATCTTACAGAATGGTGGATTTACAGTATATGCATCAAATATCTCTGCCAATGCCCCAAGTGGCAACACACCAATGCACCACATGCCAACAATGATGCCACAACATACAGCATGCAAGAGCCAGCGCCTACTGTTTCTAACGTGTATCTCAAGGAAAAGAGTGCTGTCACAACACATGCATCCACTCTCTCTGACAGGCATTTTTTTTGTTTGTTTGCAAAAGAGGTCTATCACAGATACCACACGTCTGTTGGTACACTTTTTGCTGGGAAAAAAACCCCAGAAATACAAGACGCCTCTAGTCTCTCTACCAGCACATCTTAGGACAGAGCGCAGTATTTCAGTATATTCTATAACCACAGTATACTCTACCACCAAACTTCAGGGCAGAGTGTAGAAACTCTGGATGCTAAAGCCAACATGAAGTACACACCTCCATCTACTTCACCTCATGGGTAGAACACTTAAAGCAACACACACCATGCAACAATAAGCTTCCATAGCCTTTACAAAGAGTGTTTATACAACAAAAAACAGACAGTGCCGACAACGTAACAAGCCAACACTCGCCCAGTCAAGGCAGTTCAATGCAAGAAATAATGTACTCCTTGGAGTCAGTACCTGCACAATGTAATAGAGAATCATAAGAGGCAGGATGATGGAGAGAAAGAGAGGGGTTCCCATGGAGATGATGATGACAGTGCCCACGACATGCAGGAAACACATAAGGAACATGTGGGCATTCATGGGCACGATCACGTCGATGACGTCAACGTCCTTGCTGAAGCGATTGATGATGCGCCCCAGCGGCGTCACATCAAAGAAGTGCATCGGGCAGCGAAGGATGTTGGCCAAAAAGGCGGCATGCAGCAAGCTGGACGCCCTGCGTGACCCGAGTGTCCGGATCAGGGTGCCAGCGAAGACAAACACCCCTGCAGGACATCCAAGGGGTCCACTGTGTTAAATACACCATCATGTCTGGCACACACTACTGCTACTCTGTTCACTACAAAGACTGTGACACACCTGGTTTTATCCACATGACTGAAGAGGGGCTTCCTCAAGAACAGTGATCAACGCACATTTTCTGTGTTCTAATTCACCTGACTGAGGTAAATACATGAGAGAGAGAGAGAGAGAGAGAGAGAGAGAGAGAGAGAGAGAGAGAGAGAGAGAGAGAGAGAGAATTTCTGGATGAAGGAAACAGCTCCATTGAAGTCACATGCACAAACGCTAACCATAACAATGATAAAAGCAAAGTCTTTAAATCGTCTGACTTTTTAGCAATATGCTTCATCAGCTGCTGAAGGCTTTCATTCAGTGGTAGGATACCTGCTGTAGTCTCCCTTATGTGTGCAGCTAGGACATAAACTCTGTGTGTGTGTGTGTGTGTGTGTGTGTGTGTGTGTGTGTGTGTGTGTGTGTGTGTGAGTGTGCGCGTGCGTGCGTGTGTGTGTATGAGTGAACGCGAGTGTGTGTGTGTGAGCGCGTACGTGCATGCGAGCATGCAAGCGCGTACATGTGAGTGTGCGAAAGTACGTGCATATGCACATTTATGTCTGAGAGTATGTCACAGTATGTGGAAAACAGCTGAATGAGATTTTTAAAAAAAAGGAAAGTTTCTTGTTATTTTTGCTACATCACAAAAAGGGTGCTTAAAACATGATCACCGTCACTCATCAAAATGATGAGCCTATCATCATTTATGCCATTCATTCATCTTCATCATCACTACCGCTTACTTTGGTCAGCAAATTTGACAAGAATGCCCACAGACAACATGCAGAGTCACCATCCACAGGAACAGCACCACAGAAACCATCTTCAGCTGCAATGTAAGAGAAAACATGACCATGTCTCCTTTCATCCACCATGTTCACACACTGACAGAACACAGACACCATTACCTTGCAACACCCCTAGCGCCCCGTACACTCCCAGCCGCATGTCGCGCTGACTGCTGTCGTGAGTGGCATTGGGGGATCGGGCGTCATCGCTCCACTCCGACAACCACACGTTGGAGTAGATGCTGGCTGCATTGTACAGCACGTAGAACAGCACAATGGCGGAGAACAGCAGCGCCCCCACGGCATTCAGATAAGCCATGAACACTGAGAACTTGACCTGCACAGAAGAAAGGTTAACTGCTTACACGGTGTACTGATCTGTGTGTGGTGAAGTTTTGTATCTTTTATGCTGAAGGACCTGTTAGCATACTGGTTTAAAAGTTAGGTTTCAAGTGTATAACTGACCTGAACATGTCAAATGATAACTTCTTATGGGTTGAACGGACCTGTGTATATCAAAGGATAACTTCATATGTGTTGATATCAAAGAATAACTTCTTAAGTGTTGAACTGAACTGTATATATGTCAAAGGATAACTTCCTTTGCCTTTTCTCAATGTATAACATGTTAACCTTTATCTTTTGCTACACAGTGCAACGTGTCACAAGTTAATCTTTGCCTTTTGCAGCTTGTAAAATGTTATGGCTTGCTATATTCAGGTCATTCAGCATCTGAGAAGCGATTGATCGGCTTTGTGTTAAGCCGACCTCTACATAGGTCAAAGAATAAGTTCTTATGTGTTGAACTGATCTGTACATGTATCTAAGGATAGCTTCACCATTGAGCCTGATCAATACTTATGTCAGACCATAACTTATGTGTTGATATCAAAGAATAACTACTCATGTCCTGAGCTGAGCAGTACATATGTCAAAGGATAACGTCTTACGTGTTGAACTGACCTGTGTATTTGTCAAAGGATAACCTTTCTTTCTTATGCACTGAACTGACCTGTATATAGGTCAGTGATAATTGCTTATGTGTTGATGTCAAAAGGATAACTTCTTATGAACTGAACTATTGTGGCACAATCAATCGCTTCTCAGATGCTGAATGACCCGAAAATAGCAAGCCATAACATTTTACAAGCTGCAAAAGGCAAAGATTAACTTATGACATGTTGCACTGTGTAGCAAAAGATGAAGGTTAACATGTTATACATTGAGAAAAGGCAAAGGTTAACATCTTAGTACATGTTGCACTGACTTGAGTGAGAAAAAAGTTAACATATCACACCCTGAACTGGCCTGTGTAAGGCAAAGGTCAACATCTTATATGTTGAGCTGAGCTGCATATGGCAAAGACTAAAACCATAATAAAAGAACTGACCTATTACAAATGTGTGCACTTAGGATGATTTTCGGGATACAATAAATATCAGACTGTAAACTGATCACTGTACTACACAAATAAAGGCTTGTGAAGTGAGTAGGAGGTGGAGGAACACATGATGTGTGAATCATTGTCTGATTCTTCCCAACTCATTTGCTGTAACTTGAGATTCTGTTCAGTGGACACGCAAGACTAAGTGGCGAAAGCTTGGCTGTATCTGGAGTCAGCGGCACAGCAACAAGTGAAGCTGGGGGGTGCACATGGCAGCCGCTTGATGGTGGCATTTTCTGCTGGTGGGCTCTGCAGTCATGAAATATGGGCTGGTACACCCACGGGAACGCTCCTGTGGAGGTTTTGTCAAGTCACGTCCAGTGACCATTACACAATGGCATCTGCCAGGGAATAATTATGTCCCTTCACGTGTTAATGGAACACCCTATGCCTGCCTGCACACTATGTGAACACAGTGCAGGCTTCCCGGGGTGGTGCAGGATTGCCCCCAGCTGGTTTGTTCAGCAGATGAGGGCAGTACTTCTCTGGGTCCCACCCTTCATATACTTTTTCTTGCTGTTGGATCATTTGCTGAGAGACCATGAAACATTCCAAAGTAAGCTTGTGTACCTTTCAGCCATTTTTTTTGTGCTGTCCCATCTTCTGTGCCTTGTCAGTGGCATTGCACTCATGCTGCTATATCCGGACCCCCCATCCACAGCTCTGCCCAATACAATCTACTGGCAATTCTTTCTCTTTTGATACATGGACCACTCTTCAGAAACTTGATTTCATCACGTCTCCAAGTCCTATGCACACAGATATGTCCAAATTAATCAAAAACAATGAAAACATAGCTTCACCTTCACATACACTGACACCGACACATCCTTTTAAGCATGCCCCCAGGTGCACACATAGTATAACACACTCACCCGGCCAGTCTCGACAGCTTCTGCCTGGATCAGTTTGTCCTTTTCCTTGGCCTGTTTTCCATCCTCGTCCCCTCCTTTGTCTGGCACTCTGTCTGGCACTTTGTCTGGCACCTTGTCCACTTTGGCCAAGTCCTTGTTGGAAGCACGCAGGGATAACTGGCTCCCTCTTGTCTCAGACTCAGACTGTACGCGCTCACTCAGCTTGCTGATTTGGCTGTGAAGGATTAGGAATGAAAATTCCATCTCACCATGAAAATCCAGTGTTTTCACCATCACCAAACACACTGAACTGTAGCATCATCAACCAGTGAATCCAGTACTGCCTTACTTTGTGTCAAACATTGAAATGATTCAGCACAGTGGCTAACTTGATCAAGCTCTGAATGAATTACACCATTTCTCAGTACCAACTACCACAGTGACTAAGGACTGTGTTAAAATACTTATTCACACAACATCAATATACCACTAATTCATTACCTGACAAAATACATTGCACATGACATGGACTTATGAGCTTCCCAACAGTAACTAGTAACCGCAGACTCACAGTGATGTGGACACACCTCTAAACCATTGTGTGTGACTGATTATAGCACTCTGATTGGCCTCAACAGCATTACTTTGCTAACTGAAAAAGAACATCATAGACCATACAGTTCCCAGTCAAATGTTTACTGGACTGTTTTTACACACATCTTCTTCACTGCCGCACTGTCACACAGCACAGTTATTCCACACTGACTCGATATTTTCTCATGATCTTACCTGCGGTACTGCCCATTTAAGAAATGATTCCTTCGGTTCCTAATGAAGACAATCAAAGATATTGAAACTATGACAAAATGATGCCCCAAAAAATCTTGCAAAGTAAGAGCACAAGTATGAGAGGCACTGTAACATATACAAATAATAAAGTGGTGAATCTAAAAATTTGCTTCACATTATTTCAGTGGGACTGATTTTACTCTAATTTCTTTAATACCCTGTTGGTAATCATGTCTGATTATTTTATTTATTTATTTATTTACATAACATCTACCTAAAAACAGATCAATTATTAGGGTACCAGACAACTTACAAAACAAGGGGAACCGTTTAAAAAAAATTAGAAAACTACACCCCAAACCCTACAAGTTCAAATAGTGCCAAATCTTGCAAACAATTCTAGTAGTGGATATAATGAGACACCTATGTGTCTGTTTACATATTAATGATATTTATAGCTAATCACGAAGTTTATTCACCTTCACTCAGAAAATCTGGAATCGATCCATAAGTCGGTGCCAACTGCACACTTCAGAGTCACACACTGCCAGTAAAGTCTGAGGCACTTTCAAACACACCCATAAAGTCTAAGCTATTTTCTGAGCCATCGCTACTAGTTCAGCAGCATCTAAGCCACTAAATCATCCACACTTGTGTCGAATGGGCTGTCTGGTTCAGCAGCATCAAAGCCACTACATCATCCACACTTGTGTCGAATCGGCTGTCTTCCATCACTTCAGTTACTGTTTTGGCCACCCACACTTGAAATGAGATAAGAGAAAATCTTTTTTCCTTGGACTCAGATCAAAGCACACTGCAAATGGCAGCCGTTAGCATGGGAACAGACATCTAAAAATGCCATGTCTTACCTCTACAACCTCCCAATATCTCTTTTATGGGAATGAAATGTACTGATACAGGTAGATCAGATGTTAAATGGTAAAAGCCATTTGGAGGCTTCAAGTGGAACCGTAGTTAAAAAGAACCATGATAAAAAAAAGTAATCTGAAATGCAAACAAGGGAGAACAGATACAGAATGGAAATGAAGCACCCCCACCCTGGAACGCTTCTGAACAGTCACATCATCTCATCTTCAGTTGAAGGAAAAAGAAATTATAATCAGAAAAATGCAGTAAGCAGTGATCAGAGATGCCAGCTCCTCAGTCTGTTCTTTTAAACAATTTCACCTTCTTTTTTTTTTTTTAGAACATTCTGATTTTCAAATACCATTTGCACACATTCTGACAGTTACCTACACAGCATGATTCTGTGCAAAAGGCTCATTGCAAGTAAGCAGGTGTGTGACTTTAGATAGCACAAAATGAACTTGTCAGGTTAATTTTAATATCTGTGTAACATGGAACAAACTGCAATTGTTAGTTTCAAAATATGACCAAATCAGGGCACTTGGCATCTCTGAGTATGCAAATTATCCCATCTTAAGCCACTGCATAAGCAAATGTAGTCCTGATAAAACAGTGGAGAAGAGTGACAACATGGTAGTTGTCAAAATATCACTACTGGTTCCAGTAAGGACACATTTTGGACTGCTCATCTCATGACTGCTCATCCCTTTGTGCTGTACACTAATGTGAATATACTGTTGAAAAAAAAAAAGAAGTTTAGTTGAAGGTATGTTAGTTGATGCACATTAGCAGGATATCCACATACACACACAGCAAAACACTGCAGATTTCAGACAGTGAAAAACATGATTTGACACACATCAGAAAGATATTCACAAACACATGCAGTCAATAACCTGCAGATTTAAGGAAAGAGAGATTTGACACTCATAAGTGAGAAATCTACATACACATGCATGCGATAAACTGCACATTTCAGCCGATGGAGAAATGGATTTTTACAGGTATCAGTGAGATATCCACATACACAAATAGCCAACAAACAGCAGATTTTAGAAATTGGAAAGAAGAATCTAATACATATGAGCAGAATATCCACATATGTACGCAACCCAAGAACAGCAGATTTCAGGTGATGGAAAGAGTAACTTGTGCGTTGTCAAGTGTTTAGATTGTGACCCCAATGACAGGCACGAGTTAGGCTTCATGCAATGGCAAGGACATCTTAAATGATTTGCCACAGGGCGTCAAACCTGGGGAAAAAAAAAGAAAAAAATCTAAATGATTTTCTGAAGAAGAATGTGGTGACTGACCTCTGGAGCAGACTGGCTCTACCTTCTGTCCTGTCTGGGGTACTCAGATGAGAGATGATGTCATCACGCAGGCTCAATACTGAAAACACCAACTCTTGATGTATACCACTGCCCCCACAAATACAACACCCAATCACACACCACTCTCTCACTCAAAACACACACACACAGACATATATATATATATATATATATATATATATATATATATATATATATATATATATATATATATATAGTTAAAACAAGTTAAAAGAGGAATCTTAAAACTATCTACAAATTTGTTTCGAGCGTGTTGCGCTGTCATCAGGATGGTTTTTGGTTTGCCCACCGCCGATGTTATATAGCATGTGGGCTCCCGTTTGCGGTTTTTTGCACGTGCGGGTTGGCTGCACGTGTTTTTTGGGGGCTTTCAGGTTTTTGTTTTGGGTGTGTTCACTAACAACGATTTCCATTTATGCCTGCAGTTGTTTACTATTTCTGTTTTGGTATTTAAAGTTGCTAAGTGTGGTTTGCATAGTATTAACCATTTTTCAGTTAAACATAGGTTGCACCTTTTTGAAGCATTGCTGTATGGTGAAGCAATGCTTCAAAAAGGTGCAACCTATGTTTAACTGAAAAATGGTTAATACTATGCAAACCACACTTAGCAACTTTAAATACCAAAACAGAAATAGTAAACAACTGCAGGCATAAATGGAAATGGTTGTTAGTGAACACACCCAAAACAAAAACCTGAAAGCCCCCCAAAAACACGTGCAGCCAACCCGCACGTGCAAACAACCGCAAACGGGAGCCCACACGCTATATAACATCGGCGGTGGGCAAACCAAAAACCATCCTGATGACAGCGCAACACGCTCGAAACAAATTTGTAGATAGTTTTAAGATTCCTCTTTTAACTTGTTTTAACTAATGTTGCTCCCCAAGGGGTTGAGCACTTAAAAAATTGTTTTGGGCATTTTAAATATACTAATATATATATATATATATATATATATATATATATATACATATTTTTGTTTGTTTGTATGTTTGTTATGCACAACAAGCATTCAACCATCTCTATCTGTACAACTTCTTTGACTCAGGTATAGGAGAGGACAATGTTAAAAGATGTGCTGCACCCAGACTGCATTCATTTGTTAAAGCATTCTGCCGTGCAATGTACCCTAAGAAAACACATCACGCGCTATCAAAACACATCAACCATCTTTCCATCTGCCTTATTATCTTCCAGTGTGCGAGTAAGTAATGCTGGGCAGATTCACTTTCATCCATTCTGATGGGCAAATCCATTTTCATTTATGCGGGTGGACAGATCCACTTGCATTAACAATGTTGAGCAGATCCACTGAAATTCATACTGATGGGCAGATCCATTCTCATACATGATGGTAAATAGATCTGCTTTCACAGTAGTGACAGGCAGATCCATTTACTTCCATACTGATGGGCAGACCTACATTCACAATTACTGGCGGGCAGATCCATTTTCATACACATTGGTGATAGATCCACTTTCATTCACACTGACAGGCAGGATCCATTTCAATAATACTGCTTGGTGGTTCTGCTTACATAATTACTATATATCCTTATCATGCTTGGAATAGGTTTTGTTCTATTACT